>CM070784.1:34349257-34713907 GCA_036346955.1 Dipus sagitta
CTAGCTACTGCAGTCAAACTCCAGAGGCATGCACCATCTTGTGCACACATGTCACCTTGTGGGCATGCATCACTGTGCATGTCTGGCTTACGTGGGTTCTGGGGAGTCGAACCTGGGTCCTTACACTTCACAGGCAAGCACCTCAACTGCTAAGCCATCTCCTCAGCCCATGATGATTTCTTTTTGATAGCTCATATTACTTTCTATATTATGCTTGCTGGCGGGAAGGTTATACAAGTACACTGAAAGATGGAAAGACCTGATAAACGTGTGCTCACAGCAAGCTGTTTAGCAAGTTCTATGCCTGAAAAATACAATTACAGATGATTCCAGACTTTTGGTGATGCTTCCACATACAATTTTTGGCTTTCCAAAAGCAATATGTATTCAGTAGAAATCACAGTTCATGTCTTGCATTTGGATACTTCTCTGGGGGAATGAGATGCAAGGCACTCTTTTGAGTTGCTGGAACAGCAGGGACTCCATTTAGCTCCAAGACAACAAGGGGGAATCGCAGCTCCACACTGCACTGCATCTCCAGGTAGGGTGCTGTCTACGTCTGGTGTCTTAAATGCATTTTCTACTTGTGGCAATTATTGAGGCATAATTACATGGCAGATCAAAGAACATCTGTATTCTCTATAAGAAATCATTTAAAATATTTTATTTGTTTATTTTGCAGGGAGTGAGAGAAAGAAGGGAAGGAGGGAGGAAGAGAGAGAAAGAGAGAGAATGGGCACTAGCACCTCTAGCCACTATCAACAAACTGCAGATGCATGAGCCACTTTGTGCATCTGACTTTACGTGGGTCCTAGTGAATCATTAGGCTTTACGGACAAGCACCTTAACCACTGAGCAATCTCTGCAGCCCAAGAATCATTTAAAAAGTAGATGTTACTCAAGATTGGGTAGCATCATGAGTACTGATCATTAGGATCCATTATGTTTGTATTTTACATCTTACCTGAAACCTGATATAGATGAAACTCTAGTCAGGCATTGAACTTTTGCAATTTCAAATAGCACAAAGGCATTTGCCCTAAATCAGCATTCCCTGCCTCCCTATGACAGTGTAAGACAAATGTTCTATGGCTCGTAATTCCAGCCATGTTGTTCTGCCCGCCTCAAAGTAGGCTGGGATGCCAGTGTGGAAGGAGATTCACTTGTATACTGAAATCTCCAAGGGCTGACATACATACGTGAGGCAATTAGATAGGCGAATGTTTCAGAGGCTCATTCAGTGGCCCTCGGAGCGCCTGACTTTGTAGCACTGGAGTTCGGTTGCAAGCGACGGTTCCCTCCTGCGACCTGGTGACGGTCACTTCCCACCACGCGTGTTTCTCCACGTGAGCTCCTCCTTGCTGTGTTTATGCTCGGGCCCCTCTCCCCGGACTGTAAGCTCTTCTAGGGCAGAAGATGTCTCTGAGTCATATTTTCTCTTCCCAGCAAAACCTGGCATAGTGCCTGGCCCACAGCAGTGGCTCAAATGCATTTGTTAAACAGATTCATGATTTTTATGTTTTTTTTTTCTATTTCTTTTTAGTCAGATAGACTGAATTCTGTAGTGCAAAGTTTAGCCTGAAACAAAAATGTTTATAGTCCAAACAGCCCATTTTGTAAGGGCCATTTTTTTTCCTTTTGATAATTTTGTCTTTAGATATGTTACTCTGAGAAGTTGCCTTAAGATTAAACTTTTGTTAAAACCTATGAAAGATTAATAGCCACGGTGGATTTTTTTTTTTTCCTTTTGAAAACTGAGGTAGACGCTAATCCTTTCACCAATATACTTATGTTAGTAATGGCAACCAGTCTTTCATTTCTTCACAGCACCTTAATTTCAAAAGTGGATTGTATGCAAATTTGATACTCATTGATGGGTTAATGAGTTTGGAAATGGAAGCAGGTAGATTAAAATTACATTCTAAGCCCATGAAATATATCTATGGCTTCTCCTGTTCTTCCTGGTATTGGCATGTGGCCCCTGGGAGTGATTTGGTGGAGAGAACACACTGCTAATGGCTCTAGTAAGTGAGTCAGACCAACCCTAGCTCAGAATTGCCTGCACGCAGGGAAGCTGTCTGAGGCTTAGCTTTAGTTCTTTGGATTTCTCGCTGCCCAGAGGGCTCCTGTCCACTTGCTATCCTCCTGACATCACTCAGGCCAGCTGGGCACCCTGAGCTAGGACCAACACACATAGCCTGTGCGCAGAGACTCTTCCAGCATCTGAGGCTTCACAGTTCCCTCTGTGACAGAAGCAGGACTGCAGAATTCAGTCCATAGCCGTCTTGGCCTTCTGTCCCATAGGGACCTTTGAAAGGCTCAGTGATCGCTGGTGGTTGGGGTCAATTGTGCAGATGTCTTTAAAAGTCTCTCACTGGTGACCAGAAAGTTATTTTGTCAAAGTGACAGATGGGTTGTGAACAGTTCTTCTCCCCAGCCTCTCCCTTGGGATGTCAGTTCTATTTGCTTGTCAAGATCAGGTACCTTTGTAGCTCTCAGCAGTGTTGGGGCTTTCCATGTGTAATCTATAGAATCTTCTACTTTGTGCTGGTTGCTTCTCTGTGGCTGGTTGTTGGCCCACAGGAGTGAGGGCACTAGAGGACTTGGTGAATCTCTGGATCTTTGTGAATTTGGGAAGGAGATTGGTGCTGACCTCAAGGGGGACAACCCTGCAGGGCTCATCACACAAAAGTGGTTTTGCCAACTGTATCTAAGACCTTTGGTTTCCATGTTGTACACATGCATTACTGTTTGACAGAGAACTACTTGGGTGTACAACTGAAAGGGTACTTTGGATTATTTATTTATTTATTTGAGAGAGAAAGAGGCTGAGAGACAGAGACAGAGAGAGAGAGAGAGAGAGAGAGAGAGAGAGAGAATGGGCATGCCAGCACCTTCAGCCACTGCCAACAAACTCTAGATGCATGAGCCACCTTGTGCATCTGGCCTACATAGGTCCTGGGGAATCAAACCTGGGTCCTTTGACTTTGTAAGCAAGCAGCTTAAACACCAAGCCATCTCTCCAGCCCTTTAAAACTATTTTTATTTATTTATTTGCAAGCAGATCAAGAAAGAGGAGAGGGAGGGTGGAGAATAGGCACACCAGGGCCCCTAGCTGTTGCAAACAAACTCCAGATGCATGCACCACTGTGCATCTGGCTTTACATGGGATCTGGAAAATCAAACTTGGGTTGTTAGGTTTTGTAGGCAAGCACCTTAATTGAACTGCTGAGCCATCTCTCCAGCCCAGTTGTTTATCTTTTTATACTAGATAGCCCAGCTTGTATTGAGTCAAGAAAACGATTGTTAAAGTAATCTGGTCAAATGCTCAAAGAGAGTGTGTGTGGGGGGGGTCAACTTTTGGGGTTGGTCCTTGTCTCCACCTCATTTGAAGAAGGATTTTCATTGTTGTTCACCATGCTGGCTGGTACACAAGCTTCTTGAAAAGTCTCCCATCTCCACTTCCCATCCCACTATCAGCTCACTGGGATAGTGGAGGCCTACTACAGCTCCTAGGCTTTTACATGGGACATGGAGATCCACTCAGAATTGCATGGCATCACTTTATTCACTAAGCCATCTCCCCCAGTCTGTGTCCTCTTCTTCATCTGATTACCTTTCTTCTTTTGGTTTTTCAAATTAGGGTCTCACTCTAGCCCAGGCTGACCTGAAATTCACTATGTAGTCTCAGGGTGGCCTCAAACTCACGGTGATCCTCCTACCTCTGCTCCCAAGTGCTGGGATTAAAGACATGCACCACCACGCCTGGCATTTGATTACTTTTTAATTCCCTATTCCTCTCTCTAGAGTCTAGAGTCTCCCCAGTCTCCCGTTACCTGCCTTGTAGATGGCAGTGTCTGCAGACACTAGGTACCTGGTCAGTGCCTGGGGAGCCCAGATCGTGCTGCCAGGTGGATTCCCCAAATATGGTCTATCTTCTTACTATTGAAAGAAGCTCACAAGAAGGTATAGAATGTTCTTCAAATTTTGTAGTGCTTTTTTCTTGTTTTCTCTTGGTATGGGGAGGTGATTCATTATTGGGTACGTGCTGAAGGACCCCCAGCAGCGTAAAGTAATCCGAGGTATAAGCAGACGCCTGAGTACTTGGAACCACATTCCTTTGCCAGCACTTAATTCTCCCCCATCCCTGTTTGCAATTCTTCCCAAGTTCAGGAGTCTTTTGGAAGTTTTCTTTGCATGACTCCTTCCCAAATCCCAGTTGTTGGGTGGGAAGGAGAGGAGGGAAGACTTAAAATTTGGGTTAAGTTGAAGAATGATGCCAATATTTTTTCTTCTGTGTTCCCTTTTCTTGTCCTGTCCACTGGCAGAAGAGGGGAGCAGCCTACCTTTCAGGTGACAGTCCACCTTTGGGAACTGAGCGTGGTGGCAGAGATGCGTCTGCTCCGGGATGTAGTCGCTGGCTGCTTCTGCTAAGCAGTTCATTTCAGTGGTGTGAGTGTGTGGCTGCCAGGAGACCCTTTGCTTATACGACATACAGTGTAATAAAAAACAGGCCGTGCTACTTTCTTTGGGCTACTATTTTTATTTGGTGTTTGTTTCTTTTGTGTTCTGCCATCTCTAATGTTTTGGTTCTATTTCAAAATATGATTAAACAGAATGAGGAGCTATTTGACACTTCACTGTTTTAAATCAGAGCTGTACTTGAGCAGCCGGGACATTCTAATGGCCTGTGTTGCTTTGTTCTGAATGCCTTGAGAAGGCCAAAAGGGGAAAAAAAAAAAAAGTGCCAGACCTAAATCCTTAAACAGACTAGGACCTCAAACAAGCCCTCCAACAGGCGAGAGCCTGTTAAAAAAAAAAAAAAGAAAGAAAGAAAGAAAGAAAGAAAGAAAGAAAGGAAGAAAGAAAAGAAAAGAAAAGAAACTCAAATGTTAAGGAACTTCAATATAAAAAGGGCACCTTATTAAATCCCTGTTTCCTCTGCTGCCACGTGTCATATTTTCAAGGTACGATATCAGGAGAACGCTGTCTATGTCTATGTCCATGACGTATGAGGGCCATATATCACCAGCACATCGTCTTTGTGCAGGATATGGGCACTAAAAGACATGATTCTGGCCAGACAGAGCAGCAGGGGGTCTCGCTGCTTTCCTTTACCCCCCTGCCTTTTTCTTTAATCTCCCTCCGTTTTGTGTTGCAGAGAAGTGAATGTCTTCATGGGATATGACTTGTTGCAAAATAATCGGGGGCCCCAGTGGGCTTCATAAAGTCTTTTAAATGGTCCGGCTTCAAGGGCAGCTTTGTTCTGTACTGCGAGCCTGGCTGGAGGAGGCCTTGTTTGCCAGGGCCCAGGTCTCGCGGGGAAACTCTCTGAGCCTAGACAGGAGTTAGCAAAGAATAACACTCCCAGATGTAGCGCAGTGAATTGCGTGATGTTCTTGCAAGATACTTGAACATTAAGTCTCCGGGATTATGGCACTAGGATCCTGCTGGCCTCCTGGGAAAGTGAACACTCCTGTGAGTGGAAGAAGAAATGAGAGAACCTGGCGGGTTTGAGCCCCGGTTCTGCTCTGTCTTGCAAATGACCCTAGTGGATGGATATTCAGAAGCTGGGGTTGGTTTTAAAGTCAGAGGCTTGATCTGTTTTTCCTAAAAGGCACTGTTTTTTTAACTTGTGTGTTCAAAATGAAACCATAAAACACCGAGGTTTATAATGGTCTGAGAGTGGGGAATGCTTGACAAAGGCAAATATTTAAATTCTTCGCTGCCAGGAAAGATGGCTCATCTTAGCCTCAAAACCAAGCCATAAATGCTAGTGATTCAATCACACTCTGCTATCAGAGGGTCCTGGGTGTGCACCTCTAGCTGGCTAGCTGCTTGCCTATGAAGTTGGAGGCGTCAATTGATGATCCCTCAGATCCGTTGTGAGGATGAAGTGACAAAATACACTAGATGTGTTTAACCCAGTCTGGGCTCTGAATTTGCTGCCAGTGTTAGGTGTCAGGATAAGTCAGAGCTTAGCATCTTGCCGGGAAGCTATGTGCCATCTATTGTTTAGCTAGAGACAGATCAGTTCAGTTTGTGACCTTGGCCGTGAAAAGTGTTGCAAATGACACTTTCAGATAAAGGCTGGAGGCACCAAGTGCAAAGACCACCGTCAGACCCCCATGTCTTATACTGAGCTCCAATCAGTCCGGGAAGGGAGAAGTCTTGGGGAAGCATTTTGTCCTGAAGAGCTTGAATTCGGTCCCCTTTCAGCTGTCCTTTCCTCACATTAGCATTTTAGCTTTCACCTTTTCCCTCCTGGAACTGAGACATGACCCAGAGCCTTACACTTGTACACTTAAGCATTGTGACAGACCAATTTCCTTTTATTTTACTTTCCTTTCCTTCTAGCTCCTTCAGTGTTAGAGTTATGGGGAAGTCGATTGTACTATCAATAATGAAGAACGAACAAGTAAAAGCTTAATTAAAACAATAAATCAATCAACCATTGGCAACCAGTGGGCTATCTCAGCACCTGCCCCCATCCTCCTTCGTTATAGCTTCTAAGCGGGGGAGAGGAGAGCAGGTTTTGTCCAGAGGAAGCAGGCTGGGGCAGTTCCCTTGTATGGTCACTTTGCAAAGGCTCCCTCACCGCGTCTTCCACAGGGAATCACATTTTCCCATATCCAGTGACCTGAGTGGCCGATAAGCAATGGAACCTTCCCCTCGGTGTCTCTGAGCGCTACTTAAAACCTCTTCCTTCAGCTTTTCCTTACGCCTCTACACTCGAGAACCTTTGAGGCTTGAAGTGTGGTCTCCTTTCCAAGTCCTGACCCAACCCTTTCCTGGCATCTTTCCTAGGTCACCTTCGATCAGGGCAGCCAACATGGCTGGGACCTTACTTCTCTGACCCACGTGACCTGTCTTTCTCGCTTTCTCGAACATTTCCAAACTAGCACAACTACATGTTAGCCTAACCTCAAAATCTCAAAAGTTATGTCGGAGCTGGCCCAATTCTAACACAACACTCCTATAAATTCTAATGCTGTGTCTTAGCCACTAACCTTCCTGCCTGTTCCCTTAATCCAGGCCTGAGAACACACTGAGTTCCCAGCTCAACTGTCTGCTGGTTCTTGGAGGAGCCCGAGACACTTAAGTTCACTGTGTGCTAGTCCTCTGGCTGCAGGCTTAGGAAACCTGTGAGGATTAATCAAATGATGTCTGCCGAGTTCAGAAGAAAGGTGCTATGTAAACGTGAAGTATTATTATTCTTTTTATGAGAAGTGGTGTAATATTGCCTAGGAGAAACTGGGACCCAAAAGTACGTAACATTTCCTTTGGCTCTTTTGGGGTTGGAATTGGGTTACAATGGGGGACTTCAAAGAAAAGTTGACCCGTTTGACTCCATGCATGGGGAGACTAGAAATTCCAGTGAGAATCTACTCATTGATGTTATATCACTTTCTCTTGGTCTTCCTTCATGGGAAATTTGACTTTTATATCCTTATTCCTAAGACATTCCTGTCTGTGCAATTTTGCAATTCTCTTAAGTGAAACACTATTGCGTGTGCTTCAGATAATTTCTTTAATATTAAAATTTGATTAAGGGTCAAAATGTCTGATGATCGTCACCAGCTTCCAGGCCTTTGGCTGGACGTGGAATTCTCTTCAGCACTTCTCATATTGCACTGTTTGTATGATCCGTTTGTATCCAATGTCTGTTTCTTCCAAAAGCTTGTATATTTTTGGAGCTAGAAATTTGCAGCCTGTCTTTCTGTCATGGCATGGAGTGGAATGGTCCATGTTTCATGTCTTTGATGTCAAAGCTCTTTAGCCCCTCTGAGCCTCTTTACCTGTTGGAGTTGCCAGAATGGCGGGCTGGGGCTCCTAGTGCTCAGGAGTGGTTGATAACAAAGAGAATGGACCAGGCGTTCCATGTGAGTCCATTTCTATGGGTCTCTGAATTTGGCTGGGGAATTTTTTTTTTTCCTCAGGCCCTTCTCTAAGCACTTCTCCAAGTAAGACTACCATGGCAAAGTGAACGAGAGGAGTACGCAAGGCAAAGTGAACGAGAGGAGTACGCATGCGCAGGACACAGGTGCTCAGCCAGCTCCCTCTGCTTTACATAGTCCAGGACCCCAACCCATGATATGGTGCTGCTCATAGTCAAGGCATGTCGTGTGTTTGAGGTAGGGTCTCACTCTAGCCCAAGCTGGACTGGAATTGACAAGGCAGTCTCAGGCTGGCCTTGAACTCACAGTGATCCTTCTACCTCTGCCTCCCAAATGCTAGGATTAAAAGCATACAACACCATACCATACCAAGCAATGCATGTCTTTCTTTCTTCCTTCCTTCCTTCCTTTCTTTCTTTTTTCTTTCTCTCTTTCTTTCTTTCTTTCTTTCTCTTTCTTTCTTTCTTTTTGAGGCAAGCCCAACACACTGCCCCCACCCCGTTTTTATGAGAGGAAGCTGGGGGTTCAGGGGGAGGGATGAAGAGAGAGAGAGAAGGAGAGAATTGGCACTCCAGAGCCTCCAGCCACTGTAATCAAACAACAGCTGCATGTACCACCTTGTGCGCATGTGCGACCTTGGCTTGCATCACCTTTGCGTCTGGCTTATGTGGGACCTGGAGAGTTGAACATGAGTCCTCAGGGTTCGCAGGCAAGTGCCTTAATCACCAAAACATCTCTCCAAGGCATGTCTTTTTAATATACACAATCCCTTGTAGGTTATTCTAGGTTCTGTCAAGATGGCAATCGATTCAAACCATCATAGCCAGCCAGCCAAGTCCTCCTCTCTACTTCCTCTAACAATGCCCTTGGTCCACCTGCTCCATTGACATACTGAGTAGTGTTCCTGTGGGCAGAAAAAGAAAATCACCACTTCACATCCTCCTTGATTTTCTGACACTTTGAACTGGCTTCTTTGCCAAAGGCTGGTGGCTTGTCTTCAGGGCAGGCCTTGCTTTCACAGGGGATGGGTGGGAGGAAACCCCTTCAGGGAGAAGAGACTTGTTGTCTGCCCTATCTCTATAACCTAATGAAGGGTAGGCAGGCAGGGACCACATTTTTTTTCTTTTTTGGTTTTTCGAGGTAGGGTCTCACTCTAGCCCAGGCTGACCTGGAATTCACTATGTAGTCTAAGGGTGGCCTCGAACTCACGGCGATCCTCCTACCTCTGCCTCCCGAGTGCTGGGATCAAAGGCTTGCGCCACCACACCCAGCTATGGGACCACATTTTTTATAGGGGATTTGTGATGGTCTAAAAACAAGTGCCTCCTCTCCACTCTCTTCATATCAGCTGCTGTGTTTCTGTCTCCACATTATTATTGCTTTTGCTTTTCAATATAAGCGGGAGATCAGATAATACTTTCCATATTCCATAATAGGATTGATTCTAGAAAAGCTTTTGAAAAAAAAAATATTTTCAAGACATTGGCTGGAAATATCTCAACATTTTATTTTAGACCACCTCAATGACAGTCCTTTATTTTTCTGGTCGAGGGAAGCAAACAGAAATATTTCACGCTGGTGCTTTGCTATATAGTCTGTGCCACTTTGCCCACTCTCCCCAGATATGGGGAAACTATCCCGGAGGCAGGAACCAGGCTCAGGGTGGCAATTCCTAAGGCCCGGAGCTCTGTCCTGCCACCTAGCGGCCCCTCTCGGACACAGCAAGCTGGCTGCCGTAGCGCTGTTTGCACTTGGCTAAGCCTGGAGCTGTGGTCTGGCTTCCTTCCTTCTAGAGCTTTGGTGCCAGACATGTAGGATTTTTTTTTTAATTCTTTTCCTTCTTATGCCTTCCTTTTACTTTTGCATGTTGACACTCCACGAGGCTGTAGAACTACGTTTGGTGGTTTGCTGCATTTGTCAGTGTTGGAGTGACCTCGCCAGTCTTTCAGAAAAGAAGCACTAATGCCGACAGCTTCCTCTGACAGCCGGGAACTCCCTGGCTGGCTGACCCTAGAAATGGCAAACATGGGAGACAAGACTGAAGGTTTATCACTTCTACTCACTGACCATGTTTTCATTTTCATGTTCGGACTTTTTCCTTGAATGAATGTGGCCTCGTTGCCATGTCTGTTTGTGTAAGGCTGGGAGTTCTCCAATCCCAGGTGGAATTTGGGAAAGCCTAAGGATGCTAGTGTGGATTTTCAGAGGCGTGAGAGACCAGTCTCTGTTTATATCCAGATTTGAACCATTGTCCCAAAGTAGCTAGCTGGTGTGTGTAGATTCTCATGACTGATGGCCAGGAGGACTTGGCATTTTTTTCTACACATGTTAGAGAGCTCATTTCACACCAGCAGGGCCCCAGGCAGGGATGTTTTGTGCCATTCTGTATCCTGAATGCCTGAGGTACCCCAGTGTGGCATTTAAACGACAGACCACTGATTATATTCAAGATCTCTCTCTTTCTCCTGTATGACCCTGGGCAAGTGTCCTAACCTTCTTTCTTCATCTGCAAAGTGGGGACGAGGCACAAATGTGGTTGGAATGAATATTAGGTTCTTAGCACAGAGCCTGAACACACCACCGAAAGTGTGTGGCAAGTGTGACTCTGTCAGAAAATGTTTCCCGAGTGAAAAGGTGCACGGAATGAGCCACGGCCCTGAGCTACAGCTGTGATCTGTGCTGCTGGTGGCAGGAGGTAGCTGGGGAGGCGAGGGCCTCCTGAAGACGTGGCCTTGCGTCTGCAACCCTCGCCTCTTGGCGTGGCTCAGAAAGCAAAGGTGGTGGTGTTAACTGTGTCTGCATTTGCCACGTAGCTGCCAGGCTCAGTGAGGGCATGGGGAATCAGCCTCTCTCCAGCCTTCTCCAGAGCTCTGTTGATTTAGTCTTCTTGAAGGCCTGAGCGTGTCTGCATAGCCACACCAAGCAGACTCCCGGGAAGTGATATGATAGGGCAGTTACACACCAACAAGGCCCCCGAACCAATGGTAGAGAAAATACCAGTCTAAATGTAATCAGAAGGGGGGAATTTTACCCCACTAAAGCATGTATCTAAAATTTAGTGTGTGTGTGTGTGTGTGTGTGTGTACAAATAACTTCCAGATGCGAATGTATAAACCATCTGGCTGGGATAGCTTGTATGCTGGACTGTGATTACCGAGTATTTATTATGAATCTTGGGATCTTATGATGGATTTTGATTGGCTCCCAGGTTTCTCATTTAGCTGAGTTTGTGTCTTTTAAGAGCCAGTGTGCTGCCTTCCTATTGACTCTACCCCACACTGCATTTTCACGCCATTCTGCCTGCCTGGGGGACTCCTTTCACAGAGAAGAGGCGCCTTCTCTCCAGTTGCAGTGAGGTTTGCTGGATGCATAAAGCCACGGAGTCGAGGTGCCTCACCTCTGCTTGTGAGGAAGTTTCTGGCACAGCCACAGTCTTCCGAGGCGAGGAAGTCCGTGTTAAGTGGGAGCTGCAGAAGCTACAATCACAAAGGAGGTCACAGCCGATAATGCCAAGCGGGGCAGACACCCGAAAGCTATTTCTTCTTGATGCTTTCAAGAGTAAGACTAATAAGTTCTGAAAGATTTAAAGCATGTCCTTTTAATTTGAGTTGTGACTTTAACTATATTTGTAATTTAAGAAAACTTATAAAAGCAGAACTATGGGTCATGACATAGTTACTTTTTTGTTGCCTTTTTTGAAGTAGGGTCTTGTTCTAGCTCAGGCTAACCTAGAATTCACTATGTTTTCTCAGGCTGGCCTTGAACTTAAGGCCATCCTCCAACCTCAGCCTTGTGAGTGCTAGAATTAAAAATGTGTGCCACCATGCCCTGTCCATTACTTTTGATACATTGGTACTATTAAGGAAAGAACACGACAAGGAGATTTGGAGAACCTGGAGCCAGAGCCCCTTGTCTGTGGTTCACACAGAACAGTGGACCACTCCTTCACTCAGCCCAGGCCACGGCAGGGAATGGACACAGCCCCTCACAGCCCCGGCCCTTTCTTCAATCAGACCAAAGCCACAGTAGGCAAGGGGGAGTTATTTTTCAGTTAAGGACAGCGACTACTGTCCCACAGATTTGAAGGAGTCAGTGAAGTCAGCCCCAAGGGGTACTTACCATGTAGCAGACACTGTAAAGCAAGGGGAAAAAGAAAGGAGAAGGGAGGAATATGGAAGGATTGGAGGGAAGGAGGGGGATGGAGAAGTGAAGAAGGATGAAGGAAAAGAGGGAAGAAAGGAGGGAGGGAAGAAGGAGGACAGAAAAAAGATGAAGAGAAGAAAGGAGGGAAGGAGAGAGGGAAGAAAAGGAAGAGGGAGAGAGGGAGAAGGAGAAAAGATGAAGGGAATGAGGAAGAAAAGGTGGAAGGAATGGAGAGAGGGAAGGAGGGAGGACATTAAAAAGGATGAAGGGAAGAAAGAAGGTCTGGAGAGATGGCTTAACAGTTAAGGCGCTTGCCTATGAAACCTAAGGATACAGATTCAATTCCCCAGGACCCACGTAAGCCAGATGCACAGGGTGGCACATGCATCTGGAGTTCGTTTGCAGTGGCCGAAGGCCCTGGTGTGCCCATCATCTCTCTCTCTCTCTCTCTCTGTCTCTTTACTCTCTTTGCCTTTTCTCTATCTCTCTCAAATAATTTTTTTAAATTGTGAAAAAAGAAAGGAGGGAGGGAGAGGAAGACAGTGAAGAAGGGAGGAAGGAGATGAGAAGAAGGACAGAGGGAAGGAAGAAGGAGGGAGGGAGAAGAAGAGGAAAAGAGGGAAGGGAAGAGAGGGAGAATAGATGAAGGGAAAGAAAGAGGGAGAGAGAGAGAGAGAGAGAGAGAGAGGAGGAGGAGGGCTGGGGTTACTCAGGTCAGCCACAATTCCCATCCAACGTTGACAGCCAGTAAATGTGCAGCCATCACACCTTTCAGGATGGGGTGGGTAGATTGACACCCTCCTGGATGGGGTCTAGGTGGCTATGAGTGGCTTAGCTAGTCTTGGGACAGCCCTGTGAATGTTGACATTGGTTATGACAGGCATCAAGTGACCTTGCAAAGTCACAAAGCAGGGAAATAGCAAGAGCTCTAAGAGTTTGTATAGAGGTAGGACTATGAGAAAGCAGGCCCAGCTTTTCCTTTTTAAAAAATATATATTTAAGCCAGTGTGGTGGCGCACACTTTTAATCCCAGCACTCGGGAGGCAGAGGTAGGAGGATTGCCGTGAGTTCGAGGCCACCCTGAGACTCCATAGTGAATTCCAGGTCAGCCTGGGCTAGAGCGAGACCCTACCTTGAAAAACCAATACATATATATTAAATACTTTATTTATTTATTTGATAGAGAGAGAAAGGGGCACATAGACAGAGAATGGGCACATCAGGGCTTCCAGCCACTGCAAATGAACTCCAGACACATGCGCTACCTTGTGCCTGGCTTGCATGGGTCCTGGGGAGTTGAACCTGGGTCCTTTGGCTTTGCTGGTAAATGCCTTAACCGCTAAGCCATCTCTTCAGCCCAGGCCCAGCTTTTCCAATGTCCCTTATTCACTCTAAGAGTAAGTTGAAGGGAGTAGAAATCCCTGTAGGGACTTGAAAATGGAGGGGATGACAACCTATATTAGTTTCAGAATTGGATCCTGGGAGTGTCTTGGAAGCTCTAGAGCACGAGAACCTATGCGGGCAGTACAGAAGGGGATGAATTTTACCTCAGAGCTTGCTGGGCCTGCACTCGGATACATGGGTTTGGCGTGTATTCCCACTCTCATGTACATACACACTACCAGTGCACACGACACACATCTCCTGGGTTCTAGACCAGACGTGGTGAGCTCTTCCTTCCATCCCTGACACTGAAATGAACCGAGGACACATGTGAATCTTCTCAAGGCCATTGCCAGGGCAGAGTTAAGATTTCTGCCGTTCATCTGCCAGGAGGGCAATAGGTTTATTTCAAGGTGAGCAGAGCTTGCCCTTATCTCTTCTCCAAAGTAACCCAGTGAAGATTGTGACACCAGTCTCAACTGAAGGCAGGGCATGGGCATGGGCAGGGGCACAGGTACATTTGTGAAGTGAGGCAGAATCCAGCTCCACCACTGGAAAAGTCAGCTACCCTCATGCGGTCGCGGTTTTCTTCTCCGCACAACAGGATTATGGGATTATGGCATTGAATGTCTCATAGGATTTAAGTCACACTGAAAGCCAGTGCACCTAGAGTATGATAAGTCTTCATTGGAGCCCAAATCTTGATCCGATTTTGTACATGCCCTCCTCATAGGGACAGGCATGTTGATCATGTTTGGATCTTCTCTAAGACGTTTTAACAGCTAACCTTTGGGAATAAAACCAAAGATGCAAATTCTTACCACACTTTCATTAGCATAAGTGCTAATGTGATGCAGCTGTCCCACAGCTATAAAACACTGACGACTATGTCTCTGCTTGGCATCTGCGATATTATTTTTTCTCTTACTGAGCTGATTCAATACGCAACTCTGTCATTATTTGGGTTGGAACTTTAGGTTGCTGCATTTTAAAGCACTCTACTTAAGGATGGTTGGACGTGTGTGAGAAAATATTTTTGCTCTCACGATGCAGTCCTGGCCCAGGTAGCCAAATAGGCAAAATCTGATTTACACAAATATTATCATTTCAGAAGTATGCACTGAAAAGGAACTATAGGATGGAGCTGAAGAAACCTGTTCTTTGCGTGCAGTTATCTGGGTAAAGCTGGCTTTTAAAGAAGGGTTTTATTTTAAACTCCTCTCACCTCTGAAAGCCCTCCGCTCTCCCAGAGTCCTGTGCTCCTGGGGGGATATTTCTGTTTCAGGGAGAGAAAAATTCCGTCAGTTCTTCCAGAGATTTCTTCCCAAGCTGAAGGCAAGATTGGAAGAAGCCAAGTGCAGTTGTGGGTTAGGATTTGGGGGATTCGATGTGAAGTTGATTGCAAACGTCTCTTGTCTCTGTCTAGAACAAAGAAGTGACTTGCAAGAGGGAGAAGTGCCCCGTGCTGTCTCAGGACTGTGCCCTGGCCATCAAGCAGAGGGGCGCCTGCTGCGAGCGCTGCAAAGGTGAGTTCAGCCTTGGCCACCTCCTCTTCCTCGCCTTTCTTTTCATTGGGCTCTTGGCTGGGGGGGCGGAGTGTATTAGGAGGGAAGCTGGTGTGGGTGTGGGGTGGAGGGCTGCTCAGAAGCCCCCCTGTGAAAGGGATGAAGGGAGAGTGAACATCTGCACATATGGTGGCGTATCTCCTGGAGCAAGTCACTGAAGTGCCCTGGGTGAAGACGACGGACGCATGCACCGCCTATGCAGACTTGTGCACACGCACATCAACGTATTTTGTCAACAAGTTTCAACACTTGATCCCCCCCCCCCTCCCCGCAGACTCTATACTCATCCGGGCCTCTTCCACCACAGGAGTTTTTAATCCCAAATTTTACCATTTTGGTTGCTATTAACTTTTTTTTTTCTTTCCTTCCAAATTAAATCTCCATTCCCCCAGTTGTCTTTGAAGTAGCACTAAAAGCCTGCTGATCCCACCCTTGGTATTTTCAGTCTGTCTGGAATGCTGCCTGCCTGCTCCCAGCCCTTGTCCAGGATTTCCCTCCCACCTTGGTTAAAGCTGCTCTGCCCAGTGGCCTCAGCCCTTTAGATTTTTTTTTCCAATATTTTATTTACTTATTTATTTATTTGAGAGAGACAGAGGAAGAGAGAGAAAAAGACAGAATGGGCATGCCAGGGCCACTGCAAACGAACTCCAGATGCACTCGCCCCCTTGTGCATATGGATTACGTGGGTCCTGGGGAATCAAACTTGGGTCCTTAGGCTTCACAGGCAAATGCCTTAACCACTAAGACATTTCTCTAGCCCTAGCTTTTATTTTAGTTTGGCCCTTTAGCTTTCGGTGACACACAGAAGTTCTCGTAGATTCTTCAGTGATGTGCTTTCTCCTCTCTTTCATTCTTCACTGTTTCCTTTTCGCTAAGAAATCAGCTCTTAAAAGAGGGGAGCGAGGCCTAACATTGTATGGTGTGGGGGTACACAGAGCACCAGACTGTGGGGATTCCCAAGAGGCAACAGAGGACAAGGGTCAGCATTTAACCTCCAGCGTCATGTTACCAAGATGGAATGTAGCAGTAGACATGGGAATAACATTCCCCAAAATTTCATGTGTACTTTGAACCTTAGAAAATGTGATCATATTTGGAGGTAGGATCTCTAAAGATATCAACAGCAAAGATGAGGTAATACTGGACTATGGTGGCCCCAAATCCACTGTAACTGGTCTATTTATGAGAAGAGAAGCAGGCAGAGACAGACGCACAGAGAAGAGGGTCAGAGAACCAGAGCTGAGGCTGGGGTGCCGTAGGCATGGAGGCCTGGAACATCTGGGTTCCCTGCCACTGGAAGAGGCACAGGGTTCTTCCTCAGAGTCTTCAGAGGGGACACTGATGGCTGCCACCAAGTTTTGGACTTATAGTCCCTAGAACTGTAAGAGACCACAGTTGTTATAAAATTATATTTAAAAGATATCATAGCCAGGCATGGTGACACATGCCTCTAATCCCAGCACTCGGGAGGCAGAGGTAGGAGGATCGCTGTGAGTTCCAGATCAGCCTGGGCTAGAGTGAGACCCTACCTCGAAAACCCAAAATAAATAAATAAATAAATAAATAATAAAAGATATCATATTTATGGGATACAAGGTGATCTTTGTATACATGTGTATATGTGTAATAATTAGATCAGGGATTGCCTAAGCATTCTCATTTCTTTGAGTTAGAAACATTCAAAATCCTTTCCTCTAGCCATTAAAATTATAGTTAACTAATTGTCTCACTGTGCTATAGGATACCAGCAGTATTTCTTCTGCTTAGCTGTATTCATGCACACAGTAACCAACACATTTCTCTCCCCTCTGCCCCAGCCTTGAGAAGTTCCCATTCTACTCTATACTTCTATTTTTGTTTTCTTAATCTACTGTGCTTGGAGTAATATACATGAAAGATGTAGGAACTTGACTCCAGTAATAGTTGAATTGGTGCCATTTATGCACACGAACGTCTAGCAGCTGTGGTACGTAAAGCATGTAACCTCCTCTCCTTGTCCAGCCACTTCCTTGTTCCATTTACCGGAATCTTCCAAGGGGAAGAAAGACACAAGACAAACACACTTTCTGGGTATTCACTGGGAGCCGAACAAGATAAGAACTTCTAAACTCTGCTAGACCTCAGAATAAATTAGTGAGCTCAGCATTCTGGGTTCTCTTTCTGATAATGACTCAAGGCCATTGGTGTAAGGTCAAGAATCCCACCCTACCCTAAAGCTGCACCTTCTGAGAGTTAATCTTGGACAAATCTGCCTTTTCCAGGGCTCTGGGTGGGTGTTGAAGGTGTTTCCCTAATTTTCTCTCTATGATACAGTGCTTGTCTCATGAGTTCAGGGACCTAGTTAACTTTGTTCTTAGATACTGGTTTGATTATAAAATATAAATAAATAAATATATATATATATGTATATATATATATATATAATAAGCATTTCTTATGATCTGTTCCTCCTTTATCGGAGAGGTGCGCACGAACAACAAGTGTTCTTCGAGAGCTAACGGAGCAGGGGATCAGTGGTTAAAGGGCACATTTCTGGGCCTTGCCCAGTGTGATGCGTCACGGACAGCAGCATGTTCATCAGCACAGCCTGTGGAAAGCACTAAGTCATGCTCACTGACAGCCAGCTCCTGGACCCTCACACTCACAGTGAAGGTTGTCAGAGCTCCATGTATGCATGAAGAAAGGTGGCCCTGAGAACTAGGTGGTCTTGCCACCTCACGCACAGATGCTGAACAAGAGACGCTGTGCCCACGCCACTGACCGCATTTTCAAGGTTCAGCTGAGCCCTCTCCGCAACACAGTTTCCCAGGTGAAGGAAAGGGATAGAGAAGGTCACATTTTGTTGAAGAAACAACAAGCTCGTCTTTGAGAGGTTGACCATCATTATCTGTCCTAGGAAACTTTTGGTGTGAGAAATCTGATTTTGTAGCTGGGAGGCCATATTTAAAAAATATATATTTTATATATTTATAATATATTTAATATATATTTTAGTTTTATTTATTTATTTAAGAGGGAGAGAGAGAAAGAGGTGAAGAGAGAGAAAGAGAGAGAGAGAAAGAGAATGGGCACACCAGGGCTTCCAGTCACTGTAAATGAACTCCAGATGCATGCGCCTCCTTGTGCATCTGGCTTATGTGGGTCCTGGGGAATTGAACTGAGGTCCTTCGGCTTTGCAGGCAAGTGCCTTAACCACTAATCCATCTTTCCCGCCCTGAGGCCATATTTTTCCTGAGACTTATTGCTCTCTTTCTGCTCCGAGAATTTCACAACGATGATGTAAGAACTAAAGCCAAACAGCCCATAATGACCAAGAAAATCAAACTCCGATGCTGGCATGCTGATAACTGCATGTCAAAGACCTTTCCCCATCATTTGTCATATGACGAAGTGGAAGAGGGGGAATTGAACCCCCAAATTGGCAAACCGCCTCTCATCATTTCTTAGGACTTTCTTTTCATTTGCTTTTCTGATTGTGTCTGCCTCTGCTTCCTTAGCACAGTAGTATTTATTGTCAACTTTAATTAGATAACTAGTCCACGAATATATGAGCATAGCAAAGCATTTAAACAGGAAAGGGCAAACAAGCCTTTTTTGAGTCCATCAAAACCTGCTTTGCTCATAAGTAACGACTATTATAATTTTTATGACTACCCCATAACTTTTGCAGTTTATCATGTGTGTATATACTTTCGTGTGTATGCTTTATATGGTCAGAAATGGAATGAAACAGTACATATTCTTTTGCAGTTAACTTTTTTAAAAATCTCAGCAATAATATGAATTCACAGACCAGGACATACTTTTTCAATTGCCGTTTGGATTCCACAGAATCAACGTATACTAATTCATTTGTCATCTCCCTACTGGCACATATTTGTGTTTTCAGCTTCTTCTCTCAACAGTTGCCTGGAGTCACCTTTCCAGGTCTGTCCTGTGCGTGTGTCTTCCACCACAGCCACCTGGGAAGCCAGGTCAGGTTCAGCTGTGACTGATGACACTGAATGACAGTTTCTTGTCCCTGGGAGATGATGGGGCTGAGGAAGAAGAGTTACCGACACATGTGGCAAAAACACATTGGCCATCTTCGTTTTCAAAACGTGCCAGCCCATGGTGTGTTCCCTCATCCATCTTTTTGGCCTTTCCCTCCTGTTAGACTCCAGAGTCAGACTCCTAGCCTAGTCTTGTCCTGTTCTATTTCCCCCATATCATGAAGCAGATATTCTTTTTTTTTTTTTTTTTTTTTTTTTTTTTTTTTTTTGAGGTAGGATCTCATTCTGCCCCAGGCTGACCTGAAACTCACTCTATACTTCCAGGCTAGCCTCAAATTCAAAGTGATCCTCCTACCTCTGCCTCCCAAGTGCTAGAATTAAAGGCGTGTGCACCACGCCTGGCCATGAAACATATTTTTCCCCTCTCTTTTTTTTGTGGGTCAACAATGTTATCAAGCTCCCTTTAAAGAACCTTGCTGAGGATGTCAGCTGTTCTGATATTTGATATTGTGTGTCGCAGAAACACTGTCAAGTTCACACTTGGATGATTATGTTTTCATAGGATTGGGTCCAGAACTACAGAAGTAGAATTAGCTAAGTTTAGAACATGGAATAGAGGAAGGAGCGAATGTCTGAGCTGCTGTCACGCCTGTGTTTTATTCCCGAATAAGAAATGCCGTTATTACCACGCATAGCAACCTTGTCATACAATACACTCTGCGTCTGAAGCCGGGAGGGACTCAGTAGTCACTCCTTCCTTATTTGTTGGATAATTTTCCACGGGGAAATTATGGAGAGAGAAGTCATATTATCATCTTGTTCTGTCTTGCCCAGTTTTTAAAACTATTTTATTTATTATATATTTGTAAGGAGAGAGAGAGAGAGAGAAGAGAGAATGTATGTATGGGCACAGCTGGGCCTCCTGCCAGTGCAAACAAACTCCAGATGCATGCACCACTTTGTGCATCTGGCTTTTTGTGGGTACTGGGGAATCAAACTTGGACTAACCTGGACCAGTAGGCTTTGCAAGCCACCGAACCATCTTCCCAGACCCAATGTCCATTTGTTTTTATGTCTCTTAAGAAATTTGGGTCATTTGAAGTTCCCTGTATTGTCCTATGTCTAAATAGTTTTTAAAGAAGTTTGCATTTATTCCTTGGGCTCTGTGATGTGCCTATGCATTGTGGGTCTTCAGAAGTGATTATTATTCTTTGTTTGACACCAGACTGCTAGTGAGGTAGATGCCACACCCTGTGATGCCATTATTCCCACAGGAAAATGTGAGCTTGTGTGTGCTGATCACCTGCCTGTGTTCTGAGGATGTTTTCCCAAGAGCCTTTGCCCCAAGTCCCATGACAGCCATGGACATCTGACTTTCCATGTGCTGTTGTCGGTTTCCCGCGGTTATGTTGTGATTAGCTGGGACATTTTAAGACCTTTGGCCCATCTGTCATATTCATGGCAGTCCTAATGGCACTTGCTTTCCCCCATTGCTGCATACCAGGTAGGCATTAACGCTCATCTGCACAGTAGCAAGGAAATGTTCTTATTTTTTTATGAGAGGGAATTGAGGACCTAGACAAATTAAGTCATTCAGTTGCTGGGGTGTTATTTTCTCACAGCTGAAGTACGGGGTGTCAGTATTGTTGCTCTACTGAAGACAGAAGTGTCATCTAGGAGTGATATTATCCCAGGATGACAGGCCAGCGTGTGCAGAGAAGGGGACAGTTATGGGACAAGGGACTAGGGCATGTACTTGTAGATGCTTTTCAGAAGAGGCAATACATATTTGTGAACAAGTAGGAGTTGGTCATCCATAGAGAAGGGGGCTGATGTGTGCAGGGACTCCCAGGTGAAGGTCAAAGCACCTACAGACAAGAAATGGCTCTTATGGGCTAGGGGAGATTGTTCAGTGGTTAAGGCACTTGCCTGCAAATCCTAAGGACCCGAGTTTGATTCCCCATTACCCATGTAAAGGCATATGCACAAGGTTGTGCATGTGTCTGGAGTTCATTTGCGGTGGGTAGAGGCCCTGGCTCGCCCATTCTCTTCCTCCCTTCTTCCTTCTCTCTCCCTCCTTCTTTCTTTCTCTCTCTCTCAAATAAATTAATAAAATATTAAAAAAGAAAAATAAAGGAAATAGTTCTCAGAAATTATTGTTAGTCCCACTTCAACTAGGAAATTTGTGAAGACAACAGTCCCTGGGATCCCCTCCAGACCTACTGAATTAACACAAATTTGGAATAGAATTTTTATGTTAACTGTATGGAGAAAGGTAGAAGGGTGGCATTTTAAATCACCACAATCCTATCCTAACTTCAGTTTATTTTCCTCTGATCTAAAAGGAGAAATGGTGGAGAAGATCTACTTGAAGGTAGAAATATAACATCTCATGCTTCTAAATGTGTCTGTGGAAAGACTTCGTACCTATGTGTTTGTGATTGCATGCATGCACAGCCCTGCTTGATTTAATCAGGCTGCTCATACGTTCCCTCTACTCCATTAGTTCAGAAAGAAAGTACTGATCCACACGCCAAATACTTGTGGGTGGTGCTGATAAACAATTTTTCTTAACTTTTATGAAGTCAGAATATTCTTTAAAACAAAGTAAATCAATTATAACTAATTCTTCTAAAGCAAGTATTTCAACATACTTTTGCAATTATTTTATGCTTACTAATGATGGTTATAATTTTTTAATCCAAATAACCTAATAACTCGGTGAAAGACTAATCTAGTTTGAAAAAACTCAATATTGTTTGATGAAAACAAATGAGCTCATCAGGAATCAAACAGATGGTTCTGGAAGCTTTTCCATATTTATTTGGACTGAAAATTGCCCTTTAGTTTGGGGTTCTTTATGAACAATAATGTATTTGTTATCTGGATATATGTTTGTTATTAGTGGGTCATAAATGAATAAGGTGTTTCAAATTTTATAGGTCAGATTCCATCCTATTTGTTCATAAAGCACATGAAATATTAATTGTACACAAAGCTTTGATGAAAGGTAGAAAAAATAGACTGTCATTTATCAAGTGGGCTTATTTTCCATAATCTCCTCTTGTCTTTGATTTCTGTGTGCTCCGTCTTGCTTTTCTGTGATTGGGAGGTCATGAATTCCACTGTTTTAACTCTTATATTTGATTTAAGCTTATGATGTCTAATAGAAGGAAAGGAAAGAGCAAAATATCAGTTTTGCACAATAATTACCCACATCAGACCAACCATCCTAGGTCCTGATGAATAAGAATTTCACATGCCTAGGGAATGGCATTCATTTGCATAGACCAGTTACCTACTGTAGTAGTCAGCTTCAGGCAGCTGAGATGAACTTCCAAACCAGGTACAACTACAGAGGAAGGGATATTTATTGAAGCTTACAGATCCAGGGAAGTTCCATAATGGCAGAAGAAGTTGGTCCACTTTCACAGGTCCATGCTGAGAAAGAAAAGCCACCACCAAAATCCACACCACACAGCACACTTCAGGAACTCCAGCCAGAGCTCAAGAACTCTGCATACCTTTAGACTAAAATTCTAGATCCATCCTCACACTTTAGGGCAGGACCCTAGGCTCCACTCACAGTGACAACTTCTCTAGCCAGGTGACTGCAGATATAAATTACAAACTGTAATAAAATCCTGAACATATTGGGGGCCATCCATTCAAACTAGCACATTCTGTCCCTGTCCCCCTATATATTCATAACCATCTCACATTGTATATTGCCGAATTCAAAGGTCCCCACAGTGTTTACCAACTTAAGATAGTTCCAAAGTCCTAAGTCTCATCTGAGGTTTAAGATTGTGTGAGTCTTGGCTGTATGTTTTTTTAAAAAAAATAGTATTTATTTATTTATTTATTTGATTGAGAGAAAGAGGGGGGAGAGAGAGAGAGAATGGGCATGCCAGGGCCTGCAGCCACTGCAAATGAACTCCAGATGCATGTGCCCCCTTGTGCATCTGGCTATGTGGATCCTGGAGAATCAAACCAGGATCCTTTGGCTTTGCAAGCAAATGCCTTAACCACTAAGCCATCTCTCCAGCCTCTTAGCTGTGAGTCTTGTAAAATCAAAACAAGTTATATACTTGCGACATATAAAGGCACAAGGTAAACATTTTCAACTGCTATAATGCATAACAGGGAGAGATTGGAATGACGCAAACTCAATAACCATCAAGCAAACATCAAACATCTGCAGTTCAAATATGATATCATAACCAGCGACTTAAAGTCTCTGGATTTTCCAATTCCACTCCTCCAGCTGGGCTGAATAGCCAGGGAAAACTTCTATCCCTAGTCAACAGCCTCCATGCTAGCTCTTGTACAGTTCTGGCCTTAGTTTGCCACTAAAAACCACGGTCCAACTTCCAATGGCTTGGTCAGCCTAGCAGGGTCATCACGGCCTGCCTATATGCCATGTCTCAGCAGCATCTCCTGGAACCATGTGCCCTTCATGTCCACTCCATACATTTTTCAGGCTTCCAAAACCAATACCACGTGTGTAGGACAGAGCCATATTCTTAATTCAGGGATGAAATAAGTCAATCTTGAAAATCATGTTTCTTCTCCAGTCAATGCTTTTCCAAAACAGTTTGCATGTCTATCATAGTCTTTCCTCAGGCATCCTTTCCATTGATTCAATGGAAAGTAGTCAGGCCATCTTCCTTCCAAATGCTAATATATTTGACTATAGCAGCTTCAGCATGCAGCCTCGGTGCCAGTAAATTAAACTTGCTTGAGTTTTTCCAACTTAAAAATCTTAAATATCTCAGTCCAATAGCACATCAATCCATTACAAATTTAACCTTGATTAAACTCTCTGGGCCTGGAGAGCAGAACACAACCAGCCCTTATGCCAGTAGCCCAATTCCAACAAGGTCCTCTGCAGTCTTTCCTTCCCCCTAGAAAGTGCATAAGTCAAACTTCCAAATGCAATTCTCTCTGTATGTAATATTTGCAAACTGTCATCAGAGTAGTCCATAAAACTTGGCTTACTGCTTCAGAAGGCATCTTCAGTTGCAAGTACCAAGTCCATGCCCATTCCTCAAAAACAAAAGTTCCAAAAGACAAAAATCCACATGGTCAGATTCATCTCAGCTCCAACCCACATTCTGGTACCAATTCTGTAGTAGACAAACTCAGGTCACTGCAATGAACTTCCAGACCACGCACAGTTATGGAGGAAGGGATATTTATTGAAGCTTACAGATCCAGGGGAAGTTCCATAATAGCAGAAGAGGTTGGCCCACTTTCACAGGTCCATGCTGAGAGAGAAAAGCCACCACCAAAATCCATACTCCAAGCAGAACTCAAGAACTCTGCATACCTTTAGACTGGAATTCCAGATCCACCCCTACACTTTAGGGCAGGACCCTAGGCTCCACTCACAGTGACAACTTCTCTAGCCAGGTGGCTGCAGATCTAAATCACAGACTGTAATAAAATCCTGAACATATTGGGGGCCATCCATTCAAACTACCGCATCCACTGAAGGCAAAGAGACTGAATGATGGGGGTAGGTGGAGCACTGTTAAATCCAGGCTGCCATTCAAGCAGCACTAGGTTATGGACAAGGGATCTTTCACTGATATAGAGGAGAACCTAAAAGACAATTAGGACTTTCAGAATATTATTTTGTGGCTATTATAGAACTGTGTGCCTTAGGCAGTGATAAACAATAACAAAAACTTACATAAGAATAGTCACATTGTCATAGAGTAAATTATTATTTAAAATGACGTACAATGGAAAGGCTGGGTTATCCACCTGCCAGTCTGGTTGTTCCACTTTTGACCAAACTTCTTTTGGAAACCGACCATGCCACTGTTTGCTGCCTAAGCCACAGTGGTTCTTTCCTCAACCTCTGTTCTCTTCCACTGGTCCTGCAAAGTTCCTAATAGTGATTGTATACTATCACCAGGTGCACAATAAGTCTGCCCCAGGTTTTGCATCCTGAGTAGGAAAGGACCTGCTTTCAGGTCAGTGGTTTATCAGCCATTCAAACTGTACTGTGAGTGAGTCTGAGAGAATAGTTTGGACATAAAGCTCCAATCCCAGAGTATTAATTTTCTGTTGGTACATACCTACTCATGACAAGCTTAGTAACCTAAAGCAATCCTCACTGATCACCTCACAGTGTGAATGCATTAAGACTCTGGGCATGCTTAGCTGGGCCTTGAGAAGTTGCAGTGTAGGTTCTAGCCAGGGATGGGTGCAGAATCCTTTTCTAAGCTCACATCACTGTTAGGAAAATTCATTTGCAGCTGTGAAATCGCTTCCTTCCTCAATGTATGCACATCTACTTAAAGGGGTCATCTCTTAAGTTAGACCTACTCAGGATAATTTCACATAACTCAAAGTTAAGACTGACAAGGGAACCAAGCCCAGTGGCACCGGCATGTAGTCCCAGCTACTTGAGAAGGTGAGATAGGAGGATTACAAAGGTCAGGGCCTGTCTGTGCTACAAAGTAAGTTCAAAGCCAGCCTTACACCTGTCTTAAAATAAAAAGTAGAAAAGAGGGCTAGGGATATGGTTCAGTGTTAGCCTACTTGCCTAGCATGAACAAGATCCTAGCACCACAAGAAAAAAGTGGGGAGAGGTGGAAACCATGGCCAGAATTAAATTACAGGGGCACCCTTCTGTTCCTCTTCTCTCAGGAAACAGAACCTGGTCACTGGGATTATATCCATCACATTCCCAGTTTGGGCCTATTTGTCAAGGAAGGGATTACACAGGATGGATGTCTATGTAAAGATGAAATCTTGGAGCCCATCTTAGCATACTACTAGTCATACAGGGAGCAGCTCCTGGACTCACGCCAATAGAAGCACCTAGGAGGAATGGTGCTTACAGCTAGAAAGAGGCCTACAGACAAAGTGTGGCAGATTCAGTCCTAGCAAATGCTTACTCTTGGCTGCTCCTCCAACCCCTCTGCTTAAGTGACTATAAGGCTTGTTTTGTCTGACCCAACTCCCCCACCCCCACCCCCTTTCTGCATCACTCCTGGTAGGATACTTATTTTTTTTAAAAAAATTATTTATTTATTTATTTGAGAAAGAGAGAGAGAGAGAGAGAGAGAATGGGCACCCCAGGGCCTCCAGTCACTACAAACAAACTCCAGATGCATGTGCCACCTTGTGCATCTAGCTTTATGTGGTCCTGGGGAGTCAAACCAAAGTCCTTTGGCTTTGCAGGCAAGCGTCTTAACCACTAAGCCATCTCTCCAGCCCAGGAGATTTTCTTTGGTTTCTCCCAATGCTCTACACCTGATTTGCAAATACTGTTCCCTTTGCTTAGATTGCTTTTCCACCCTTTGCCTTTTTGACTTTGATCTTTTCTGCAAAGTTCTCCTCCAGCACTGTTTCCTGCCTTGCGCTACTGAGCTCAGTGTCTCTCCCTTTTATCACTAGCCCCAGTTCTGATGAGACATTTTTAATTTCTGGAGCTCTCATTAAGCTGGCTGCTTTCTCAGGCCCTGCTCGATGGGTCTGACACACAGTAGGTGCTCAGCTGACTAGATGTAGCGAGAAGGGGACTACGAGACAACAGGAAACGAGGCTACATTCTAGGCTTTGTGGTTCAGTGTGTGACACCTTACACATGATATGTTACTTGATCCATCTGAAGGCTGAGAGAGAACTACACAGAATAATGGGAATTGAAAACTGATTGAGTACCAACCCAGTCCATGCACTGATTCTTTACTGTTTCTTCACTGAACTTTACACAGCCTAAGTGTACTGTATATGGTTATAGTGTATAGCATATTTCATTCAGTATTAGCCAATTTAGTGATAACCCAAATGTAATTGTAGCATGTCCCTCCATTGCATTGTAAGTTATTAAATAATATTATGTAATTATAACTTTACATTTTATAGTTACCATAATTCTTTTTTTCTTTTTCTTTCAAGGTAGGGTTTCATTCTAGCTCAGGCTGACATGGAATTCACTATGTAGTCTCAGGCTGGCCTTGAACTCATGGTGATCCTCCTACCTCTGCCTCTCAAATGCTGGGATTAAAGGTGTGCACCACCACACCCAGCATCCATAATTCTTTTAAATTTTTCATTTACTTGGGGGGGAGGCAGATAGAATGGGCACACCAGGGCTTCTAGGCACTGCAAATGAACTCAAGACATATGCACCACCTTATGCATCTGACTTACATGGGTCCCAGGGAATTGAACCAGGGTCCTTTGGCTTTGCACGCAAGCACCTTAACTGCTAGGCCATCTCTCCAGCCCAGGTACCATGATTTGGTATGATTGCTTACTTTCCCTTTCAAACATGGAACAATATGCATTTGCAGTTTGGCCTAGTTTTCTGCAGGTGCTTTTTGTTTGTTTGTTTGTTTCGTTGAGGTAAGGGTCTCACTCTAGCCCAGTCTGACTTCGAATTCACTCTGTAGTACCAGACTGGCATTGAACTCATAGTGATCCTCCTACTCTGCCACTAGAGTGCTGGGATTAAAGGCATATACCATCACTCCCATATGCAAGTGCTTTAAAAACACTTCTCTGAGGGGTTGGACAGATGGCTCAGTAGTTAAGGTGCTTGCCTGCAAAACCTAAGGACCTGGGTTTTGATTCCCAGTGTCCACGTGAAGCCAGATGCACAAGGTGGCACATGCATCTGGAGTTTGCAGAGGCTAGAGGCCCTGGTGCTCCCATCCTCTCTCTCTCTCTGCCTCTCTCTCTCTCAAATAAATAAATAAAGTATTTAAAAAACGCTGAGTGTCGATGCCATACTTTGAGGGGTACTGCAGCACAGGGTTCTGTTCCTGTCTTCTAGTTCATGGTGGGATTGCTTATCATGTCTTGGAATCAAAACATTCTTGCTTCTTCCAAGGCTCATGGCATGTTCCATGAAAGTATCAAACTGGGGAACGTGCAGCCAGGTATTTTGGGTCAAAAGTTGGGTGCATCACCATGATCTGAGGGAAAAGAATGATTGACACAGAAGCCCATGTGATGCTTCTCTAGGTACAGAGAGTATGTCTGTATGGGCGGCACACACGTCTCTGTGGCAATGGGCAAGCACACAGCGCTCTAGGAGTTTAAAAACCGGCACCAAGTCTCAGTGGCAAGCGTGCTTTCTGGGCTTGGGTGAGAGATCCTACTTTTTCAGTCTCCTTAGAAGTTGCCACAAGTTTTTTTTTTCTTTCAAATATTAAATGTTCTAGATTGCCTTCAAGAGCAAATCTGCTAGAGAGGCTGATGTTTAAGGACCAACAGGAGAGTGAAAAAAGACACTGGTATGCTCATGAACTTGGGGCACTGTGACGTCATTTGTGTAAGTCAGCTCACGATGTTTGCAGGAGGGTGGTGGCTAACGAGCTGCACGTGTTCATCTGCAAACACGCTTGGGTGTCCACGGGCTGATGCTGAGCCCAGGGGCACACCTAGAATGTTCTAGAATGTCAGGTACTCTTCAGAAGCTGTCCTCTGACATGCGTTAGACTGGGTTTGGGGGGCTGTGGCTTGGCTGCCCTAATGAGGCTGTGGAAGCAGAACCACCCTCTGCACCGAAGGCAGTAGCCTGGATGATGTTTGCATAACTTGGGGAACGGACGCAAAGCCCTGGGCAGTGCCTGTGACCTGGCGACTGTCGAACAGTGACGAAGGCTCAGTTATTATTTGAGGAATGAAACAGAGACAAGATTTGGAAATAGCTGTGGAATCAGTTCCTGACGTGGTCACTTCTAGCCACTTGCTCTTGGTGACACTACTTCTCGCTAACCCTTGGTAAATATAGGGGCTCGGTGAGATGGAGGCCTGTGCCTCAGAGCTTCTAGGGCTGACTATGATGGATGCAGGCAACAGAGCCCTTTACACACCATGTGGCTCCTAACCTCCAGTGGGTGGGTCTACTCATCTGTTACGTGGCAAAGCACACATAACGTAAGACTACTTTAGCCACTTTAAAGGGACTGCTCAGTGGCACTACGGGCATTTACACTGTTGAACAACCATAACCACTGTCTAGCTTAAGAACTGCCTATTTCTAGGGCTGGAGAGATGGCTTAGCGGTTAAGGCACTTGCCTGCAAAGCCAAAGGACCTAGGTGTGACTCCCCAGGACCCACGTAAGCCAGATGCACAAGGGGGCACACGCGTTTGGAGTTTGTTCGCAATGGCTGGAGGCCCTGGCGCGCCCATTCTCTCACTCTCTCTCTCTACTGCCTATTTCTGTATATCTCTCTCTCAAATAAATAAAAATAGTTTTTAAAAAAAGAACTGCCTATTTCTATGAGCTTATCTATATTACGCGCCTTTTATAAGAGCTTGCACAGCATTTGCCTCTTAGTGTCTGGTTTATTTTACTTGGAATAAGGTTTTCAAGGCTGGGGTATGTATCACAATTTCATTCCTTGAAAGGCTTTGGAATAGCACATTGTATACGCAAACCACGTTTTGTTTCCCCACTCATCTATTTATTTTTGAGTGGCTTCTACCTGGTATCTGTACTCTTTGAATTGATTAGTTAATTTTACCTAATTAATTTTGATTGATTAGTTAACAATGTGTGCATGTGTGAATATGCCCATGTGGGCACACATGTATGTGAAGTTGGGGGTTTGGAGGTCAGAGTTTCATGCTGGGTGTCTTCTTCTGTTGTCCTCTACCTTATTTTTTGAGACTGGGTCTGGTCTCTCACTGAACCCGGAGTTCACTGATTTAGCTAGACAAACTAGTTAGCAAGCTCCCCCAGATCCTTTCGTTTCTGCCTCCCCAGAGCTGGGGTTACTGGCATGTGCCATCACACCTGGCATTTAGGTGGGTGCTGGGGACTTTGCATGAGGCAAGTGGTTTCCTGACTGGACCATCCTCCCACCCCTGTCATCCATACTTTTTTGAGGTAGAATCTTGCTCTAGCCCAGACTGGCCTGGAATTCATTGTGAAGTCTCAGGGTGGCCTTGAACTCACATTGATCCTTCTACCTCTGCCTTCCAAATGCTGGGGTTAAAGGCATACCAGCCACTCCTGGCCTACATTGTATTCTTTTTTTTCCTCAAGGTAAGCTTTCACTCAAGCCCAGGCTGACCTGGAATTCACTATGTAGTCTCAGGGTGGCCTTGAACTTATAGCGATCCTTCTACTTCTGCCTTCCTAGTGCTGGAATTAGAGGCATGCATCACCACGCCTGGCTTAATTTTTATTTATTTATTTATTTAAGGTTTAGAGAGAGGCAGATATATAGAGAGAATAGGCATGCCAGGGCTTCTAGCCACTGCAAACAAACTCCAGATGCATGAGCCACCATGTGCATCTGGCTTATGTGAGCACTGGAGAATAGAACCTGGGTCCTTAGGCTTTTCAGGCAAGTGCCTTCACTGCTAAGCCATCTCTACAGTCCTGCATTTGTATTCTTAATTAACTCTAGAACATTCTGACATTTAGCAGGTTTGGGAGCCACAGAGAGGCACATTATCATGTATAAGTGATGTGTTTCTCTTGGGAGATTTAGGAGAAGCATCAGATACTATAACTAAAAAGATGTGACCGCTACAAATATCGCCTATTTTTGTGTAGGCATATGGGACCACAAAGCAGGACCTCTGATGTTAATAAAACATCCTGAACTATAGCTGAATATTCATGGTCTTCTGTTAGATACAAGCTTTTTACAGAGACAGTAGCAACTAATATGAAAATAACACTTTATATTAGTTTATGTTATCCAAAATGCTTAGGACCAGAAGTGTTTCAGATTTTAGCCATTTCCCCCCCAAATTTTGGAATGTATGCTCATATGTGAGGTATCTCAAGGATGGAGGCCAGAGTGGGCTACAGAGTGAGTTCCAGATCAGTCTGGGATAGAATGAGGCCCTGCTTTTAAAAAAACGTGCTTTCAAATTTTGGTATATTTCAGATTTTGAATTTTCAAAGTAGGGATGCTCGATCTGTGTCTGTATGCGTTGAGGCTGGTGCAGTAACCTTTTCAGCTGTGTTTTGTGACCACACATTGATTCATGGCTTGGCATCTGTGTGGTGCCAGTAATCTAGACTGAGAATGTGCGGAGCTCGTGGTTTTCCCTCTAAGAGCTGGTGAGGAGTACCAGTAGCTCTCACCCGCTATCAGCAGATATTTGGGCTTTATTCATTAAACAAATGTTACCAATAGAACAAATGTGCTTTGAAAAGATGAGCCTTTGTTGACAAGCTTAAAATCCAGAGGCCGGTGATTCCTCTCAGACTGAGGCTGCACTGGGAATTGTTGGTTAGGATGCCAGCACATGCCTCCTTTTCCCTCCGGCTTGGATGCAGTGTCGCTCTTGCACCTGGGGGGCTCTTGTGGTCTACCTTGAGCAGGCTCTGCACCTGGAAAGTTCACCTGGCCCATCCTGGTGGGCGCTGTCACACAGTTGGAAGCTTTTGTTCTTGAGAGGTATTTGACAGTCTCTGCCACAACTCTTGCACACAGGTGAAGGTCTTTAAGTCTGTCCGGTTTCTAGAAGGGTTAACTTTCTTTGAGTGCCCTTGCTTACTTGCATTTACAATGTTAACAGAGACGCCCCTGGAATTTCACTGCCTGAGATGAGAGAGGACCACCCTTAGACAGCTAAAAGCATGAGCAAATGTGCTCTGTTCTTTAATCAGATGTTTCTTGTTCTGGCCACGCAGTTCTGAAATCACCACCAGCAAGGAGACTCAGCTCGAACTTTCCAGAAAGGAGCATAGGTCAATGAAGTGGCTTATAAGAGAAAGCAGATTTTGCAGGATTCTGCATTTTTTGTTTTGTTTTGTTTTGTTTTGTTTTGTTTTGTTTTGGTTTGTTTTGTTTTGTTTTGTTTTGAGGTAGGGTCTCATTCTAGCCCAGGCTGACCTGGAATTCACTATGTAGTCTCAGGCTGGCCTCGAACACACAGTGAAGGGATCTGCATTTTTACAGGCCTTCAGAGGCACTCAAGTCCTTATAGGAGTCCTGGACAAATGCTTCCGGGTTCAAGGCTGAGGCCAGCAAACATGGGAGGTTTCATCTGCAGCAGGAGGAAAATCTTGTGTGAAGTGTGGGTCAAGCTGAATGCTCCCACATCAATAATTTCTAAAATAAAATCCAGGCATGGTGGCACATACCTTTAATCCCATCACTAGGGAGGTAGAGGTTGAAGGATCGCTGTGAGTTCGAGGCTACCCTGAGACTACGTAGTGAATTCCAGATCAGCCTGGGCTAGAGTAAAACCCTACCTTGAAAAAACAAATTAAAAATAGAATTTCTAAAACAGTACAAAAGGGCTTGGCTCAACAGGAGTATTTTTTGGACATAGATAAGGTTAGTTCAAAATTTAATATAAAGAGGCCAATGACTTTGAATAATTGAAACATTTCTGAAAAAAAAATACAATGATGTATGGGGAATCAACCCACTTCTAATATAACTACAGAAATAAAGGCAGTGTGGGTTCAGGTAGAGGGCTAGATACACAGATCAATGCAATAGAAGGGGGAACCCAGAATAGGTTCACACAAATATACCCAACTGAATTTTTTTTTTTTTTTTTTTTGTTTCTCGAGGTAGGGTTTCACTTTGGCCCAGGCTGGTAAGGAGGTCAAATGGGTCAGTCACTCTGAAAACCATAATGACAGTTCTCTGTAGAACTAGGCATACTCCGACTTGACATAGGACCCAGTCAGTACATTTTTGAGTGTTTTTCTTATTAAAATGAAAATCTGTGTTCAAACAAAATCCGTAATATAAACTTTCATAGCACCTTTATTTCTCAGAGGCAAAAGAAACAAAAAAGCAAAAACAAAACAAATGAAAAAAATAAAACAGCCCAACTACCCTTTAGTGAGCATTTGATTGGGCAATCATTACAGACCATTAGTATGTCAAAGACCATGAAACACTGTTCAGCAACAGAAAACAAAAAGCTATTGAACTAACAACTTTTATGGAGCTAAAATATAAGTTTTTAATGGCCATTCAATCTCAAAAGGCTGCATGCTATAATATTCTCTTAATAATTCTTGACTAACAAAATTATAGACATGAAGTTAATTGGTGTTTGTCAGGAATTGGGGATGGAGTAAGAAGCAATGACTATGGCTATTAAGGAGCATTCTAAGGGAGCCTGAGGTGTTGGCACATTTCTGTCATCAACACGTGGTTAAACTGCACAGAAACTTGAATATGCACAAATCAATGCATATAAAAATTGGCAAAATCTGAATAAACGTTGCGGATTCACTTACGTCAGCTTTAGCATCACACCACCTTTACGCAGGATGTTAACACTGCAGCGGTTGTGTTAGGGGTACAGACCCTCCCTCTATTCTTGTTTGTGCCTTCTGGTCAATCAACTATTTAGAAATAAGTAGTCAAAGAAAATGAGCGGTATTGGATTACCTTTGGCAATTTTCTTTTTTCTCAAGGAGCCCTGGGCACCGTATTTCCTAAGTCATAAAATACATCGTACTTCACATAATATGCTTCCCACAGTATAAAAACCAAGCCCCTTGGTGCATCAGTGAGAGATAGTAAACTCTTATGTGTGAGTTATTACAATTCATTTCTTCTGTATATGCATGAAAGAGATGGTATTTGCTGATACCCTAGAGGTTAATCTGGGGACACTGAAGATTCCTTTCATAAGGTTTGCTCTGTATTCACAATACTTCAACTTACGAGGTTGTTGATATTTGTTGTCTTCAAATACAGTTTATTTCCTTAGGCTGCTTCCATGCACCCCAAATGGTGAAACACACATGTTTTTTAAATACATATATTTTATTTATTTATTTTCAAGCAGAGAGAGATAGAAGAGAGACAGAGAGAATGGGCATGCCAGGGCCCCCAGCCACTACAAGTCAAACCCAGATGCATGCTCCACTTTGTGCATCTGGCTTTATGTAGGTACTGGGGATTTGAACTTGGGTTGTTAGGCTCTGAAGGCAAGTGCCTTAACCACAGAGCCATCTTTCCAGCCTGAACCATGTATGTTTTTGTATAGTATGTCATTAATCCTAAGATGTTTGATTTGATCCCTTAAGCTCTCATTATTTGTTGTTTCCTAATGCCAGAAGGCCCAAGGCATAGTAGAGCTGGTGACCAAACAGTTCCCTTTACAGCAGAGTTTAAACACAAACCCACAGAACCTGCATGTTGCCTTGTAACCTTGACTTCCAGTTACTACAAAACGGAACTTCAGAATATCATTGAAGAGCACATGCCACCTTGCCTTTCCTGAGTGCCTGGCAGAACTCAAATAGTTCATGGATTTTGCTTTGTTTTTTTCAAATATTTAAAATTATTTATTTATTTACTTATTTAAGAGTGACAGACAGAAAAAGAGGCAGAGAGAGAGAGAGAGAGAATGGGCGTGCCAGGGCCTCCAGCCACTGCCAATGAACTCCAGACACGTGTGCCCCCTTGTGCATCTGGCTAACATGGGTCCTGGGGAATAGAGCCTCGAACCGGGGTTCTTAGGCTTCACAGGCAAACGCTTAACCGCTAAGCCATCTCTCCAGCCCAAATATTTTAAATTTGAGTGAGACAGAGAAAGAGATAAAGAGGCAGATAGAGAGAGAAAGAATGGACGCGCCAGGGCCTTTAGCCATTGCAAACAAACTCCATATGTATATGCTACCTTGTGCATCTGGTTTAAGTGAGTCCCGGGGAATTGAGCTGGGGTCCTTTGACTTTGCAGACAAGTGCATTAACTGCTAAGCCATCTCTCCAGCCCTGGATTGTAGATTTTGGAGAGAGACAGAAAGAACTACTGTGTGACTGAGACAAAGTTGTTTCATTTTTCTCAATTTTAGTTTCCTCACTTTTGAAAACTAGGGGTAAAATGTTGTATGACCTCCAGTGATTTTTCTGATACCAAAAACTATTTTCACTTCAGAAACCTGGAAGTACAGGGCTTCAACTACAATCATTATGCAATGCCATTAATTTTCAAACTTCCCTTTTGTTTTGGGGGGAGGCCTTTTGCACAAAATAGTTTTCAAGACATGTTTTTGGAACTTACATCTGGTGACATATTTCTTCTCTTATAGATATTTTTATTTATTTATTTGCAAGGAGAGAGAGAGAGAGAGAGAATGGGCATGCTAGGGACCTCTAGCCACTACAAACAAATGTCAGATGCATGTGCCACTTTGTGCCTCTTGCTTTATGTGGGCACTGGGGACTTGAACCCATGTCCTTAGGCTCTGCAGGCCAGTGCTTTAAATGCTGGGCCATCTCTCCATCCTTTGTGACACATTGCCGTCCACCTAGAGAGCCAGCCTGGTGGCTGCTTCTTCCACTCCCTTTGCTCGGTGGAAGTGCTGAGAAGCGGCAGGCCCCACTTGATGGTGCGGAGGCTGCGATGGCTGCTGCGGTGACTCGGCCTGGAAAAGGGCGCTTTCCTACGTTCAGACCTGCTTCCGGTCACAGCGCACGGCATCCGGGAATGGGTGGCGCTGCAGCAAGTGTGAGAGAAGTGGTTGCAAGTGTTTTCTTCCCTCAGCACATTGCATGTTTCCTTAGTTGTGTCCACGACATTGAAAGTTGGAAAGCCTATTTTTTTGAATAAAAGCCCAATTTATTTGTGATTCATAGTCTATTTTATAATCTTAAGCCTAGATATCGTATTATCATAATACCGCAAGGCCATAAAACTGTAAGCCAACTTTCATCACCTGACTGTCCCCAATAAACAAAACGGCACAGAGCTGGGAAGATGGCTCAGTGGTTAAAGGCATTCGCTTGCAAAATCTGCTGGCCTAGATTCAATTCCCAAGCCACCCACATAGGCAAGATGCAAAAAGCGACATAAGCGTCTGGCATTGGTGTGCATCAGCAAGAGGCCCAGGTGTGCCCTCCCCCACCACGTGTGCAAATAAATAAATAAAACCAAAACACAAAGGCAACATGGAGGTTTTATGTCTTTTTATACCAGTTAGATGAACTGAATTTGCAAGTGACTGACTCATTACTTATCTGATATTTCTTTGGATTTGGGATTTTATTCATACAATCGCCAAAAGTTAAGCCAAATAGCTTTCTACCAGTTTTATCCTGCTGTCAATTATTTTATTTTGGTTATATATTGAACTCCTAGTGGAGGCAACAGAAAGAGCACAGAAGCTATGAGAAGAATGCTCTGGTAAGGGGCACACGCCATTCTTTAAGAACTCAGTTCATGAGTCTGATTTCTTCTCTTGGGATCAAGGAAATGGTTTGGCTATAAAATTCCCATTAGCCACAAAAATAAGCAAAATTGCCTGCAGGATTCATGGGTAGGTACTGCCTTGAAGAGTAATAAAAGCCTGTGTTAAATGAACTCTTAAGGACGCCATTAAAGCCCTTGAATGGCTGGTCAGACTTTATGTTTATCCCCCTGATTATACTTCCATATGTCTTTGGAGAACAGTGTCTGAAAAGTGGTTCATTAAAAAAAAATTGTATTGGACGGGGGTAATTAGGGGCTTATTGACCAAGTCCAGGAGTAGGTGCCCTGCCAGGAGCTAAAAGCAGCAAAGATTGGCAGGCCTCTCTCTCTGCTCTCTTCCTGAGCCACCTGGCAGGAATGTACTCCCAAGACCCCGTGTTTGGCTTGAATTAAATAAATGCCTGAATTCTCACCAAAAGCAACAAGCAAACAAATAAACAACAATACAACCCAAGGATAAACCAGTAGGTTAGAAGATTAAGGTCAATTTTGGCAAACAGGTGCCCTGTTGAAAAATTAACTCATCTGAATTTTTCCAGAAAAACGTTGCTTTTCTGGAGGTGAATTTAACTGGGTTCATCTGCCCAAGAGGAGGACACAGGAAGTCCACGTAATGCCATCGCCTCTGTTATGTTTCTGTGGTGTGACGGTTGTATGTTGCTGATCGTTCATCACCACCAAAATCAAATCCTCACAAACAGAGTATTTACCGTACGGGCCTGAGCATTGACTGGGGACATGGACAGACAGCGCCCAAGTCCACTTCAGCACGAGTGTTTCCAGAAGGGCTTCCTAAAGGCAGTGATGTTGAGCTGAGTCCTGAGGAGAGTTAGGACAAGCCCAGCTGACCTGTTGTGAAGCCCTTGTGGAGCAAGAAGACGGAAAGAACGGAGCTTGTGCGGAACCACAGGAGGAGATGAGAAGAACGCTGGGGACTGAAGCCTGGGGGCGCCGCCAAGCTGAGGGCCCAGGGCACCAGGGGTAAGCCAGTGGCAACTGTGTTTACATGGAAAGTGAGAGGATTTAGGCTAAAAGGGTGAATGAAACCAGCCATGGCTAAGCCAGTGCCATTTTTTATGGCCCTGACGATTTTTAACAGTTATTTTAACAACAGAATGATGAAAATGTGTGGTATTCTTTCTCCCTGGGGACAGTGTGGCCACTGAAAAGTGTTGCAACTAATAGGAAAAATGAGTTTTATTGCTTAACTGTGGATTTAATTAATTTGTGTCCTTCCTGTTTCCACTGCCACGTGTATTCTGAGCTGACTGGCTAACGGGGCAGGTTTTCTCTACAAGAGTTTGTGTAGTACCAAAAAGTGCTGGGATGTTCTTACTCACCCTGAAAATACTTAATATTAAAAGAGGCAAAATACATACAAAAGGGAAGGGACTAGTTTAGGTTCATTTTTATACAATTTGTGGTGTAAAGACAGTCTACATGATGGTTTAAATTGGGCTTTCCTGACCTCAGTACAGTTACCTTTGGACTGGTTCATTCTTTGTTGCACCTTGGACGTGTTTAGCTGTCCCTGGCCTGTCTGTCTACTAGATGCTCGTAACGTCCCTCATCCCCCAGGGTGATGCCCAAACATTTCTCCTAATATTGCCAAAATAGCCCTGGGTAGGGATTGGGATGGAAGGCAAAATCAACCTCAGTCAAGACGTGCTGGTTGAAATATATTGTAGTGCCTGTCTTAGAAAATGATCACCTCCACCAACTGTAATCCTGGTGACTTTACAGAAAGACTGTGGAACCGAAGAAAGTACAGATACCCCGAAGAAAGCTAATCAGCGCCTGCAAATTTCCTAGTAAAATGTTCATGGTGCTGTTTTTAAAGAGAAAGGAAAAGCTATGTTAGTCATTTCTATGTATTTACATAACTGTTCTTCTACCTCCCCTACTCAGGCTTTCACTTAGTTACTACATCTGCTATCACTTACTTTTATAAGGAATACATTGACTGCTTTTTCCTCCCTGGGGATTAAGGCCTTAATGCAAAATACTACTACCAGTTTAGACCTGGATGTGAAAATGTGGATTCCACATTGGCGCTTGTATTCTAGTTTTAGTTTCACACTTAGTTCCCTCTGATTTGGAGCAAGCCACTTTAGCCTTTCTGTATAAATTTTTTTATCTTAAATGTGGATATAAGCTATATTATCTGTAACTTTGCCACTAATTATACAAAGACAAGTCTTAACAATTTTTATTGTTTCTTTGGGTTGTTCATGAGCTATCTCCCACAATGATACTCTGATGTGCCCTGGAGGCCACCAGTGGTCCATGGATTACAGTGCTGGTCTACCTAAAATAGGATTTAGTGATTAGAAACAGTAATTGAGCTGGTTATTCTGTACTCTTTGCATGTAATAACTCAAGAAAAGAGCCTTTATTTTGTGTAATTTATTTATTTATTTATTTTAGTTTTGAGAAAGAGAGAAGAAGAGGGAGAGAGAGAGAGACTGAGAATGGGCATGCCATGGCCTTTCAGCTGCTGTGAATGAACTCCAGATGCGTGTGCCCCCTTTTGACGCATGTGCAACATTCCTTTCTTGCATCACTGTGTGTCTGGCTACATGGGACCTGGAAACTCAAATGTGCATTCTTAGTCTTCGCAGGCCAGTGCCTTAACCACTGAGCCATCTCTCCAGCCCTATTTTTGTATAGTTTTTTAAAATTTAATTTTTCTAATAAATCATTTTTATTAATTTTTATGAAAAGTACTGGTCTACAGTGGGCTGGGGAAAAAACATAATGGTCTTTAAACTAGAGGTAGTGTGATATTCCTACCTTTATATATGATGGGGAATGTTCTGTGCCTTTCTAATTGGCCAATACAGTACATTTTGCTTCAGGAGCTTAAAAGGAAGAGTAAGATAATACCCACCATGTCAGCACAAAGTTCATGGTAGATGGAATTTATTATAAAAAAAATGTTTTACAGAAAATAGACCATTTATTTCTGACGTATATGTAAGATTCTCTGAGTTTTTCACATAGCTCAATTTAATATCTTGCACTAAGAAAGCATATTTATTTTAGAAGATGAACCCAACAAGCTGTAAATCTTTTCCTTAATTATCTTATTCCTAAGAATCCCTCCCCTATGAGATGGCTTATCTACTGCCTGGGCCACCAAAGTTTCTGTGGCTAGCTGATGCTAGCAAGGTCAGGGAAAGAGGGAAAAGGCGTGGCTTACGTTTGTCACAGAGATTTTTTTTTTTACAGATGTTTGTGGACCCCCTAGAATCTTTCAGATTCATCCATCATGTGGAGAAATGCATTTTATGGACTCAGGTGTTATGGAATGATATGTGAGAAAGGGCAGTTAGACGATGCACTTCATAGTTGAACCTTGGTCTGATTTTCTAATAGTACTGCCCAGTTTTTCTTCATATGTTAAAATATGACAGAGTAACAAGGCCTCCAATGGTTACTTGAAGCCAAAAGCACTGTTGGGTTTCCTGCTCTGTGGACTGCTTGTTCTGGTAGCTTTATCCCACGTGGAGCAGACCATCTACACAGCTCTGTGCTACTCCTGGGAGCTCTTTGCACATTGCTCTGGCATCGCTGGGCACAGTCTCTTGGCCTGTGGCTCTTCCCAGGCATATATGAGTTTTGTACTGCACTTCCTCCGTCCAAGTTTAAAAAAAAATTAAATAAAAAGAAAAGAAAAGGCAAGAGCATTGTTTGCCCTATTAGCAACAACAACAAAAAAATCACCCTTTCTTGAAGTTTTTTTGACCCAGATGATGAAAATATATAACATATTCGGAAACTCCACTGGCAGACTTGGCTGGCGTTCCATATTTACTTGGCCTTAACATGAATTGGATTTGGTTTTCTGGTTTCCCCGCCTCCAACTCTCTGAACAAGTTATTTATTATTCAAGCGAGTCTGTGTTAGTGGACCAGACATTCACATGGCATGCCGATTAGAAGTGCCTTTGCTCAGTAAAATTTATGGTAGCTCAAATTGTTTTATATTGTTTTTTCATTGTTGAAAATTTACTGCATTCAACCTTGGTTTGGCATAAGTATTTGTAGTGTGCTGAAGGTTCCTGTGGCTGCAAACTTTATCTCTGCAGCACTTCATGCAAAGAAAATTAAAAAAAAAAGGAACAAAAGCATTTCCCTAATATGTTTCCAATCGGCTCTATACTTTAGTAGTTTGATTTGTAGGAACCAGAGAACAGAGTATTACTAAGCTCTTTATAGTTATTCAAAATTCTTTGGAAATTCAGATCATGATTCTAAGTTTATGAAACATCTGTTGAAAATTTCCAAAGTCTTTTTTTATTATTCTGTTTGCATGAACTAAGAAGGATTTGGCCATGGTGGTATCTAAAAGAACTCATGGAAGAATGTGAGGCCAGTCTGCCTTGGACAAGATCAACTGATTTTGACTTGAGGTTGGTTAGCTAGCCAGGAGTCAGTCACTGTAATGGAGAGGCAGCCCTTTTATTTTGTTGAAATCATCTCATGTTACATGTTCTTCTTTCCCTATTTTTGGATTAAGCATTGCAGATTATTATTGTAACTCTCTGCCGGGTAGACTCCTAAGGAGACTGTGAGGCTAGGTAGAACCCGTTGTTCCTTACCAGGAAGTGCAGGCAACACAATGGAGGGTGTTCCTGACGAAAACGGAATCAGAATCGGATGAATCATGCTCTTCAACCATTATTTCTCTGGCTTTTTTTTTTTCAGGGATTAAGCTAACTGACTTATTCCCTCTTTGAGGATGCTTGACCTATAGCTTCTGTTTTTTTTTTTTTTAAATATTGAGAATTAAAAAAAACTATTATTTATTCATTTATTTGTGAAAGACAGAAAGAGGCAGACAAAAAGAGAGTAAGTATAGGTACACCTGGGGCTCCTGTCACTGCATATGAACTCCAGATGCATGTGTCACTTTATACATCGGGCTTTACATAGGTACCAGGGAATTGAACATGGGCTATTGGGCTTTGCCCATAAGTGTCTTTAACCACTGAGCAATCTCTCCAGCCCCTGAGAATCTGAATATATGAACATATTACAAACTGGCCATATTCCCATCGAGTTATACTCTTAGGCCTCCACCCCTGTTCCACTGACAGCCTCCCACAGCAGGATTGTCAGTAATTTCATGAATACACCAGTCAGTCCCTGGGGACAGAGGCCAATGCCTCAGAGTAGACCTTCCCACACTATGGATCTTATATTTTTTTCTCCCTCAATGTTCCCTGAGCCTTGGAAGGTATGCTATAAGTCTCCTTTAGTGTTGACCTCTCTGCAGCTTCTAATTTTCTAATTAGATTCTCTGATGAGTTTTGGTTTCTGTGTCTACCACCATATCTCTTAATATATTTTCCAGATCCATCCATTTTCCTGCAATTTTCTTAATTTTATGTTTCCTTGCAGTAGAACCCAACACCATTGTGTATGTACCATATTTTCATTAACCATTTGGCAACTGATGGCCAGCTAGGCTGACTCTATGTCCTAGCTATTGTGAATAGAATAGCAGTAAACATGGATGCACAAGTATCGCTGTAGTAAAGTAGCCTTAAGGTAAGGAATGTTCCACAGGTGGTGTAGCTGGCTCATATGGTCGTTCTACTTTTAGCTTTCTGAGGAGCCTCCACACTGACATTCACAGAGGCTGCACCAGCTTACATTCCACCATCAGTTGGATGAGTGATCCTCTTTTCCTACACCTTCTCCAGCATTCATTGTCATATGATTTCTTGAGGATAACTATTCTGACTGGAGTGAGATAAATAGTGGTTTTAATTTGCTAATCTTTTCTTTTGAAATTATTTATTTATTTATTTATTTGAGAGAGAGAAAGAGAGATAGAGGCAGATAGAGAGAGTATGGACCTGCCAGGGCCTTCAGCCACTGCAAACAAACTCCAGGCTCATGTGCCACTTTGTGCATCTAGCTTATGTGGTTCCTGGGGAATCAAACCTGGATCCTTTGGCTTTGCAGTCAAGCTCCTTAACTGCTAAGCCATTTCTCCAGCTTTTAATTTGCTTTTTTTTTTTTTTGATGATTAAAGATGTTGAACATTAAAAAGATATTTATTGGCCATTTGTATTTCTTTTTTGGAGAAATCTCATGTTAAGTTCCAAAGCCCCCCTTTTTTATTTGAGAGAGAGAGAAAGAGAGAAAGAAAGAGAATGGGCATGCCAGGGCCTTCAGCCACTGCAAACAAACTCCAGAAGCATGTGCCACCTTGTGTGTTCTGGGGAATCAAACCTGGGTACTTTGGCTTTGCAGGCTAGTACCTTAACCTCTATGCCATCCCTCCAGCCCCGTAAGCCCATTTTTTGATTGGGCTGTTTGATTTTTTTTTTTTTTTCTGTTTGGTTTTTTGAGGTAGGGTCTTGCTCTAGCCCAGGTTGACCTGGAAGTAGTCTCAGGCTGGCCTTGAACTCACAGCAATCCTCCTACCTTAGCTTCTGGAGTGCTGGAATTAAAGGTGTGTGCTACTACACACAGAAATTTTTTATTGTTTAGTTTTTTTAGTTCTTTATACATTCTAGATATTAATCCTCTGCTAGATAGATAGCTGGCAAACATTTTCTCCCATTCTTTTTTTTTAATTTTTTTTGTTTATTTTTATTTATTTATTTGAGAGTGACAGACAGAGAGAGAAAGAGACAGATAGAGAGAGAGAATGGGCGTGCCAGGGCCTCCAGCCACTGCAAAAGAACTCCAGATGCGTGCGCCCCCTTGTGCATCTGGCTAATGTGGGTCTTGGGGAATTGAGCCTTGAACCGGGCTCCTTGGGCTTCACAGGCAAGCGCTTAACCACTAAGCCATCTCTGCAGCCCTTCTCCCATTCTTTAGACTGCCTTTGTGCCTGGTTAATGGTTTACTTTGCTGTACAGAAAATTTCATGAGGTCTCTTGGTTGATTATTGTTCTTATTTCCTAGCAACTGGAGTCCTATTCAGAGAGCTTTTACCTGTGCTTATAGCTTGATTTGTTTCTCCTACTTGCAGTGCTACCAGTATCAGAGTTTCATGTCTTAGGTCTTTGATCCATTTGTAGTTGATTCTTATGCACGAAGAAGATGAAGATCTAGTTTAATTCTCCTACATAAGAATATCCAATTTTTCTAGCACCAGTTGTGAAAGATGTTGCCTTTGCTCCAGTGAGTAGTTTTAGCATTTTTGTCAAAATTTGATGGCTATAGTTGCAGTGGTTTATATCTGAATCCTCTGTTTTGTTCCATTGATCTGTGTGTCTATTTTTGTGCAGTGCAATGCTGTTTTTGTTACTGTGGCTCTGAAGTATATCTTGAAATTAAGTATAGTGATGCCTCCTTTGTTTTTCTTTTTGCTCAGAATTGCTTTAGCTATCCAAGATGTTTGTGCTATATCAGTGAAGAATGGCATTGAAGTTTATATGGGGACTGCGTTAAATCTGTAGATTTGCTAAGGTAGCCATTTTTTCATTGATTCTTCCAATGCATAAGCATGGGATGATGTCTTTCCATTTCCTAGTATCTCTCTCTATTTTTCTCTTAAACTTTTAAAAGTTTTTTTTTCTTATTACAACACTCTTTCACTTCCCAGATTAGGTTTACTCCAAATATTTTATTTTCTGAGGTGACTGTTTCCTTGATTTTATCCTCAGCATGTTTGTTATTGCTATGTAGGAAGGCTGCTCTTTTCTTTTCTCTCTCTCTGTCTCTGTCTCTCTTTATAAGGTAAGGTCTCTCTCTAGCCCAGGCTGACCTGGAATTCACTCTGTAGACCCAGGCTGGCCTTAAGCTCACAGCAGCGATCCTCCTACCTCTGCCTTCTCAATGCTGGGATTAAGCATATGCCCCGCCACGCCTGGCAAGGCTGCTGATTCTCTGTGTTAATGTTTGATCTTTTTGCTGAAGATGTTTATCCACTTTACAACTCTTCTGGTAGATTTTTAAAGGGCTCATTTGTATACCTTTTACTTGCTTCTCTCGTCTTATTACTATAGCTAAGACTTCCAATACTCTACTGAATAAGAGTGGAAGGTGTGGTCAGCCTTGTTTTGTTCCTGATTTTACTGGAAATGCTTTCAGTTTTTTCCTATTTAGTAGATTTGTTATATATGGTCTTTATTATATTGAGATATGTTCCTTCCATGCTCAGTTTATTCAGACTATCATGAAGGGATTTTTGTCAACTCTCTTTTCTGCATCTATAGAGATGGCCATGGGATTTTTATCCTTGAATCCATTTATATGGTGTACTATGTGTATTAATTCACATATGTTGAACCATGCTAGCATCTCTGGAATAAAACAAACTTGACTAAGTTGAATGATCTTTTTGCTGTATTCTGTTTGCGAATATTTTGTTGATAATTTTTGCATCTATGTTCATAAGGGATAATGATCTGTACTTTTCCTTCTTTGTTGTGCCTTTATTTGGATTTGATATCAGAGTAATATTGGCTTCAGAAAAGGAGTGTGGTAATGTCTCTTCTTTTGCCATTTTATGGAACAGTTTGAGAAGCAATGGTGTTAGCTATTCTTCAAAGGTCTGGTAAGATTCACCAGTGAGTCCATCTGGGTCTGGGCCTTTTGTAGTTGGGAGATTTGTTAGAACTTCTTTGATCTAATGTCTTATCATATATGTCTTCTTAAATGATTTATCTTATCTTGGTTTAATTTTGGGAGGTCATATGTATCTAGAAATTCACCTATTTCTTTATTTCCCATTTTAGTGTAATATTTGCTGTTTTAAAGGTATGACCTTATGACTTTCTGAATTTCATTGATATCTGTCATAATACCTTCACTCTCATCTCTAATTTTCTTGCTTGGAGTCCTCTGTCTCTTCCCTCTAGTTAATATGTGACTTTTTAAAATCTTTTTTTACCCTTTCAAAGAACCAACCCTTTGTTCCATTTATTCATTATATTGCTAAATTAGGATTGCCTTTGCTGTATCCTGTAGATTTTGGTATGCAGTATTTCCATTATCATGTAATTCTAGGATTTTTTTTCTTTCTATCTTAGTTTCTATAATGACCCACTCATCATATAATAGTGAATTGTTTAAATTCTGTGAATTTTCAAGTTTAATAGTCTCTCCTACTATTGACTAATAGTTTTATTCCATTGTGATCCCATAGAATATCTTTATTAGTAATATTTAAATGTTCTTTTATTTGTTAAGATTTGCTTTATGTACTAATATATGAACCATTTTAGACAAAGTTCCATGTATTGTTGAAAAGAATGGTTTTCTGTAGGGTCTGAATGGAATTTTGTGCGAATGTCTGTTAGGTTCATTTGTTCTATGATATCACTTAGTTGAGATGTTTCTCTGTTAATTTTTTTTTTGCCAAGAGGACCTTTTAACTGGTGAAAGTGGGGAGCTGAAGTTGCCAAAAATATGATGCTGGGGTTACTCTGTGACTTTACATGTACAAATGCTTTTCTTATTTTAAATGAAATTAGGCCCACCTGTGTTTGCTGCATGTATGTTCAGAATTGTAATGTCATTGTGTTGCATCATTCCTTTAATCAGTATATGGTGACCGTTTCATCTCTTCTGACTAATATTGGTTGGAAGTTTATCTTGACAAATATTAAAATAATGGCATCTTGTTTGCCTATGCCCACTTGCTTGAAATATCATTCTATATTCTTTTAGTCAAATGTAGAGTCTGTCTTTTAGTGTCAGGTATGTTTCTTGGAGGTGACAAACAGACAGATTATGATTTTTAATCCATTCGGCTAAATCTGTGTGTTTTGATTCAGGAATTGGACCATTTATAGAATTATTATTCAAAGGTGTGTATTAACTTTCTGACATTCCTGTTGATTTTGCATATTTTTCTATCCTACTTTTGCATTAACGACTATTTCAGAATGGTGCGCTCTTTCATATGTTCTTATGCATATGCCTTTTCTTCTCTTCAGGTCAAAGGATTCCTTCAAGCAGTTTCTGTAGAGCTGGCTTAGTGGTCATGGATTCCTTTAGCTTGTTTTTTATCACAGAAAAGTGGTAGTTATGGGGTATAAAGAGGAGGTGCTAAAGAGGAGAGAAAATGCAAAAATGTTGGTAAGAGAAAGTATGAGTTGTGTGTCAGAAGAGTAATAGAGAGATTGCCAAAGAAGATTGAGTACAGAAGGATTTAGAACAATCCTAAAATCCATCTGCCAATATATAAATATAAAAAAAATTCAGGTTATGTTGGTACAACTACTTTGTCACTATCTTACCTGAAAGTTTCATAACTTCTGTTTTTGCGAATGAATTATTATGACTTTTGTTTTATAATTGTTTTGTAATTACTAGGACTTCTGTTTTTGTAAAAAGACACCAAAACAACAACAACAAAATCCATAACCTGGTAATTTCAGATTTTTAAAATTATTTTCTAAATGTAGATTAAAAGTGAAATAGGAAAGCATACATCTTAGAAGTTTTGCAAGGTTGTATCTGATGAAGATAGTTGCTCTTTAAGAGTCTTGGGCAACATAGAATTTTGCAATCTATTTTTGTAAACTTGTCAAACTAAATTATAGATTTAATTTTCTGCTTTTGTTTCCAACCATGTTTTAACTTTCCCTTTTGACATTTAGTAACTTTTAGTTTATTTGATCTCATGTAAGATCCCCTTTCATTGTGTTTTTACCTTTGCTATTCTCACACTTTACTAACCATAAATAAAATCATGATTTTATATATTTTGGCAAGAATGTTTATCAATCTATGGTTTTTCACCCAAAAGTCTAGTTTATGGGGTTAACATATTCAGGAGTGGAATACTGAATATCAGTGAGTAACAGGTGGATACCCAGAAGATATAGAACTTGTGTCTTGGGGAAAAGAGCCAAGAAGCTGGTGTTGGCTTGGAGGACATCGTTTCTTTGCTTCAAGGAAACCCACATTCATCATTTCTTCTCCTTTCTGTTTGGCCCGTCTAGGTTGCACCTATGAAGGAAATACGTACAACAGCTCATACAAATGGCAGAACCCCGCTAAGCCATGTGTCCTGCGACAGTGCCAGGTAAAGTCCAGCTATTTCACTCCCCAGCAAAAAAGGAATCTAGAGTCCTCCTGGGAAAGGAAGAGAGTGATAGACACACAGAGAGAAATGAGAAACCAATTGTATTTTTATATGTAACTATTGAGACCTTCACTATAACAAGACAAATGCAGAATAGATATTGTGTAGGACTTATTTCTAGAACATTGTCCACCTTTGTTACCTCACATCTGGAAAAACTCAAGGAAGATGCATATGTCCTTGGGGAAAACTCATGCCTTCCTGTGAAATCATCTTTGAGCAAAACATGAAATACTGTTAGCAGAAAAGAGGTATTGTTAGGTGAGATAGATTTTCCTTCTTTGACTTAAAAGGATTTTGAACTGGAGCCAAACTGTACACAACTCCACTGAGGCAATCAGTGCTCTGTAATCTCAATGATTGCAATCTGACAGATTGAAGAACTATTTGTTCTGCAACTAAGGACCCCACTGTGGCCAGTCCTTGCTGAATTCCACATGACAAGATGAACCAAAGAGGAAAGGAGGAAATTGAATTTATGAACCACTTTTGTTATTTATTTACTTTTTTTGGTTTTTCGAGGTAGGGTCTCACTCTGGCCCAGACTGACCTGGAATTCACTATGGAGTCTCAGGGTGGCCTCGAACTCACGGCGATCCTCCTACCTCTGCCTTCCGAGTGCTGGGATTAAAGGCATGTGCCACCACACCCGGCCACTTTTGTTATTTTTATAAAATTACTCTTTCAAAAAAGCAATGTTCATCTAATTATAAATAACTTGAAATTTCCTTGCAATGGAGAAGGTGCTGTAGTAATTTTATTCCAAACCTCTTTTAACCATCTAAGAATATGCATGTGCATGCAAAAGAGATTGAAAGGTGAGTATAATAATAGATATTTGCTTCTGATCTGATCTACAGCATCTTGACATTTAGTTTATTGGAACCTGGGTTCTGTGCAGTCATGTTCTGTCTATTTTCCCTCAATGGACACACTCCTAGTAGGACACGTCCTTTCTTTTGTATTAATTTATTTGAGAAAGAGAAATAAGCTGATAGAGAGAAAGAAAATGGGCATGCCAGGGCCTCTATCCACTACAAACGAACTCCAGATACAGGTACCACTTTGTGCATCTGGCTTTCCATTGGTGCTGGCAAATCGAATCTGGGTCTTTAGCCTTCACAGGCAAGTGCCTTAACCACTAAACCATCTCTCCAGCTCTCAAGACATGTTCTTTCTATTTTCCTTCAGTAGACACACTCCTCATAAGACTTTCAGTTATTTGTGCCATTCATTATTTAGCTAATTTATGCAGCAAGAATTGGTGAACATAAGCAGTAGGTTAACAGATGCAAATAACTGAATTTGTTGAAGTTTTGCTCTAGATTGATTATAAATTCAGTCAGTCTCGTAGTACAAAGAGATAAGATCAGTGAGTTTAGTGCACCAAAAGTCCATATTCCTGTCAAATTTTGCAGCACCTCTCCTCTACCCTCACCCTTGATCTATGGAATTCCCACTGCTTGACAGGAGTGTTCTGAAAGTCCTGGTGACGGTGTTTATTAAGCTGTCACATATGCTTTGGAGTCCCACATGGCATTTGTGCACAACTGTCAGAGGACTTGCTCCTCAGGTTACCTGGATGAGAGCAGATTGCTGCCTTTGAATGAAGTCATTGTGGAAATTCAATGGAAGCTACTATATGGGAGGGCATATTTCACGGCTATGAGAATACATTAGTTGTCTGAAACCCTTACTGCCCATCATCCTGTCCATTAGTAAGGCCCAGAAAGAGCTGAGGCCAGAACAGCATGTTATTATTGGAAAAATGAGTTTTGCCTCATTCCTGCTTTTCCTAAAGCTTTGCACCTGCTCTGCTATTTGTCATTTTATTCAGTAAACTGAAAGGTAAACCTCTGTGGAGGTTTTCTCAGCGAGCACCTTCCTGCTTCTCTCTGGCTGCATCCTTCTTTAGGGAGTGAGACCTCCATCTACCTGCACCTGATAGGCAAGGCTTGTTCCTTCAAAGAACGACACAATTACAGTCTCTCTCCAGGAACAGAAGAGGCATGTAGGACTTTAAATGAGCCACAGGCTCTGTTACTCCACACCTCAGTTTAGCCACTGAACAAAGGGGATAGACTGTCTATTGAGTGGTGGTAATTAGTGAGCAAGACTCATTTAAAACACAGCTACCAGATGTCTGCATGTAGTGGGGACCATTAGGTAGCTAGGTGACAGTGAGTCCACTGATCTGGCCCTTTTCCTTAGAAGATGAATTTTATCTTCTTCCTTATAGTCTTTGTCAAAGGAGTTCTGATGGAATGACAATTTTAACCTTTATTTTTTTTACTTTCAATTTTGCACTGGAGAAGAAAAATCTGATGGTCATAGACAGAAAATTGATGCTGAAAACTAACTCATATTGAAAGGAAATTGACCTCAGGTCAGAACTTTTGCATTGCTTTCAAGTCAGGGATGTAAGCATGGATCCCCCCATTTTTTCATGCTGGTATTGCTGGTAATTTGGGATTTTCCCCATAAATGTGACAGCAACTACAATAAAGTTCCCTTGGTAGAGCAAAATCTCCAGCCTGCTTATATTTGCTTTCTGCTCATGCCACGTTCCCTTCAAACCAAAATTAAACCAACAAAAACACTAATTCATTTAGAAAATGGGTAGAGAACATAGAATGAATACTTCAAAGACCCACCTTGACACTTAATTTAAATTTTTTTTTTCAATTGAAACTGGGCATAGTGGTACACACTGGTAATCCCAGCACTTGGGAGGCAGAGGCAGGAGAATTATAAATTCAAGGTCGCCTCGGCTAAATGGAAAATTCCCGACCAGCTTGGAACACATGAGACCCTGTGTCAGTAGACTAACAAACAAACAAACAAGATGTTCAAATTAACCTCAAGATGATAGCTAACCCCAAGATCAGTTTGCCAGTGACTCACTTGATTTCATCATTCAAACCTAAAGTGTCTGTTCTAACATAGGTAATGTGAACTCAGAAATTATTTTCATCCTTTTGTTTGATGCTGGAGGAAACAGACCCAGGCCCTCCATTTCTAAAATTGTAGAATTCTAGAACTGGTCTAGGCTTATCCTAGAAAGGTAATGAGTATCTGGAGATAAGGATCTCTGGATGCTTGTCCTCTGTGCCTCATAGTCGATAGTGTGAAGTGTAGTAAGAATGATAGAAAATATACCCAGTACTGACAACTTAGAACCATTGTGAATGAGCCACTAGGCTTTGTCAGGAAATGGCTGACAGCAAGAAGGTCTTACTAACTAGATTTAAAGAGTAAAACTGTGGTGCAGAGAAAGTGGGAGGAAAAGAAAAGAAAAAACAGGTGACAAGAGGTTCACCTATGAGGATGAAAGCAAGAGGGTGAGCTTCATTTGTGCCGTGGATTTCTGGGTACAACCTTCACCCCCACACATTGAACTTTTGAGGGTCTGTGCTTGTGCCTTCCCTCTGCTACTTTCCCAAAGTCCTAACTCCTCAGCTGGAGTTCTAGGCTGACCGACGACGTTCTGTTTTTCAGGAGGGTGTCGTCACGGAGTCAGAGGTGCACTGTGTCGTTCATTGTAAAAACCCCGCAGAGCATCAGGGAGCCTGCTGCCCCACGTGTCCAGGTAAGGCTCGAGAAGTGACCGCTCGCTCAAGGCAGCATTGCTACCCACATGCCTGTGTTGACTCAGGAAGGAATCATTTCCCTCTGTGCTAAAGGGAGTTCTCCTTACTTTACCTCTGGGTACCTACTGAGCTTAGGGAGCAAGGGCTTTTGCATAGAAATGTCTAGCTGGGCTCTTGCGTGACGCGTAAATCTAAAGTGCAGTAGGTTTTGGCATGTGGGCTCGCCATGCTTAGAGGCCTGCTTTCTGCTCCACAGGGCCACAGGTAGCACTTATTTTGGAAGGAAGGACTGTGGTTTTTCTTGATTCCAGCAGCTTCTTCTTACTGCTTCCTATCACCATGTCCTGGTCGGAACATGTCACTGTGATGAGGCGACCAAATATTTCCTGAAAACACAAATTTAGTTCAAGTTTTGCTGGTCTTAGTTTTCAGTGTGCTCCAACAAGCTCTGTCATTTAGAAGGCCTTGCTGACTCATTGGCAGCCTAGAGAGCTCACTCTTTCGCACAAGGGTCACAAAGGCCTCCCGTGTCTTCTCTGGCCCTTTCACGCAGGCTTGGTGATGTTGAGGTGTGAGACTAGTTTTCTGCTCTCCCAAGTCTTCAGTCAGTTATCTCAGACAGGTGTTTTCTCTGACCCTTCCCCTCATTGCTGATGATGCGTACATCTGCTCTTAATGTGAAAGGTCATCTCTACAGGGACTGCCTGTTCTCTGAACCTTCCTGTGAGGTAGTGATGGTAGGACACAGAAGACACCATGGAGGGGTGCTCTGCAGAGATGAGCAAAGCCCTTCGTTCCCCTCCATGTGAGTCTCATTCATAATGCAGTTTCTCATCCTTCAATATCAAGAACACCTAGTTTCCAAAGCTTCTAGCTTTCCCTGTGTCCCAAGAGAAGCCTCCTTTCCACACATGGGCTTCTGTAGAGCTTGTGTTATTGGCTCAGCTTACATGAAGGCAAAACACTGGTTAAAAGTCAACTAAATCCATTACACAAGTAATTTGTATCTATCGAGTGGTTTGCTTCAGTACCTTTGCTTCTAAATGCGTTGGACAGTTTGCATCACATACAAATGTCCTTCAGTGCCTCGAAGAACCTTATGAAGGTGGAGCAATAGTTCTGCACGATGTGGTGGGGAGTTGCAAAACTGAATGATAGCCAGGCATGGTGGCTTTGGGAGACAGAGGTAGGAGGACTGCCATGAGTTCAAAGCCACCCTAAGACTACACAGTGAATTCCAGGTCAACCTGGGCTAGAGCAAGACCGTACTCCCAACAAACAAACAAACAAACAAAACCCCACTAAATGTTGATGCCCAGGCTGCGTCCCCTGCAAATTCTATCTGAATATTGGGGACAGGAAGATTTTCAAGTAATTTCTATACACAGCCAAGTTTAAGATTTATAATAGAATAAATTATTTTGCTATATGTATTTAAGCATAATAGCTGTTAAATATTTGTTCAGTTCTCTTGAGTGAATGATAGCTTTATCAATCAGAATCTGTTCAGAGGCCTCACCCTGCTTCCCCACAGCTACAAGAGCCCCCAAGGAACAAGGGTTATGCAAAGGGAGCCCTGAAATGTGACAGCTTTTCACCCCAGGTGACACCCTTCCCTCAGGAGACAGTCATGCTGGAAGCTGCCTTTGAAACTCAGACATGTAGACTCAGCACTTGAACTTTCCACATTTGACCTCTTGCTTCTTTTTCACTCTGGTTTTTGGCTGAGTCCACATATTTCAGTGCCAAATCCTCAAAACTGACCAAGGACAGCAAGAAACCGAACTCGGTGTGGATGAGTGTCAGACCAAGGACCAAAAGTGAGCGAGGGCCACAGGGCAGGGCTAGGACCCAAGTCCTGTCTTCTCACCATCAGACCGCCATACCTCACCATGTACCAGAAGCAATGTTCTGCTTAGATTCTCATGTTTTGGGAGAGTGAACAATGCAGAGGCCACATACCAGCCTTGACCCCAGGCAACATTTTGTGTTCAAGGATGAGATCAGGAACCAACTTTACTCCCTTTCTTGAGTTCTAAAGGACCATGTTTGGGATGCAAATTGGAGGTTTCAAAGGGAGCTGCCTCCAGAATGTCTCATCCTTTGTCTTTGGAGGGAAGCCCCAGCTAGGGACAGTCAAGGGAAGCCTTAGGGTGTTCCTAGTAATGCACAAGGACTGACATCTGTTGGTTCAGGAGTGGCATTCTGCAGTGATAAGCACGCACAGTCTGTGGTCAGACTCATCCTGAGATGGATTCCAAGGCATTTCTTGTGGTCTACTCCTTCCTTTTTGTCTGAATCTCTTCTCAAGGAAGGTCAGTTGTAATGGGGACAGTCACATAGAATTTTTAGTTTCAGTTCTTTCACTTGTCACTTGTAGACAGTTGTGGTAATCTGTATGACAGAATCAGAGGCACAGGCATGGGGAAGAACTGAAGTACTTTGTTGCCTTCGAAAAGAGACAACTAGGAACAGCCCTGAGATACCACCAGTGGGGCGCCCATACTTACCAAGTTTTTCCACACCATCAGGAACAGGGAGCAGGTGGCTGGTTGCTAGCTCTGGGTGTAGGTATCAAAAGATCTTCCTCCTGTGTCACTATTTGAATCCACTTTACTTTGTTATTTCTCTTTAGCCTTAGCCCCTGTTCTCACATTCTTCTGTCTATCTCTGAGACAGATGGGGCTGGGGTTAGGTCACCTGGGACAGTGTTTGTTCTTCTTGTCAGGACATGGTTGTTTCTGCTGGCAGTCTTACTTGGCAGGTCTTAAGACATCTTGAGCCTTCATAAAAGCCCATTGGGAGTTCTCCTGCTAGCTCTGCCCACTAATGTAGAAAGTGACCTGTACTATTCTGGCCTTGTAAGGACATCCATGAACTGATAGTTCTGCATGGTCCTGTGACACAGTTACTTGTAGCCTGTGCCTCGGGTTCTTTAGAATCTAGCAGTGTCCTGAGCATCCTTCTGAATAGGAGACAACACCCGCACTTGTGTCTGTTATGAGCCAAACTTTGTAAGGACCGCAACCCCATTAACATACAGGGTGGCGCTGAAACCCACATGGAATGCCTTGCCCTGTCCCTGCCCATTCTTGGCTTTTTTCATAGCAAATGGTATCAGGTGGGTCAGAAGTGAGTTCATGTCACAACTTGGTCACCTGCTATGTTTTCCTCATCTGTGAAACAAGGGGCAGAGTTCCTGTTTTGTATGATTATTGGGAAGGTGAAGTGAGAGGCATGCTGGGCCTGGAAGAGGCTGTACGATTCCAGGCAGCTGCCTGCAGTGCATTTACTCTTACATACTTGCTGGGCAAGAGCCTTACCACTGGGCTATCTCCCCCGTGCAGTGGGATTTCCTCTTTATCTCATTGACCTCTCTCCCTTGGCTTTCCTTTGACCTCCTCTGACCCCTCTGGGATTGATTCCTCACACAGTGGTCAGTGTGATTGTGACACAGCTATGAGATCTTGCTGCGTGACTCAGGAGCTCATCTGCTGTCTGAGGTTTGACTGTCTCTGTTTCCTCTCATCTTTAGGGATTCTGGTCTTATACCAACATGACAGTCAGTTGTACTGAATCATCTTTGTTTTCTTTTTTACTTGTGACTAAAGAGGATACTCTATGAGGTAGAGGCAGAGGAGCAGGGGGGAGATGGTAAACAGCGGACGGAAGGATCTCGTCAAGCTCGGTGAAGCCTGCTCTCCTAACGCTGAACACTTCTTTGTTTTCCAGGCTGTGTGTTTGAAGGTGTGCTATACCAGGAAGGAGAGGAGTTTCAGCCCGAAGGAAGCAAATGTATCAAGTGCTCCTGCGTTGTAAGTCCAGCTAAGGATGTTGCTCAGGAGATCCTAGGAGTTTACTGTTACTTGCCTTTACCAAGAGCAGCCTCAAACTCTTACATTCACTCCATCTTCACCAGTCTCCTGATGTAGAACTAAAGGGAAGTCGAGCCCATGTGAGGCAGGTTTCTCAACATCAGCACCACTGACCCCCTGGGCTGGGGGGCTTTCTGTTCGTGGGCTGTCCTGTGTGTCATAGGAAGCTCAGCAGTATCCTGACCTCAGCCGACTAAATCCTCAGGTGTACAATCAACAATGTCTTCCTACTCTTGCCCACTGTCCTCCAGAGAGCAAACCAGCTTTCAATTAAGAACCCCTGTATCCCGGTGTTTGGGAGAGGGGGATTTTTCTCCTTCTACTTCTTGGGGCAGAGTAGCTCCTTGCTGGGGCAGCTGATGAATGTGAAACAGTCACGTGGAACTGATGCTTTGTGAGGTGGGGGCTGCTTGTCTATGGTTATGAGGAATGGACAGGATTCAGGACAGAGTGGGGATTAGTGAGACAGGAATGAGAAAGGGAATCTGGCCTATGCTATAACTTTACAAGGATTTATTTTATTTATTTGTTTATTTTTAATTTTTTCGAGGCAGGATCTCACTCTAGTTCAGGCTGTCCTAGAATTCACTGTATAGTCTCAGGGTGGCCTCGAACTCTCGGAGATCCTCCTACCTCTGCCTCCAATGTGCTGGGATTAAAGGCATGTGCCACCACACCTGGCTCTTTTTTATTTTAATGCGTTTAAAGTGGGAGTAAATCTATTGTTGGTAGTAGTGGTCATATTGATAATGGGGAATCTGGTCTTCCATAGCTGCTCAACTTATTTACAGTAGGAGTTAGTTACCACAGCTATATTTTTTCAACCTTTTGTAATAAAGAGCATACAGTTTCCAAGTAGCTTGTAACAGAATGCATCTCAGGATATTAAAAAGGAAACATATAAGAAATTCTAGTGTCTTTATCTTCCAAGTAAGAATCATGAGGATCATCATAAATCATATCATTTGTCATTTCTCTTCTTTATTTTTTCTAAAATAGTTTCATCTTCCTATAGAACACACACACACAACCTAGAATCGTAGTGTGTCCAACCTTTTGATATTCAGACATAGCATTGTCAACTATGAATGTGTTAGGACACATTCATAGCAATTCCGGGATGTGTATGGCCCATGGACTAAAAGCTGGACATGCCACAAGAGAGCCCAGTTTATTTTAAACATGATGAAAGGTGATGGATTTTGTATCTAAGAGAAGGATAGGAAGAAAGAGAGATGAGGCAGGGAAGGAAAGAGATGGTACGTGGATGCATGTATCTAGATGTAAAGCAAATATAGCATATATACAATATAGTAAAAACACAAAAGTTATTTACTAATGAAAATGAACATGACCTTGCATATTCTAATCCAACTCCTATTTTTTTGTAAATAGTTTAATATTTTTATGTAACTGATTATTTTTGTTAAATATTGCACATTTCTCAATTTTTATTTCTTCCATATTGGAAAATCTAACATTTTTGTTTACTTTTATTAATCACACTCTTCTGGGAGTGAGTTGAGCTGAGGAAAAAGGACATAGATTCCAATAGTAAATCTGAAACGTATGCCTGGATGAATTATGTTTCTGTTAAAGGTGTACCAAAGTCAGATAGCCAAGCCTCCGTGGGGAGGAAACTCAGAAGGTGATGAGGAAGATAGGAAGTTGCTGTCACTTCACTAATGACGTCAGCGACAAGTATCCAAAAGAGGAAATGGAAATGAATTTCTGTGTACAAGAATCACAAACTCAAATATACCAAGACATTTGGATTTCATATATTTCTAAATTTGATGTGTGCCGAATGAAGCATGTACCGAAGGGCCAAATTCAGGTCCGTGGAAGACCTCATTTCATTTTCAGTTGAAGAAATACATAGATGTTATTCATGCAGCTCGGTTGGTTTCTTCAGAATTGTAGTCTAAACCCTTTCCTAAACCCTTGAGTCTAACTTACTCCACACCTATAGTTCCCATCTTCTTTCTGCTTCTTGTTGCCAGCCTCAGCACTCAAACCGTACTGAATGGCTTTGCTTGCATTCTGATTACCAGCTGTAGACTAACAGAATAAATGTGAGAGAAGAAAGAGCTCATGTTAGAGGACAAATGGGCTTGGACGTGGGGGAAGGATCATAGAGCAGTTTACTTATTTATTTATTATTTTTATTTTTTAGACAGGGTAATACTGAAGCCCAGGCTGACCCAAAACTCACTTTGTATCTCAGGCTGGCTTTGAACTCATGGCAAGCCTCCTACCTCAGCCTCCTGAGTACTGCGACCATGGACCACCATGCCTGGATGGTTTTGTTCTTTCCGTAAATACTAACATCTGAGGTGTAAGCTTTCTTTCTGGTTGCTTATTACTTAAATAGCCTAGTTTTAAAATAGTATTTTCATTTTGCTATATGTATTTAATTTTTTTATTTTTTCAGTTTTAGGCATTTTCATATATGTGTATTTTGATCTCATGCTCCCAAATCACTCTCTGTTATCTCCCTTCTTTTCCCATTACACTCATATTCTTCCCTATTAATCCCCATCTGACTTTCATGCCTTTAAAAAAAAACACATTAAGTTAAATTAAGGTTGTTGGCATCATCATGGGTAGAAGGTTATTTATTGTGGAATGGGCAACTTGTGAGTGGCCCCACCACTGATGAACCTCACTCCCGCTCTCCCACTGGCCATAGTCGCCATTATGTAGTCTGGGAGGTCTGGAGTCTCAGATATCCTTCCTGCATTGATAAAGTACTGTAACCACGGCTGCTGTGAAATCAGGACCAGATTAGAGACATTGCCAAATGTCATGAAGAAAGAGGGTTGACCTCTCTTATCCTTGCATTCCGTCTTCACGTGAAGACAGGTTCACTTCGGGTGGATGACCCTATAGGTGCCACTTTGAGTGCAGATAATAAATCTGGAGCCTTGACTTTGGGCTTCAGACTTCAGGACTGTGAGAAATAGGGCAAGTGAGTTGCTCAGAGGTTAAAGGCACTTGCTTACAAAGCCTGCAGGCCCAGTTTGATTCCCCAGTACCCATGCAAAGCCAGACGCACAAAGTGGCAAGAGACCATGATGCCCATACTTCTCTTTCTCTCACTCTCTCTCTGAAATAAATATATGTGTAAAATAATAGGTAAATAACATATTTTTAAAAGAACTGTCAGAAGTAAATTTCTGTTCTAGATCATTATCTAGTCTATAGAATTTTGTTCTAGCAATGCAAATTAACCAAGGTCTGAAATGAACTACCAATGTAAGTGACCAGATATTAGTTTTGTGTGGGATTCTTGAAGCCTATAGAAACTTCATGCTTCAGATTTTTCCTACCTGATGGGTGAGAGAGACTGAGAGGTCAGCTCCCTTCAGTCATTGAGTCAGAGATTCCCTCAGGAGGGTTGACTAGCATTTTCAACTGCCACTCAAGGAGCAAAGTGGCCTTTAATAGCAGAGGAAGGCACACAGGTGCTGACCATACGCACCTAGCCCTGCACTCATATGTTAAGGACTAATGGATTATAGGTGAGGCTGCCAGAGTCACCTGCAACAGGTGCATGTGAATGTGTGCTAAAAGAGCTTGTGAATATGTATTTACATGTGTTTATGTCTCTGAATATGTGTGCAGGCATGGACATAAGTATATACATAAACATATACATACACATATAAACTGTACATATTTAGAAGGCTGCACCTTTAGCATTCACTCTCTCCTGTGTCTCCCTCTTCTTGCTTCTTGTTTACCTAGAGAGTTACTGACATTTCAAAGCTGGTCATTACCCACACACCAGTATAATACCCTGTGGACCCCGTTCCCTCAGGAGGAATGTAGTCACCTTCTTATTTCTGTTCCTGAGATGCTGTGGCTCTCAATTGCTAGCTTACTTGCCCTTCTTCCCTCCTTCCCTTCTTTTCTCTACACATACGCATGTGTGTCCAAGCCATAACACCAGTTCCTGGTTTATTTTCCTTCTCTCTATGTTAGTTGAGAAGGGAGCATGTCACCTTTCCTAAGTTCATCTCTTTGTTCTCAGTGTCTGTTACCACTGGTGCTCTCTCTTTCCTGGTCTATAATTTTTAAAAATATTACTTATTTGCAAGCAGAGGGAGATAGAGAAGAGACAGACAGAGAGAATGGGTATGTCAAGGCCTCTAGCTGCTGCAAACTCCAGACGCATGTGCCACCTTATGCATCTGGCTTTACATAGGTACTGTGGAATCAAATCCAGCTTGTTAGGCTTTGCAGGCAAGAGCCTTAACTGCCTAGCCATCTTTCCTAGTCTCTCTTTTGATGTACAATACTAAGCAACAGTAATATTTTCTCTATCATATTGTAACAAGTCTGCTCTTTCAAGCAAGCCAGCCCGCTCTTGCCTGGGGCGATCTCTCCTGTATTCTATCCACTATTGCCTGCTTACTTGGTGCATATGGAGTTATAGGGGTGGGCAGAGCACCCCTCATATATATTATCTGGCTGATGGATGAATAGTGCCCCCCCCATTCTCAAGTAAATATTGTCATGTGAGCACATGTTAAATCTAATCCCCTTCTTTGCACTCTCTAAATTGGTGGGAATTGTCTAGCCATGCTTTGGTGATGTGGTGACAGAGAGGCAGGCAGAGCCACAGAAGGGCCTTTCATCTGATTAAGATGGATGCCTTAGCTCATAAAACAAATGCCTTGCACATGATTTTATATCCTGGTTTGCTTGGGACAGTGTGCACGGTGGCATTCCAGACAGCTGAGAACATGCTGACCTTTGACGATAGATGGAGAGGGCGTCACAACCTTTCACGCCTACCCATTCCAGCATCAGTGTCCAACATTTTTAGGTGTGAATATCATGACTCACAGAGGACACGCAGCACTTTAGATCACTTCTTAAGCTGTATCATCCCCATTTACACATCATATACACAGAGCAGCCAAGGAGATTGCATCTCCAGAGTCCAGATACTAATTGGCAGAGTGGTGGCTTGCTTTCCCTTAGCAGTTTTCCCATGGCTGGCTGAGTCACATTAGAGCATGTTACTTATGAGATGTGTTCTGTGTAAGTGCTGCATTAATGTTAAAACAGAGAGACGACCCTTTCCCAAGTTTGAAGCGTTCTAGGCACTGATTAAAGCCCATGTCCGCTTCCTCTCACTTTTCCCTTGAGGCTTATGATCCGCACAGCCGTCTAGCCCACAGGTGTTTCATTCGGGCACATATTCAGGAAGCAGGATGGTGAGAGCTGAGCCGACATTTTTGTAAAACTCGTCTTTAAGACTAAAGATAAAGGTGGCCACGAGAGATGTCTGTGTTCTTTTTTGAATGAAATTGTTTCTGAAACCCTGTACACTCAGAGCTCTTGGAAATTGTTTACCAAGAGGAGTATAGTGCCACGGGGTTGTAGGTACTTGTGTAAGTGTGGCAAGGCCTCAGTCTGCACAACCATCCAAATTAAGTGGACAAGATTAATTTCTTTTGATAACAAAGATGTGTTATGTTCCGAGGCTTTTTACCAATGAGCATGAGTCGTTAATGGGCTGTCTGTGACGAGGGGACCGGCCTTTATTGGCACTTAGAAGCCCCGAAGTTCATAAACACCTTTGCTGACACGTACACTTGAGATATTACAAAATCCTGTCTCCTGGGGAAAATGAAACTCCAAGGAAGGTGGTTTTTAGACAACACAGATGAGAAAGCTGATAACTTGCTGGTTTCCTTTTTCAAGCCTCATTCCTTAAGATGTCCAGGTCCTGCCCATCTCTTTGGCTCTCTCCCTTGTTCTCTCTAGTGTGGATATTCTGACCTTTGGACTCATCATTATGTTCCACACAAGCCACGTGGTGCCCTGCTCGGCCTAGAATGGAAAGCCACGGCTTGACAAGTTCCCCGGAGAAGCCATCTGACAAATCCAGTGTGAAGAACACTGTCTACTTCACCATGGCCTCTATGATGGCTGCTTTATTCTTTTCTTTGTTTTATCCTTTTCTCCAGACCACCCTCTTAGTGAGCATTTTGCTTTGAAACTAGAACATTTTATCTTCAGGGAAACTTGTTCTGTCTCCCCTAAACAGACCATGCCCATTATAAAACCCTTTTATAGTACCTAATGCTTCATTTCCCAAATGTGTACAATTGTTAGAAATGTTTTTTGTAATGAGTTTTAAAACCTGTATTTCTTTGTTTCTTGGTGAGTGTGTGGCGCATGCACATGTGTGCAGCTGCCCAGGCCCCTTGATCACACATGTCGGGACAGTGGAGAACGCCGGGCACCCTCCTCTGCTGCTTGTCTTACTTCCTTGACACACGTCTCTCTGGACACGGAGCTGCCATTTTACAGTCATACTGTGCTGACAGCTGAGCCTTAGCAGTTCCTCTATCTAGGCCCCCCTTAGTATTCAGGGTACAGATGTGTATGGCCATACCTGCCTTTCTGTGTGGGTGTTACAGATTGAACTCGGGTCATCGAGCAAGTGCCTTAACCTGCTGAGTCGGCTATGTACAGCCTAGTGATTGCACACCTGGGGTACAGGGTGACAGTTCCTGTGATTGTACACCTGGCGTACAGTATAACAGCTCTAGTGATTGTACACCTGGACTACAGGATGGCAGCTCTAGTGATTGTACACCTGAGGTACAGTATGGAAGCTCTTGTGGTTGTACTCCTGGGGTACAGTATAACATCTCTAGTGATTGTACATCCAGGGTACAAGATGGCAGCTCTAGTGATTGTACTCTGAGGTACAGTGTGGCAGCTCTACACATGGGCACGTGTTAGAGGATTTGATCAGGATATCGGCAGGCCTGTCATCTCAGACATTCATCACTTCTTTGCACTGAGACTATTCAAACTCCTGGCTACTTCCTTTTAGCAATCTATAGTTATCTGATGGCTTTGATTCACTTCCTCTATCAGAGTAAAATGTTGACTTCGTGTTTTTGGTGCTTGGTACCTAGTGGATGTTATTATAATCACTGCATTCATGTGCAAATGGGGCCGATGTGCCTCATTCTGATCCCTTTTCTTCACCCCACCCCTGATCCTCCTGCCCTTTTTTCCACCCAACCTGTCCTTCCTCCCTCACAAACAGCTTGGCAGGGAAGAGAGAAGATGCACACACCGGGGGTGGATTTGGGCTCAGCTGCTTGTGGCGCTTGTTATAAATGGGTTCTGTGGAATGAATATGACTTCCCAGGAGACCTTTTATTTGAGAAGTGTTCCCTAAGCCTTAAAGATACCCACAATGCCTGGCAGTAGGATGAGGTCCCCTCACTATGGTAGAGCTATTAGCAAAGGGCTCAGTCCTCTCTCCTCCACGCCGACCTTGCCTGCAGTATGAGGGAGTTGTCTGACCTCCAGCTTGGATTGCATTGCCTGTAATGGAAAGCAGAGGGATACATTATTTTTCTCTGGTCACATGTGGCCACCACAGTCCAAGCTGCACACTCCCAACTGTACCATTTTAGGGACTTGGGACCCTCAGTGTCTCAACCCTCTCTCATGGCCTCTGCCTTAGTTGCGATAATAAGTGCAATTTGGCACATTTTAGTCACAAGCTGTCATTTTATCTTCCTTGTCCATGGGGAGAAATTTGGCTATATCTGAGTAATAAGTTGGAGAATTGAGCAATTATTGAGTGAATTAGATCAATGTGGGCAGTTTATCTAACTCACACAGGCCAAAAAGTCTCAGAGGGGTTTTCAGAAGCAGTCTAAAATATTGGTACAATTTTCCCAGTGTTCCTTTGTTCAATATGGATCTACCATCACTCTGAGGACTAAAAGCCTTGGGTTTGAGCAATCACTGGAACAAGAAGTTACTTTCTTACAGGGTTGGATAGTATTTGGCCACTAGAAAGGGCTTCCAGTTCGCTTAGAATTTGGGCTGGACCATCAAGTTGTGTATATTGGTGATTATATTGTTGGTAAATTATATTAAATCTGAGCAGGAGTGATCGTACCTATGTGCTCAAGACTCTACTGGAAAGTGTATCAGAAAGGCATTCCATTAGCCTGGTCTGGGCTGGACCATCAAGTTGTGTATATTGGTGATGTACATTATATAAAATCTGCGTAGTGTGGGCATGCTCAGGACTCTACTGGAAAGCATATCTCATTAGGCTGAATGTGTTCAACTCTTGGTATGGGGTGTTGATTTCTGAAAATTGTTCAAAATCACCAAAAATGATCTGTGTTTAAGGTAAATCCGGATTAAATGACTACCATAGACATGGGTAGGACCTCAATAGCACCTTAGAAGGAAGATAGCAAAGGTGGGATAATTAGATGGTTTAACTGGGTCTGGCTTAAAGTGGTTATTTCAGTGTGAGGACTTGATTTACACTGAGTTAGGTCCATGATAGAGTTTAGAATTGTTAGAAAGGCAAGACCAGGGCCTCACAACAGGTGTTTAAGAGTTCATGAGTCTAGATGAGTTTTTGTGATGTCACATAATACTTTTGTCAAGTTAGTAAAACTAAGAGGATTTTGTGTTTTTGTTGTAAAAAGCTAGGAAATAATTCTCTTACATGTTAAATCCAATCTCAGCCCAGTCCTTGTGAATATTCAGAACACAGCCTGAATTATAGTCCTGGTTATTTTTATAACCGAACATTCTCTCTATGATTAGTTTCTTAAAGAATTTGTGGCTAAAGCATCCTATGAAGTTATTTCTATTTTTAAAATCAATATATTTGCAAGTAGAGAAGGAGGGAGAAAGAGAGAGATAGAAAGAGAGACGGAGAGAGAATGGGCATGCCAGGGCCTCCAGCTACTGCAAATGAACTCTTGATGCATGCACCACTTTGTACATCTGGCTTTATGGATGCAAACTTGGGTTGTTAGGCTTTGCAGGCAAGCACCTTAACTGCTAAGCCATCTTTCCATCCCCTGAAGTTATTTTTCTATATAGGGAGTCACTATGTTAAAAATAAGCCCAAACAAGGGGAGATGGCTTAGCAGTTAAGGCAAAGCCAAAGGACCTCAGCTGTCTTCCCCAGGACCCATGTAAGCTAGATGCACGAGGTGGCATATGCGTCTGGAGTTTGTTTGCAGTGGCTGGAGGCCCTGGCACACCCATTTTCTCTCTCTCTGCCTCTTTGTCTTTCTCAAATAAATAAATAAAAATAAAGTTAAAAAATTCTAAAAAAAAAAAAAAAAGCCCAACCACAAAAATAGAAAGTAAGTTTCCAGTTTAACGCTTGAGCACTTTTATAAAAACATGGTTTGAAAACAAATCAACAAATGATTTATTTATGGTAGAGTTATTGATAATAAGTGATATTATTAAATATGTACCATAGCTGGGTGTGGTGGTGCATGCCTTTAATCCCAGCACTTGGGAGGCAGAGGTAGGAGGATCACCGTGAGTTTGAGGCCACCCTGAGACTACATAGTTAATTCCAGGTCAGCCTGGACCAGAGTGAGACCCTACGTCAAAAAAAAAAAAAAATTAAATATGTACCACGTGTCAGTCCATGTGACACTTGAATATTAGTTTTCACAAGTATCCTGCAACCTGACAGATATTAGCATCCTTTTTAATGAAGAAACTGAGTTTCTGAGAAATTCAATAGCTTTAGTAAGGTCATATAGCTAGGGAGGATAGGAAACAAGAACTGCCTGGTTAGAATGGCTTATGTCATGTCTTCCTAAGTACTGTCTCTGCTAACTGGGATAATTCTGAGATATTGTCTACAATTACTTATACTTGAAAGTGGGAAGTGCCATTTGAGTCTATGGAGTGAAGAAGAACCACTCATTTCAAAGAAGAAATAATTGTGATGGGAATACTCAAAAAAAGAACCCCAAATCTAAAGCAAGAGATAGTGACACAATAACAAAGTGAATTACATTTCTTCTCTCCAAAGCTCAGAAGTCTAAGCAAATTTAAATTCATACCAGATTCAGCCTTGGGCATTCAGCCTAAGAACATGTCACGATGACACGAGAGTGGATGAAGAGCACATATCTATTACCCTCCCATCAGTTGCCGGAATGGAGACACTATGATCTATAGTGATTCTCCTTGCCAAAAAAAAAAAAACCAATTATGAATACACAGGGAAAATGTGGTTGTTTCTGGGACCGAGCCTCATTGCCTCTGCTTCCAGAGATGGGCAGAAGCAAATATGAACCTGGCGAGGTGCATCTGTACCTCCGTGGGAAAAGTTCAGGCTTCCATGTTTAGTCCTCTCTTTAGGGATTATGGTTACACCTGCACATGCCTTTCAATGTTGCCGTGAATGTAAGTATAACCTCCTGGCAGAACACGGTATAACTGCTTGTGAATTGCTTTTTCCTATCTAAGAAACAAGCGAGTGGACTTTGGAATGGGCATTTAGAGTGGAGGGAACAGTTGATGTATTACATCATCACTTCTTGTCTTTACAAAGACCATTTCTTTTATTTTCTTTCTCTTCCTTTCTCGCCCTTTAAAGCCCACCATAGGACAAACTAACCTGTCTCTGAAAAAGTCCAGGAGAGATAGTAATTTTGCTAAACTCTGAAGAACTTTCTAATGATGTCCATGCTTTTAAAAAAATATTCATTTATTTGCAAGGAGAGCTAGATAATAGATAGGTAGAGTGAGAGTGAGTACCAGGGCCGCTAGCCACTGAAAATGAACTCCAGATGCATCCACAACTTTGTGAATCTGGCTTTACATGGGTACTGGGGATTTGAACCTGGGTCATTAGGTATTGCAGGCAAGCACCTTAACCACTGAACTATCTCTGCAGCCCACTCTGTCTATTCTTGTTTGCATCTTTCCATCTCTTTTCTGCATCCAGCCAGTCATTTATTAATTTGAAAGTGATTAAGTGTGTCAAAAGTTAGACACTTAGAACCATCAACAAATAGCTCACTTTTTCTCCTAAGAAACAGAATGTTGACTTGGGTGCACTTATTAAAAATAAATCCTGGGCTGGAGAGATGGCTTAGCAGATAAGGTGCTTTTCTGCAAAGCTAAAGGACCTAGGATTGATTGATTCTCCAGTATCCTCATAAGCCAGATGCACAAGGTGGCACATGCATCTGTAGTTCATTTGCAGTGAATGGAGGCTCTGGTGCACTCATTCTCTCTCTCTTTCTTTCTTTTTCTATCTCTCCCTCCCTCCCTCTATCTGCCTCTTTCTCTCTCTCTCTCAAATAAATAAATAAATATAAAATATTTAAAAAAACAAAAAATGCAAATCAAAACATAATGCAACATTTTTGTTTTTCAAATAGTTTATGATGATTAGATAAGTCTACATATATTGAAAAATAAAAATAATTGTGTAAATCAAAGATAACCACTCTTGATATTTAAAAATATTTTCCTTCCATCTTTTCCCATCATATTTACATATAATTATGTAACTGGATAATATTGCATTTTATATACAGTCCTCCATCCCTTTATGCAGACTGATTTCTAAAACCTAAAATAAAAAATGCTTCAGTATACATTTTGAATGCAGTGCTCAAAAAATTTCATAATGTGGAGCACTTCAGATTTCAAAATTTTGAATTCAGATGCTCAACCAGGAAAGTTTATTTTATTTTATTTTATTTTCCTTTCGTTTCTTGATTTTTTCCTTCCTGCCCTTCTCCTCCCCTGCCCTTCCCTGCCCTGCCCTTTCTGGTGCTGGCGATTGATCACATGGCCTTGAGAATTCTAAGCAAGCATGCTGATACTGAACTACACCCCTATTCCTGTTGTAAACATTCTGAAATGAAAAAGAAAAAAATCGGACACACTCTTTTTTTTTTTTTTCAGACACACTCTTGATCCCAAGTATGTAGGATTACTTATAGTCAACCTGTATTGTGAATGTATCTTAATTGCACTACCAGGTTATTGGAGGGATGGCTTAGCAGTTAAGGCACTTGCCTGTAAAGCCAAAGGACCCAGGTTTAATTCCCCAGGACCCACATAAGCCAGATGCACAAGGTGGCACATGTGTCTGGAGCTTGTTTGCAGCAGCTGGAGGCCCTGGTGTACCCATTCTCTCCCTCTCTCTCTGTCTCTGTCTCTCTCTCTCTCTCTGCCTCTTTCTTTCTATCAAATAAATAAATGAATACATAAGTAAATAAATAACTAAAATATTTTCAAAAGAAAATAACATTAATAGTTATCTAATATTCCATCAGCACACTACGATTTAATCATTTTATGGCATTTTAAGTGAATATGTTTTTAGTTTCCAGTATTATGAATGTGATGAGTATTTGTGAAAATTAGTCTTTCCTTGTTTTTCTTATTAAGCTAAATTCATGGAAATTTAGTATGGTTAATGAGGCAAGAATACAGACACTTTTGGGTGTATTTGTATGTATTGCCTAGTTACTTCCAATACTTGATGTCATCATTTCTATTCCAATCAGAAGCATATGGATGCTTATCTATTTTACCAAAAGTGTTTTCCATCTGAGACTCTATTTTCATTGACATCTGTCTTCTGAAAATGCTTCTGCATATGTTCTATATATTTGCTAGTCATTATTGTTTTGATTTTCTATATACTTATTAGTCATTTATGTGTCTTCTGTAAAAGCATGTTTTTCTGTCTAGATTTTCTTTTGTATAGTTCAAGTTGTAATGAAGGCTGAGGATATGGCTCAGTGGTAGAAGACTTTCCTAGTGTGCGCAAGGCCCTACTTTCAATCCTTAGTAGCGACAAATAATATATAAGTAAATATGGCTGAGAGATGGCTCATTGGTTAAAGTGCTTGCCTGCGAAATCTAATGACTTGAATCCAATTCCCCAGTACTCATGAAAAGCCAATTGTACAACGTGGCACATGCATTTGGAGTTTATTTGCATTGGCTAGAGGCTCTGGTATACCCTTCTCTTTCTGTCTCCCACTGTCTGTCTCTCTGTGCTTGTAAATACATAAATAAATAAATAAATAAATAAAAGAATGTTACCAAAGCTCATGTGGGAATAAAATCCTCAGCTATATTTAAGAATTTTTTAAAATCATTGAATAAGAACTTAGCTGTAGAATGTCCTTAGTACATATATGGATAGTGGATGATGTTACAGTTTGTTGGAGTCCTATGTTTTCTACCAATATTTTCCTCTTGGACAAAACATGTTCAAAAGGAGGGGGGGAAAAAAACAATCCAACACTGCCAGCTCCCAAAGTTATCGTCTGATAATTTTCTTTATTTAAACTTGTCTCTGTCCATCTCTACCCCTTCATTTGAGAGAATGACCCCTGAATTCATGCTGACATGAAGCCATTCTGAGTCTTTGCAATGTGCCCTCCTACCTCGCAGCCTCGAGATGGAAGAGTAAGAATGTGACACTCCGAGGTGTGGGGTCATACTTTTTTCTTTAAGGAAAATAAAAGATAAAGCCTCTATTTTTCAGCAAAATAGCATTAAATACTAGTGGTAAGTCACAGTTTCGAATGTTTCCAGCTGTTTGATATTTTCTCCAAATCATTTAATACTTTTTTTAATTTTAACTGAGCGTCTGTGGAGCTGCTGCGTCCTCCGCTCCGTCTTGGTTGCTGCCTGTGGGCCTCCCCCCCGCCCCCGCCCCTTCATCCCTGCGCGGTTCTATTTCCCGACACCTTCCTTTCCTAGGGAGCTGCCCCTCTCCCCTTCTCCTCAACAGCCCTGTGCGAGGGCAAGCCTGGGATTCCTAAAGTGCCATAATTCACTTTCATTTGCAGTCTCGATCACTCCTCAAATAACGATCCCAGCATTTTGCACACACTGGATATTCAGGAAATATCTTTTGAATGAATTGATTACACATTTTGGCACCTTTTAAATGTCATTCAAATGTACAATTTGGAGGGTGGCAGTGCTTTTGTGGTCCTGGGAATGGCTTCAATTACCACCATTCCCTCCAAGTGGAATTTTAAATAGTACCACTTGTTTGGTGTGGAAGCAGCAATGTGTTTGGATTTCAAGGAGCCACAGTCTTCCCCATAGACTAGGAAAGGCTGAACCACAAATGCCAAGAGAGCATTTCTCTCGTACCCACCATGTCTTCCCCAGCCCACCTCCCAGTTAGAAGTAGTGACTCATCCTTTTGAAACCCACCTATGTGTCCTTACTGTGACCCAGAGAAGCCTGCCTGAAACACTGGGCAGACAGACCCTGTTTGCAAAGGGTTCAGGACTTTTGAATGGAGTGAACCTTCTGTGTAAGTAGCACCATGAAATGAACTGTGGCCATGAGTTGGCTCTGTGCTGAGACACTGCTGTCACATAATTCTAAAGACCACATCTTTGCCCCAGTGTCTCTCCAGTCCTTGTGATGGATACACAGAGTCACATGGTATGGTGTGATCATGGTTAACAACATTGTGTTCCAGGTATTACATTGTAACACTGTGTGAGGAGTTCTTAAATCTTTGAACGTTATTGAAACTTTACAAAAGAAATTATGAGTGAAAGAAAGGCCACCCACTATTTCTCTGTTGTTATGTTCCCTTTATGTAGGGTGTAGAAGAGCTTGCTTAATTTCTTGGTCTGACTTAGTACGTATTTGTAATGCAGTCAAACATCAACACAAACAGTTGCCCATTATGAAGGACTGTCCTGTGGCCATCATTTAACCACTAAAATTCAATCATAGAAAAATTGCTTTTTAAATTTCAATGTGAATATGAATAATTGCCCATATCATATCGTACAGATCTGTGTCTTAGTTTTTTGTGATTTCATTTGTTGTGACAAGCTTTGCCTAATCTTTCACACACCATGTTGTAGGGCTGTGCTGTCTTTGGGACTCTTCCCCACCAATCTGAGTTTATGAATGCAGTTGGCAGATGCTAGGAACAGCTCTTCCCGACATTGCTGGGAAATGCATGTCTTTTTAGATTCAAGTTCAAGAAAAGGAGAGGGAGGGCACCCTTGAGAATTTGGGGTTTGTTATTAGGTTTTCAGCATCCATAATATTCATAAACATCGGACACAGCTGTCTTTAATGACTCAGCCCGCTCGCTGCAAGGAAAGAACCTGGGCCAGGAAAACATCAGGCTCTAAGAAGATTTCTGTTTTCCAACACAAAAGTTTTCATCGATTGAAACAAAGTTTGGTTTATAACCAAACTGGCTGTTTACCTTAAAACTTTATCTCTATGTAAAATCATTTGACCAAGCGCTAAGAACAGCACTTGACATTCTTGGTGTTTTGAGATGCATTTGCCTATGCTTCTGTCTCATTCTGACTGCTAGAAGGCATGTGAGTCGGGTCTTCAGTGGAGACTGTGGTAGACAAAAGCTCTTAGCCTGGTAGTGAGGAGGTTTTGGGGGTTAGTCCTGCCTGTGCCACTGGAGAATCGTTTGACCTGGAATCTTCTCATTGACAGCTCTGAGACGGTTCCTCATTGGCATACTAAAAGCCTGTTAGAACCTTCTTGGCTCTGCAGTTCTATAATCGCCCTGCTCAGACAAGGCCTGCATTTTCTCAGGAAGCAAGTTACTGGATAGAATCTAAATCCTAGTTGATAGGAAGTATTTTTCTAGTATAATAATAGGTTGTTGAAGCATTTATTTATTATTATTTATTTATTTGCGGCCAGAGAGAGAAGAGAGACAAAGAGAATGGGTGTACTGGGGCATCCGGTCACTGCAAACAAACTCCAGATGCATGCACCACTTTGTGCATCTGGCTTTATGTGAATACTGGAGAAATCAAATCTGGGTTGTTAGGTTTTGCAGGCAAGCACCTTAACTGTTGAGCCATCTCCCCAGCCCCACTGAAACATTTTTACACATTTTAAAATTTATACTCAGTAGAATTCACTCTTTTGAGGACATATGTATCTATGTGTTGACAAATGCAGGCATATCTGTTTAAATATCTAATGTTATCATAGATTGTACTGTCAGATGCAGGAATCCATTACTTATGAACACAGTTACAACTACTCTACTACTTTTTGTTTTTTTAGGTAGGGTCTCTCTTTAACCCAGGATGACCTGGAATTCACTATGCAGTCTCAGGCTGACCTTGATCTCACAGTGATCCTCCTACCTCAGCCTCGCAAGTGCCGGGATTAAAGGAGCGCACCACGATGCTTTGCTATAGCTACAACATCTTAAAGAACCAAAAGAGAAGTGGCGTGGACTCTTGTAGTTTTTCTGAACTATGAAGACCTTTTGGTTAGTACCAGTGTACCTAGGATGAAGCGTGCATTCATTCACTCATGAAATAGGTTTGTTGAGTTCTGTTTTCATTTTTTTTTTCCCCCAAGGCAAGTGTGCTCTGTCAGAAGATGCGAGGTCGTAGGACACAGAAGGAATTGAAGTCAGCTGTGTTCCTACCAGCCAATGACTGTGGCTGTGGTCTTACCTTCTCTATGTGTAAATCGGGGAACCACAAGAAGGACCCAAAGCAAGGTTATGCATGATGAGCTTGTGTAAACAGGAAGACTGGGGTGCCTTCCTTCTTGTTATGGAAATGAAGCACCACTTTCCCCTGAAACTTTAGGGCTTCAGAGGCCAAACCATTTCACATCCCACTCTTTCTGTCTCTACTTTCTTTGTCCTCCTTGTCCATTTCTTCTTCCTTCCCCTTTCCTGTCTTCTTCCTGTCTCCCTTTCCCTCCCCTCTCCCTTCCTCCCCTTTCTTTTGTTTCTGTGTCAGATGTCTGGGAGGTAGGAGGGTTTCATGGAGATAAAGGCTGTGTCTAGTGGCCAGTACTCTTTTTTTTTTTTTTTTTTTTTTGAGACAGGATCCCACTATATAGTTCAGGATAGCTTAGAGCTCACTAGGCTGTGTCAGGCTGGCTTGAAGCACTCTAGGCTTTAGCTCAGGCTGGCTTGGAGCTCACTGCGATGCAAGATTCTTGAGTTCTTGATGAGGTTAGAACTTCATCCCAGGTCCTTATCGACATTTAGCAAAGAACTGAAAAGTGTAGACATGAAGGGTAAATTATTAAAGATTTAATTTATGGAAGAATGTAAGTAAGAGAAAAAATAAAAACTACCAAGCTGAACCAGGCGTGGTGGCGCACACCTTTAATCCCAGCACTTGGGAGGCAGAGGTAGGAGGATCTCTGTGAATTCGAGGCCACCCTGAGACTATGTAGTGAATTCTAGGTCAGCATGAGCTAGAGTGAGACCCTACCTCAAAAAATAAAAATAAAAATAACAAACCCTACCAAGCTGAGTAGGGGTCCTGAGCAGGTTGCCCTTGGCTTGGGCTTCTTTATAACTTTGGAAATGTAAATTAAGAAGCATTTAGTTGCCCTGTGATGTGCCTCATGGTCAGGTTCAGATGCATAGCAGAGATCTTGGTTGTTTTTGGGGGGAGCCCACAGAAAAGGTATACAGGCTTAGGAGGGCTCCATCAACCTGAGAGGAGGTGGAAACGCAGCTTTTCAAGGTCAAGGACCAGAAAGTGGCTCTCAGTGACCAGTTTTTAGTCTGGCCGGGATAGCTTGGCATCAATATTCTCCTTGGGGCTCTGTCCCTGGTTGACCGCCTATATTAAAAAAGCTACTCTGGGGCTGGAGAGATGGCTTAGCGGTTAAGCGCTTGCCTGTGAAGCCTAAGGACCCCGGTTCGAGGCTCGATGCCCCAGGACCCACGTTAGGCAGATGCACAAGGGGGCGCATGCGTCTGGAGTTCGTTTGCAGTGGCTGGAGGCCCTGGTGCGCCCATTCTCTCTCTCTCTCTCTCTCTCTCTGTCTCTCTATCGGCCTCATTCTCTCTCTGTCTGTCACTCTCAAATAAATAAATAAAACAGAAAAATTAAAAAAAAAAAAAAAGCTACTCTGCTCCTGTTCTCAACAGCTGCTATTGCCTAGGCTGGCCTCGAATGTGCAGCTCTTCTCCTCAGAGCTGAGTTTCAGACATGAGCCACCATGCCAGACTAGCCGTAGTCCCTTTGGTAGTCAGCTGGAATTCGCCCTTCCAGGACATTCCTTGTGTATCAGGTTTCTTATCTTCAGCTAGCACTTCCTGTTCTCTGAGGAGGTGCCTGCCAAATGGCTGCTTGACGCTCACCATGGCCTCGGTCCCTGCGCAAGGCTGCTAAGAAGCCACCTGTTTGCATGCAATTTCAGTACTTTTTGTCTCGGCTTTAAAGGAGGTGATATTTTGCAGTCTAAGCCATTCTTTTTGTTCATTTCAGAGTTATGGTACTTTGTAGCCAGGCGTGGTGAGCATACGCCTTTAATCCCAGCACTCAGGAGGCAAAGGCAGAGGCAGGAGGATCATCATGAATTCAAGGCTGCGTTGAGACTACATAGTGAATTCCAGGTCAGGCTGAGCTAGAGTGAGACCCTATCTCGAAAAACAACAACAACAAAAAGAGTCATGGTACTTTACCCGGTGCCTCTTTACAAATGGAAGGTCCTATACTATTCTGGCGACACTCAGCCCCAGTACTGTCCAGGTCATTGTGGGCCATGTCTGCAACTGCCCAATATGATGCACTAGCTATGTGTGCAATTTAAAATTCTCTACATAGGCATTGGGTGGGTTTTAATAATATTCTGTATTTAACACAGTACACCCAAAATATAATTTATAAGCATGATAAAAATGTGAAATGGCCTAATTCACATCCTTTCTCTTTTCATAGTATGTTTTCAAAGTCTATTGTTTTCAGACTTCTGATCTCTGACTAGCCACATATCAATGGCTTTGTCACCCATGTGGCTAGTAACTATTATATTGCGTAGCACAGGTGTATCCAGTCCTAAGATAATCATGTTCCTCCCGGGCAGATGGTCACACAGGGGGAAGAAATCAAGACAGAAGTGACCCAGCTAAGAAGGTGATCCATCTCCGCCCTGCTCCTTTGCTCCCGGTCACCCTTCAGTGAAATCCCTTCTTCAGAAGCCAAAGCCCCTTGCTCCCCTAACTTTACCTCCCAGGCCCTCCCAGCCTGCCCTTAGCCAGACATGTGGGGCTCCTGCCAGCCTTGAACGTGCCACTTACTCACTCTCACCTCAGACTTGCGTTTGTACAACTCTTCCTGGACCAATCTTCCCCAGCTGCCCACGTGTCTGCTCCTTCACCTCCTTGCATTACGTTAATGTTGCCTTTTAAAATACCATTTATTTCTTATTTTCAAGTGTGTATGTGTGGGAGATACGCCAATTTCTATTGCTGCTGCAAATGAACATCCAGTGGCTTTATGTGGGTGACTGGGGAAATCAAACCTAGGCTGGTGGCAGGTTTTGCAAGCAGGTGCCATCTTCCCAGTCCCTTTAGGGCCATTTAAAATGGCAACGTTGCTTTGCTACCAGCTTTCTCTGCTATCACTCACTCACTATAAAACTGAATAAAACTGTCCACGTTTGGTGCCCCCCCCCCATTTCTTGTTTTCATGATATGTTTGGTTTTCCTTTTTGTCTTTCTTTTCTCCACAGCCTTGGTAGAACACAAGTTCTTCTCTCTCCTGTATCCTCACTCCCTAAGGGAAGCTGTGCACACAGTAGACACACAGCACACATGGGCTTACTGCGTGAATGAGTGAGTGGATCGGCACTATCAAGCATTGTTCTAAAACACCTAATTCTATGTAGCACTGTCAACAGTTGGTACTGATATGTGGAAGTCCCCATTAACACTTTTCCCTAGGTAAATGGAATTACCCTGCGTGGTATTGAAAACACAATCAGGTGGCCTATTCATCAGCTTTTCTCTGGTTTGGAAGGCTCACTTATTTATGCCCAGGTCAGCTAGATCCTGGTGGAAGTCTGGTCAGTGACTTTAAACAACAGAACTGCTTTTCAATGTTGGGTTTTTTTTTTTTTTTTTTTTTGAATGTCACAGCAGATTCAAGTCTGTGTGTTCTTGTATTTTTCTCAATTTTTATTAACATTTTCCATGATTATTAAAAATATCCCATGGTAATACCCTCCCTCCCCCCACTTTCCCCTTTGAAATTCCATTCTCCATCATCTCCCCCTCCCCAAGTCTGTGTGTGCTTGAATGCTTTTCTTGTTTGGAAGTAGCAGATCCTGAGAATTCTCAAGACCCAGGAACCTGAGAGGTAAAGGGCTAATGGGGCAGGTTGGATCACCTCCTCTCTCCATCAGCACCCATGGGCGCTGCGCTCTGCCTGGAGACAGGCTGCCGATGGCTGCCTCCCAGTGGAGAGCGCCACTGACCGCAGGCTCGTGGGCTCCAACGCTGATGCGACCCCCACTGCCGGGGCCCTGGCACACTGGCAAGCAGCTACCAGTCTCAGAGTCCGGGCAAAGTTAGAAGCCAGACAACTTCCTTTAGCCATATTTATTTTTCCTCCCAGAAGGAGAAGTTTCGAAGGAGATGTCCACAGCTCAGTCCTACCCCAGTCTGCTTGCCTGGACCCTGACTGTAAAGTTGGCTGTGGCTGGAAATATATTTCACACCGAGTCATTCTTTCTAGCAGTGGGGGGGGGGGGGACGACTACACATTCTGAGAGACTTCAAATTCAAAATGGCAGTTTCTAGTTGGTGGCTCTCTCTGACCTCTAGTTTCTGCTGGACTCTGGGAATACAGCAGGCCTGGTGCCTAAGAACCGGCAGGGCTCTGAATGAAAACCTGCGCTTCGAGGTCAAGATCTCATGGCTAGTTGAAAAGTTCAGTGAGATTGCCTTGAATGTTAATCTAATTATCTCAAACTTTAAAAAGGTGTCTCCCCCCGCCCCCCCCAGAAGAATCAAATATAAGCAGATTTCGCTCTTGAGCCTTCTTTTTTTGTATTGATTTTTGTATCTTCAAATTTTCATTAATGTGAAAAAAGACTTACTGGTTTCTACTGTTACAGCATTTACAAAAGAAAGGATTTACCAGAACTGAATTCACTCAGAAGACGAGCTTGCTCAGTTTCTCCTTTTTCTTTTAAAAAAAAAGTTTCCCTTCTGAGACAGACGGTTTGGCCCTCATAGTTTGGTAATTCCAGACACATGTGCTACTTTTTTGCATCTGGCTTCACGTGGGTACTGGGGAGTTGAACCTGGGCTATCAGGCTTTGTAAGTGCCTTTAACTGCTGCGCCATCTCTCCAGCCCTTTCTTTTCCTGTTTTCTAAAGGAAAGGCTATTGATGTCAGTGTCCTTATCCTTTAAAGTATGTGTTTGTAAGGACAAAATTCTTCATAAACTCTGCTGTGTTTCCGCTCATGCATTTTGGCATGTTGTGTTACTAGTTTCCAGTTTCTTTCATCCTTTGACCTAACGGTTCTAGGAGGATGTTCTTGAATTTTCCCATACTTTTGAACTTCCCAAATATTCTTGTATTACTGACTTCCAACTTTATTCCATTGTGATTAGAAAACACACTTTAGGCTCTCTCTAGATAGATAGATAGATAGATAGATAGATAGATAGATAGATAGATAGATAGAGATTTGCATTTCTTTTTATTTTTAATTTTTGTACTCAGTGAATACAGTCAAGTTGGTACCATTGTTAGCCTCCTCCCTGTATTCTTTTAGTTTATTGAGCATTTTTAAATTGAGTAACGTATTCTATCCTGGAGAAAGTTGCATTTAAGAATGTGTATCCTGGCTTGGGCAGGTCTAAGGTGTCTAGGTCTCTCTGTTCTATGTATGCCTGTTATGTCTAGTTGTTTCAAATTGTGGTTCCTCTTCTGCTTCGTATTATAGTCTAAAATTACAATTTGCTGGATTGTCTATTTTTGCAATATTGTTCAGTTCTGTTTCAGGTATATTGTGTACATGTGTAATACTTCTTCCTCTTGAACTCTTAAAGCGCCCCTCTTTGTGTCTAGCAGCAATTTTGTGTTAAAGATTTTTGTGTAATATTAACATAGCTGTCCACTAGTCTGTATCGTGTATCTTTTTATCTATCCTTTTATTTTCAACTCATTTCTATTTTGAATGCTAATTGTGCTATGGGTTGGGTACTACAACTTTCACAGGTGGGCTTTGGGGCACATTTAAAGTTTAAGCTGCAGCACAACTGACAGGTTTCAGTAAGGACCCTGGGCAGAGAACAGAGTATGATGTGTATCAGGGATAAATAAAAACAAATTCTGAAGTGAAGTTTTTCAGTAAGTTGGCAGCCAGGACTCTGGGCATGGAACTCCAGAGGAGTTCCAAACCCATTCTCTCTCTTAAGTGGTTGAAAAGTTGATGATGTTTAAAACCATTGAAGAACTAGGTAGAGAGGGAAAGATTTGTGTACATTTAGTTAATGGGAAAGATATGCCCACTGGTGCAAGTGTCATGAATGTATGGGGGTAGCCATCTGCTTTTGGATTAGATTTGAGACCTGCTCCACAGGAGGAATTTCATGCCTGGTACTGTAAATCTGGTCAAGAGTCTCTGCCTAGAGACATAGGCCCAAGGGGGGATTTACTGCTGTGGTTATATTAAACAGACAGCATGTCAAACTGCCTGCTAAATACCTATACTGTTCCCATAGACTAGTACTGCTTGAAGCCTCAACCACAGAAGTTTCTTTCTGCAATGGACAGTGGTTAATGCAGAGATGGATAGCTGGCAAAATTGCTGAGAGTGACTACTGTGTGCTCAGCTTCAAACGGAATATCTAAGCCACCTCTTACAAGGATCAGGGAACCACTCAGAAGAGGGGACCAAAAGAATGAAAGAATAGGAGGATGGGGTGGAGGGCTATAAAACACTGGTCATCTGGATATGTGACCATTACACTCATGAACTCACATACAGCTGTGACTTTCCAGCACAGGACTGAGCCTATCAATACTTCACCATTGATGGGAAAAGCACATGAGGCCCTAGACCCCCCAGACTACATAATGGCAGCTATGGATGCTGGGAGAGGAGGAGTCAGGTTCATCACTAGTGGGGCCACTGACAAGTTACCCATTCCACAGTAGATAACTTTCTGCCCATGATGATGTAAGCATCCCTAATTTCACTCACTGGAGGGGGGGATGCATGAAATTAAGATGGGAAATGTTGAAAAGGAAGGACATTAATGGGAGGGGGAGGATAAGAGTGGAAAATCGGGGGAATAATATCAAAATACATTATATGCACACATGAAAATATCAAAAATGGAAAAATAAGTACTAAAATCTTAAAAAGATACAAATCCTCTGTTCTTGATAAGATTAAATTGTTCTTAATCAAATGCTTATAATATTCTTTGAAAGCCTTTAATAATGAAAAATTTAAATGATCATTTAGCCATTTTTACAGTGTTCTTACCGTACTTATAGAGCAGTAGATTTTCAGAGACCATTCTGAAAACTGTAACCCTTTTCTATTACTTTTGCATTTTGTTTCACCAATTCCTTTTAGTTAAATGTTTTCTTGTGTCCTTAATTTTTTCCTAAAATACTACATTTTAGGAATATTTGGGGGCTAAGAAGATGGTTCCATGGATAAAGTGCTTGCCACACAAGGTCTTGATTAGCAGTCAGTTTCTGTTAGTTATAAATTAGCCAGTCAAATATATTTTTCTATAGCAGTGTGAAAAAAAGACTGCTTTCATATGCCTGTATAGATTTCTAAGTTAAAATATAGCAAACAGCCAAAATGAAGTCCCATATTGTCCTTCAGTCTCTTAGATTAACCTGGAAGTAACTAACCATAGCTAGTGGGTTTTTGTGTATTCTTATATGGGGGGCTTATGCATTTAAAAATTTTTTATTTTAATATTTATTTATTTATTTATTTGTTTGTTTGTTTGTTTGTTTTGGTTTTTTGAGGTAGGGTCTCACTCTAGCTCAGGCTGACCTGGCATTCACTATGTAGTCTCAGGGTGGCCTTGAACTCACAGTGATCCTCCAACCTCTGCCTCCTGAGTGCTGGGATTAAAGGCATGTGCCACCACACTGGGCTTTAAAATTTATTTTTATTAGCATATAAAGAACTAGGTTTTATTATGATGTTTTTCAACCATTTTCCCCCTTTCCCTTTTCCTTTTTTCCTCCTTTCCTCCAACCCTGAGTCCTTGTGCCCTCCTGTACCATCCCCTCCTTTCCATTTTTACAGTTAATGCTTCCTTCTATTCTCTACCACCCTTTCTCTTCACTTCTTGCTCCTGTCTTATGGTCTCCTACCTTGAGTCATAGCCTTGACTCACTTTTACATCCCCTTATTTATGTATGTACAAACATTCAAAGTTAGGTAGAATCCACATAAAAGAGAAAACATGTGGTTTTGCCTTTCTTGTCCTGGGTTACCTCACTTAGTAAAATTTTTCCCAATTCCATTCATTTTAATTTTCTATAAACCTTCGAACTTTATTTTTCTTTACAGCTAAATAAAATTCCATCATGCATATGTACCACATTTTCATTATCTAGTCATCAGTTGATGGGCATCTAAACTGATTTCATTGCAAAGAGAAGTGAGTAGAGCAGCAATGTCCATAAATGTGAAAGGGTCTTTATGGTAGGATAGAGAGTCCCCTGAGAATATGCCCAGAAATGGTATAGATGGATCATATGGTAGCATTTTTAGCTTTCAGAGAAGCCTGAACACTGATTTCCACAGTGGCTATAACAGTTTATACTCTACCAACAGTGAACAAGGGTTCCTCTTTCCCCACAGCCTTGCCAGTATTTATTGTCATTTGTTTTCTTGATAATAGCCATTCTGACTGGGAGAAGATGAAATTGCAAAGTGGTTTTCATGTACATTTCTCTGATGTGTTGTGTTTCTTCTTTTGTGAGCTGTCTGTTCCTTACATTGACTCACTTAACTTTGAGCTTTTTTTTTCTTTCTTTCTTTTTTGGTGTTTGACCTTTGCAGTTCTTTATAGACGTCAACCTTTATCTGAGGAATGGCTTCTTGCATCCTATAGGCTCTTTCCTCTGCTAAAGATTTCCTTTGCTTTGCAGAAACTTTTTAATTGCACGTAGTTCCATTTGTTGATTCTTGGGACTGTGTCCTGTGCTATTGGAGTCCTGCTCAGAAAGTTCTGACCTAGAACTTCCAGTGTGTTGCCTGTGTTTTCCTTTAGTATTTTCCAGCTTTACACTAAGAACTTTGACATATTTACATTTTATCAGCATGTAAGGTGAGTGGTATGGATCTAATACCATTCTTCTGTAGATTCAATTTTGCCAGCTCCATCTGTTGAATTATTTTTTTCAGTGTATATTTTTAATGCCTTTGTCAAAAATCAGGTGACCACAGCTGTGTGGGCTTATTTCTGTGTCCTCTGTTCTATTCCCATGGTCTTTGTCTCTGTTTTCATGCCCTACTATGTTGTCTTTGTCACTACAGCTCTTATGCATCACCATGCTCACCATGGTAGTATAACTTTAGATCAGGAATTGTGTGTGATTTCCTCCAGCAGTGTTCTTTCTACTTAGGTTCACTTTATGCGTCGTCTTTAGTGTTTCCATGTGAGTTGTTTGGATTGTTCTTTGTCTAGTTGTGGGAAGAATGCCAATGAACTTGAATGGAAATTGCATTGAATTCATAGATTACTTTTGGTAACATAGCAGTTTTCATAATACTTGTTCTATCAATCTAGGAACATGGAAGATCTGTCTAGCATCTTGTATCTTTTATTTCTTTGGATAGCACCTTAAAGTTTTCTTTGCAGAGGTCTTTCACATCCCTGGTAAGGCTTATTCATAGGTACTTTGTCTTCTTGGAGCTATTGTGAGTGGGAAATTTTTCTAATTCCTGTATCAAGAAGTTAATTTTTGGAATATATATAAGCTATTGATTTTTTTGTGTGCATTGATTATGTATCCTACAACTTTGTTGAAAGTGTTTATTAAACCTAAGAGCTTTCTGGGAGAGTCTGTAGGGTCACTTAAGTATAGAATCATGTCATCTGCGACTAGTGATAGTTTCATTTCTTCCTTGCCTATTTTTATCAATTTTATACCCCTCTCTTGTCTTACTGCTCTAGCTAAGACTTCAAGAACTATGTTAAGTAAGACTAGAGATAGTAGTCAGTCAGATCACCCACACATCCATTATAGCGTTCTTTCTGTTTGAAAAATATCTACCTATTTCTAAGCTACAGCTTCTAGGCTAAGACCTAGTAATTTGAAAAATCTGACAACCAAACTAGCTAAATAAATAAATGGCTGTGAAAGATGCTGACTTTTCAAAATTTGGAGCTAATACGTTTTTGAAATATTGCTCAGAAAATAATTAGATTTTTATATTGATTCCAGCTGAGATCATCTTTAGAGGAAACTTTAATCTAATTAGATTTACTGTTAGAAACTGTTATGTTCGATTTTCCTTGTGTTAGCCTTTATCTCAGTTGGGCGTTCAGGCTTTCCTCATAATTTTATTTGTGATTATTGTTAGATAAATAATTTATTGATATAATTTGACACTAATATTTTTTATCAGTATTTTCCTTGATTTCCTCCTCCCTAGTATTGGAAATAAAATTTACTTTCTCTTTTCACATGGTAATACCCTAAGAAGAAATATAAAGAAATGACGTCTGTGTTTCTCTGTGGGGGTATGTATGAATTTGAGAGTGTGTGTATGAGCGTGTGTGTATATGTGTGTGTATGTGTTAGGTAGTAGAATGGGGAATCAGAATTAGTTGTTTTTTTTTTCTTCCTGATAAACTGTGTAAACAAAGGAAAATTAAATTTACAGTCAACTAAGCCATGGTGGCATCTGCCTTTAATCCCAACATTCAAGAGGCAGAGGTAGGAAGAGTTTGAGGCTACCCGGAGACTACATAGTGAATTCCAGGTCAGCCTGGGTTAGAGTAAGACCCTACCTTGAAAAACCAATCATAAATAAATAAATTTACAGTCAACTGAAAATTGAGTCTGTTTCCTTAACTAGGGTCTATTTGCCTTTTGATTAATGCCAATTTCTTCAGTATCCAAGCATTCCCAAAGGTTATTTGTTTTGTTTTGTTTTGTTTTTTCCAAGGTAAAGTTTCACTCTAGCCCAGGCTGACCTGGAATTCACTATGTAGTCTCTGGGTGACCTTGAACTCATGGTGATCCTCCTACCTCTGCCTCCCAGCAAGGCGTACTCCATCATGCTCAGCCCAGTTCCCAAAGTTTTTAGGAACAGATTCTTTGAGGTTTGGTGGCCTTATTTGGGTGGGAAGTTGTAACAAGCAGCACTGAGTACTACTGTTTAGGTGAAATTCTAAACCTACACTTCTCAGAGGAAGTGAAACTCACAGGAGTCCCCACTGTACCTTATGCCTCTGGCATCTTTTTTTAAGATTCAAAAGCTTCTGGTTCCCCTTTTTCTTTGCACAACCATTCAGTGGAGAGTTTGTGCTGGAAAACTGATTTCTCCTACTTTCCTCTGATTAGGTTTCCATGCTCTTTACCAATTTCATCCTAATAATTTGCAGATTTCATTTGGCCTCATTTACTTCCCGTTGTTATTATTTCAAGTCCCTCCCAGTTGCTGCATGACATTCAACTCTGGATGCTTTTTTTTTTTTTTTTTTTTTTTTGGTTTTTCCTTTCAATTAAATACTTCCAGAAACAAAATTTTGGAAAATGGATTCACCCTAGCTGACTCAGATCTGAAAGTCTGTTCAAAGAGAATTTACAGGGAAGATATTACTGGCTCAAAATCTCCATCTGTCAGTTCATTTGAATTTGGCTTTCAGTTTGCCTATCTCTAACACTGTAAGAAGCTCTAGTGAAGCAATAGTCTTTCCTGAGGTGGGCCCAATTCTCTGGATTATCTCCCTCTTCAGGCCCAACAGGTTTTCCTTTAATGGAAACTTTTACTTTTCTTCCATAGAAAAGTGGTATGAAAATGAGTGAGCTCTGGGCAATACTGTGAAATTTTGCATATGCAAAACATGCTTTTGACTTCCTCTCAGTGATATCTTCACCCACAGCCAAGTAAGTGTCTCCACGTTCTTAAAGGTACAACACAGCATCATTTCTTTTTCTTCCTGTTCAAAGTGTGGCCATGCACCAGCAGCATCTATAACACCTGGAAGCTTATTAGAAATACAAAGCCCTGAGCTTCATTCACTGCACACCTATCAAATCAGAATCTGCATTTGAACAAGACCCTTAGCTGATTAACACTCACATTAATGTCTGAGAAGCACCGAGGTCTTGCTTCTGCAGATAATTCATAGAATACACTTGTAAAATGCCAGATTCTAGGGAAAAGAAGATAAAGTATAGTGGTACTAGAAGGGAGCTGGCTAGAGTACGTCCCCAAGAGCAGGAATCAAACCCCAGTAAATTCTGGACTTCACCATTGAGAAGATTTCCGGAAAGGTACTGTGGTGGTTTGATTCAGATGTTCCCCATAAACTCTTGTGTTCTGAATGCTTGATCCCCAGCTGATGGCAGTTTGGGAATAGGGACCTCCTGGAGGAGGCACGTTGTTGAGGGCAGGCGTATGGGTGTTATAGCCAGCTTCCCCTTGCCAGTGTTCAGCTCACCCTCATGCTGCTGTTACCCACATGAGGTTGGTCAGAAGGTGATGTCCATCCTCTGCTCATGCATTCAGTTTTAAAAAGTAGTTTAAGGGCTGGAGAGATGGCTTAGCAGTTAAACGCTTGCCTGTGAAGCCTAAGGACCCCGGTTCGAGGCTCGATTCCCCAGGACCCACGTTAGCCAGATGCACCAGGGGGCGCATGCATCTGGAGTTCGTTTGCAGTGACTGGAGGCCCTGGCGTGCCCATTCTCTCTCTTTCTCTCTATCTGCCTCTTTCTCCCTCTGTACCTTTCAAATAAATAAATAAAACATTTTAAAAAGTAGTTTAATATGAGTTCAATGTATTTATTTTATAAACATATTGCTATAGGTGATTCAATAATATTGTTTTATTGAGAATAGAACACAGTAAGGTTCTTTTTTAAAAAATTCATTTTTACTTATTTGACAGAGAAAAAGGAAAGAGAGAGAATGGGTGCTCTAGGGCCTCCAGCCACTGCAAACGGACTCTAGATGCGTGTACCCCCTTGTGCATCTGGCTAACGTGGGTCCTGGGGAATAGAACCTGGGTCCTTTGGCTTTGCAGGCAAATGCCTTAACCGCTAAGCCATTCCTCCAGCCCCACAGTAAGGTTCTTAAAATACCATTTCCATAATAAGTGATTTCAAATAAGCATGTAGTGCTAAATAAACACTAAAAGCATACTTCGGGGAATTTGAATCAAGGTTTTCTACATGGATGGCCAAAGCTATTCCCAGAAGCCGTAGGTGACTAAATGAAAATCCAGTGGCAGGTATGAGATATCTCCCTAAGAGCTCTTGGTCAAGGAAACCCTAAAGCAATACAAGAAATGTCACTGCACTTTGTTGCCCACCAAAACTAGGTAGATAGGTTGGAGAGATGGCTTAGCGGTTAAGGCACTTGCCTGTGAAACCTAAGGATCTGGGTTTGATTCCCCAGTACCCACATAAGCTAGATGGACAAGGTAGCACACGAGTCTAGAGTTTGTTTGCAGTGGCTAGAGGCCCTGGTGAACCCATTCTCTCCCTCTCTCTTCTCTCTCTCTGTCTCTCTCTCTCTCTCATGCATGCATGCACATACTTTCTTTTTCTATCTGCCTCTCTCTCTCATAAATAAATAAATAAAATATATTTTGAAAAAACTAGGTGGAAAGTCCCTATTGCTGAAGTCATCTCATGCTTATTGCAAGACACTGCTAAATCAAGCTGGAAGTGAGCTGGACACTTCCTGCCTGCTGGCTGGTGTTTACAATGCCAGAAGGTGCCATGCAGGTTGCTGGGAAAGGAAATCATTAATGTCTTACTCAGCAGTGGACCCTGGGTACTACGCAGCCAATCTGCTAGGGATGACGCAGTCACTGGTGCCATCGTGTCTTCACTGTTACGGAGGTAACTCACCACTCCCCAGGAAGAAATTCATAGCTGGAATTGTAAATCCGATCAAAAGCCTATGGCTGGGGAGATCATAGACCCTAAGAAGAAACTTGCTGCTGTTGTGTTGCTAAATGGATATGATGTCAAACTGCCTTCTAAATATTTATGTTTATACCCATAGATTAATGCTACTGTCAGTGTTGGTCAAAGAAATCTTTGTTGCAGTGGGTGATAGCAAATCACAGACTGATAACTCACAGCAGCTAGGGTTACCTGCACAAGACCCGCACAAGACAGGACCTGTCAGCATTCCAGCCTGGATGGGAAACAGGCTCACAAGGCTCCCTTCTGTGAGGAGCTATTGGCAGCTAGTGGTTGCTTGTGGGAGAGAGGCCGTTCGCCTCGGTGGAATAGCCACTGCTATGCTACTCATGCTCCAGTAAATTATCTCACACTAATGTTCATGCAAGCAACCCTAACTGAATTTAGTGGGTTATAAGTAAAAAGACTTGAAAGTAAGAGTAGGACTAGCTGGGTTCCAGTGGGAGTGAGTGAGGAATAAGAAAGAGAGGGTAATGAAGGTGAATGTGCTCAAGTATGTGTGTTTATATGTGTGAAATCATAAATAAATGAGTATATAAATGGGCAGACTTTCGAACTAGCTCATCTGTACCTCTAAAACATATTAATGTAGGTTTGTAAAAATATTGAAATTTCCTATGAAGTAAATGGAGGGAGAAGAGTTAATAGGCACGTGGTGTGAGTACTCTTAATACCAGGAAATGCAAAACAAGCATGATTACACAACTATGTGATTGGAGGGAGCAAGTCCTCCAGGTGACAAGAAAATAGTTCGAAGGAGAGGGTGTCCCAGCTAAATTTCAAAGTTGAATAGTAGAGGGATAGATGTAAAAGTGATGGCTTGGCCAGGTGTGTGGCACACACCTTTAATCCCAGCACTCGGGAGGCAGAGGTAGGAGGATCACCGTGAGTTCAGGGCCACCCTGAGACTACATAGTGAATTCTAGGTCAGCCTGGGCTAGAGTGAGACCCATTTGGAAAACAAAAAAAAGAAAAAGAAAAAGAAAAAGATTATGGCCTGAATAGTCTCAACCCCTCTCCTGGGTTCTAGCAGACTGTGAACCTTAGTTTTCTAAAATTTCTAAAATTCATGTTTCCCTGTTCTTTCTAAATTAGGGCAGCCCTCACCCCCTTGTCCTACCTCTGGCATACTTCTGCTGTCCATTTTTTCTTCAGTTAATGAGTTCATTTTAAAATAACATCTAGGGCTGGAGGGATGGCTTAGTGGTTAAGGCATTTGCTTGCAAAGCCAAAGGACCTAGGTTCAATTCCCCAGGACCCATGTAAGCCAGATGCACAAGGTGGCACATGCATCTGGAGTTTGTTTGCAATGGCCAGAGGCCCTGGCACACCCATTCTGTCTGTCTGTCTGTCTCTCTCTCTCTCTTTCTCTCTCTCTCTCTCTGACTCTCTCAAAAAAATAAAAAATGAATAACTTAAAGTTTTTAAATCACATCTATAGTTTATTTTATTTCCTGTAGTAGAATTAATTTGAGCCTGAACTGAGGCTTGGATTTATTGATTTTAAGTGATTCAGTTGTCTTGTTTAAATTTCACTTCTATTGACTGTGCAGTCCTTCGTAATTTACCGTTTGCTGTAGTTTCTGATTTATAAGTGCTTCTGAACAAGTCATCCCCTCCCCCGCCCCAAAAAATACTTCAGTGTATCACACAACTTCTTTGTCAAACACAATCACCTTGGGAAAGGGAGCAATGGGATTATCTATCTATCTATCTATCTATCTATCTATCTATCTATCTATCTATCTATCTACCTGCCTACCTACCTACCTATCTATTTACTTATCTATCACTGATCTTTTGTCATCTATTTATCTATCTATCTATCTATCTATCATCACCTATACATTCATCCATCTATCTGAATAAATCACAATCTACTTTCTAAAGAAATCCGAGCCAGGATTCATCAGCTCGTCAGCATTCCATTGAATGACACACTCTTATGATTTACGTCTGAAATGGTTTGAACACTTGTGTCCAGCTGGCCGCACTGGCTGGGGAGGTTGGGGAACATTTAGCACCTGAGGCCTACCTGGGGGAAGTAGCTGACTAGGAGAGGATCGTTGAAGGTTATAACTACTTCTGGCTCCAGGCTGTGTTTCTGCCTCCCGACACATGGCTATGTAAGTAAGCCACTGCTGGAGGCTGGCTCTTGCTGCCACAGACAGACCTGAGCTATAGCCACTGTGCTTTCTTTCCCAGACACAATGGACAATGACCCTCTGAATTCTTGAGCCACAATAAATTGTTCCTTCCTTAAGTTGCCACTACTAGGCACGCCATCACAGTGACGAGAAAAGTCACTAACTCACAGTCACTACAGAGGGACTTTGTGCCTGCTGTGTGCAATGACTAGTGAGTAGTGAGTCAGCCAGTGGCTTTCCACTGAGGACGCATCACCTGAACTGAGGGAAATTCCACGGCAGTAAGTGGGAGGTAGCCTGAGACTCAGAAAGTTTTCACATGCCGCCCTGTGATACTGGTGGATATCCAGGCTTGGGAACTGTTGCAGGGAATCTTGGCTCTCCATCGTGAGCCCCCTGAAGTACTTCTTCAAGCATGAATTCCTGGGCCTGACACCAGCGCCCTTGCAGTACCAGGTCTCGCCCAAAGATGTGCATTTCTGCGTGGTGCTGATGGGGCGTGCCTTCTGCTGCCGTTGTTTTGATTAAGTAGAAACTTTTCTGGACACATCATGTGTTGGTACCATCATCCCCCTCATCCTTGTCCCCACCCCACTGAGGGCCCTCCTCAGTGGAATTGCTGATATTCACCATGGGGTTGTGAGTTATGAGTTGGGAGAACAGCAGTCAGTCAATGGGTGTGGGGGGGGGCAATACCTCTGGATAGTCCTTTGTACCCTGTGGCTCTTACAATCTTTCCTCCTCCTCTTCCACAAATTTCCCTGAGCCTTGGTGGGTGTGCTTTAAATCTACTGTAGTGTTGAGCTCTCAGAAGTTTCTGGATGTCTTTGTTGGTGCATTTTGAGTGTCCCCGGTGTCTGTCTCTTGTACCCTGACAAAGTTGTCAGGCTTGCCATGGAAACAGCACTGTTTCTGTCTTTCTTTTTTGTTTTTCAATAAACATTTATTTATTTATTTGAGAGTAACAGAGAGAGAGAGAGAGAGAATGGGTGCACCTGGGCCTCCAGCCATGGCAAATGAACTCCAGATGCATGGACCACCTTGTGCATCTGGCTTATGTGTGTCCTGGGGAATCGAGCCTCGAATTGAGCTCCTTAGGCTTCATAGGCAAGTGCTTAACCACTAAGCCATCTCTCCAGCCCAACAGCACTGTTTCTTATCTCACCAATTCCTCTGTAGTTTCACCGGTACCCATGTTTAAGTTTTTAACCTCTTCAGTACCCACGGTGCTTCCCCGGGGCATCTGGACAACCCTCATTGGAGCCCTCCACTGAATATCCACATATACGTCAGCCAAAGTTAGTACTTTTGTGAATGAGGATACATTTGCCTCTGTTTGGCTTAAAAAATTCCCTCCCTTATATCATCAGTTGTTTCTATCCAAAGCCAGCCCGAGCTACACTGACTAAGTTTGAAGTCACCAGCAGACACTCCAGTTTGCCATCCAACCCTCTGCTGTAAGTGCATAGTGTTCTGAGGATTCTATTTATGGGCTGCAGGAAAATAAGTGACTTCAGCGAAGAGCTCTTGGATGTATGGGAGTGTTTCCTCTCATAACCAAATGGAAATCTGCGCCCTATGCCAGTCTGCATCCCCACTGCTACGCTGGGCATCTTGAATTTAGCACCTGGTGGGTTTTATATGCTTCTATTCTTTTACAGTTAGAATGGGCACGCAGGGGTCTGGTATTGAAGGAAGGTTTACTTTCACAACCCTCAGATGCTCATTGAGAAAACCTGTGTATGAATCGCATTGTCACCTTTCAGAGGTTCTGGCAAAATTCTGCACACCTCACAAAGTTTAAAGATGAAAGTAGTCACTGAGACAAGCCTGCCCGAGCCTCATGTTTCATTACCAAGCCAAATGCCTTGCACTCGCTCAGTGCTTCAAGTTTCCAATCTTTTTGATGCAGGTATGACTTGATTTGATCACAGGCATTTCCTGAGATGTTTCACACTGGAGACAAGCCATGCTATAGAGGAATTTCTGCCTTGGAAACTGTCTCACTTTTCCTTGTAAATCTCAAAGAGGAAAGACAAATTCCCACAAGTTAAAATAATCATAAAAACAAGTACTTCCTAGGTAAAATCATGACATAAAATTGAAGAAAGATAGAGAAGAAAGGAAAAGAGACATTAGAGAAGAGAGGAGAATTCCAAGTGCTCTCACGCCTCCTGTTGCTATCTGCACTTTAGCATTGAGGCTTAACTGCCTGCTTCCTTTCAGGGGAGGGAAACATGATGCTTTGTGGTGAGGAAGACCTTAGGGGTGAGCTCAGATAGAATTGTCCTCAGTGCTCAGGCTGGGAAGTGAAAACTTCAGTTTTCCAAGGTGCTGATGTGCAATCACCTGGCAGATAGTTGCATTGGCAAGTAATAGCAGCAGCTCTCCTCCCCATTCCTCCTTCTCACATACAGGGTCTCACTATGTATCCCTGGTTGGCTGGACTAACTGTGTAGCTCAAACTGGCCTCAAATTTGCAATGATCCTCCTGCCTCAACCTTCTGAGATCTTGGATCATAGCTTCCAGCTTGGCAACTTCTTTACTTCCTTGAAGAGTCTAAGAAGGCGATATTTATGGAAGGAGTGGCTTGTTTGGGAGATGCCTTCTATCACTGTGTCTACAAATATGCTTGAACATCCCTCTCCCCCTCTGTTTCTATAGCTTGTGCATACTAGAGACTTGGGGTTTAATTCATTTCAAAATCACATAGTATGGACAGCAGAAATTATTACGGAGCTGTTCATGTTAGCATACCAGGAGCTGTGGACCATGGTTCTAGTATCCAGGGTTTTTGACTCTTGTCTCAGAATCCTCCACTGGGATTTTGGGAGCCAAGACCCATTATAAACATTATTTATTTCCTTTCCCTGATATGCATCGTCTTTGCTTTCAAGTTCAATGAAATGCTTGGACAGTGAGCTCATCTAGTCTTCTCAGAAAGCTGCCTGATAACATGGAGTTTAGTCTTTTCCTTAGAGTGAAGTCACGAGGATGGCTGTCATGTATATAAGAGCATTTAGACAGGAACAATCCTGATACAGCCCTGGCTGGCTGTTTGTTTGTTTTATAATTATATGTGTTACTCGGCTCTCTGTGTTCCACGCATGATGCCTCTCTGGGTAGGACAGACAAGTTTCCTGCTTCATGGAGCTGTAGCAAAGGATGAAAGGAAGTAAACGAGCAATTTCTGAGCAGTAAAGAGTATAAAACGGCACAAAGTATGTTAGACGCTCTGAATGAATAATTCTTGCTCCAAAGGCTGCTGGGAGGTCCCAGAGAAACCAAGGGGGGAATACAAACCTTAGTTGAGGGACGAGGCAGTTGTTTTGTAAAGCTGTATAACAGTACATAATGTGTAACATGAGACCTGGTAAACAGACCAGAGGCAAGAAGAAACTGATAGAAAAGTACAGGGAACATGTACAAAGGTCTGGGACCAGAGAAAACATGAAACGCCCCAGAAGTGGTTCAGGGTGCATGTGGTGGTCACTGGAATCAGGGGGTGGGAAGAACTAAGCACAGATTTCCTTTCTGACTGATTTTTAGCATGAGAGCAGACAGGAATCACTAAAAGATTTAAGCAATGAAAACAAACTCAATCAGAATATATATTGTGGATTTTGGAGCAGAACAATAGCAAATATATCCAGATTTTTAGCCTACTGCATATAAGGTAACAGGGCTCAGTGAAAATATTTAGGTAATGGGAGTGGGGTCACGCCTGAAGTTGCAGATCATGGGCATCTGTGTTCTGTCCATGACTGTAAATAGCAGTCACCGTTGAAGCTACACACAGATCAGCAGTCCTTGAATCCTGGTGCACTACTTAAATGAAGTATTCCTGTAAGGAGGGATCCTGGGCATCACCCTATAAATTTTTTTTTTCTTTTTGGTTTTTCGAGGTAGGGTCTCAACTCCTGCCCAGGCTGACCTGGTATTCACTGTGTAGTCTCATGGTGGCCTTGAACTCACAGCGATCCTCCTACCTCTGCCTCCCGAGTACTGGGATTAAAGGCGTGTGACACCACGCCCAGCCACCCTGTAAATTTTGAGCCCCAAGTTCTTAGCATCTATGGGAATCTGCATTTTATTCAGATTTGTTATGAACCCAGTCCACATGGCTTGTGGGTCCTAGTTGGAGCAAACATGGGCATGAGGTGGGTAGACCCTGAGGAGCACATGAAGATCAAGATGAAGGGGCTGAATCCTCTTTGAAAAGTGTATTTCTTTGAAAAATGACATGTGCGCATATACACCACATGCATAGATGTTACAGCAGTATGTATGAATGAATGCCAGTAAAAAGAGAAGCACAAGATAAAGGGTTAGTTTAACTGACCTTGCTTCCAGGTAAACTACTTCAAAACTACCTGTATTTGACCCAGAGAAAGGTGTGCAATAGAATCATAGTCTTGGTCTCTGTTTGGACAAAGCTAATGCAAATATGGGAAGAAAATTTAATTTTTTTAACTTTTGGAAAAGTACTTTAGGATGCTAGCTCTTTAACCAAGTTCCAACGGCTGATATTTATTATCTGTGGATTCTCTGGCAGCACTGAATGATCAATTGTATTGAAGGGTTCTTTTATCTAATTATGTGAAACTAATTGCCTCATGGGATTTGGTGATAGCATGTTTTGTTTTTAATTACTAGATATCCCCTCAGTTAAAAGATTTGAAATCTGATTTAATAAGCTCAAATCTAATTAAAATGAATAATTTCTATAGTCATGACCCTAAGGATAAGTTGTGTTCATTGGACTTTATATATGGCAGGGTCTGTTCCAGGCTTTACAGTAACCACTGGGGACAGAGATCATCACTGTCCAGTGGAAACTTCTATCTGTGTTCACACAACAGTTCAATGGTCAAGCTAGGCTGGAGCCTCAAGTAAGTCTGCAGAGCATTTGTAGGAGAACTATGACTCCTATTTTTGTTTTCACACATTTTGCCAAAGGTTCTAGATTAGCAGTCTTTCCCCCTGGCTTATTCTGATGTGGTAGAGAAAGAAAAGATGTTAAGCAGTTCATTTGGTAATGATTCCTGAGCACATGGTTATTCTAGGGACTGTCAGCTGGCACAAGCTGTACTGAGCGTTCTGCACTTGGTCTGTCAATGCCTGCATGGGTTCATCCATCCATGCTTCCACCCGTCGATCATTTGCTGAGTGCCAGACAGCTTGGGATGTAGACTGACCAGAGAGGAAGCCTTTGCCATCAAAGAACACACTTTCACGGAATATCTCTGTTAGGAGAATAGGATGACAATGATAAGATCCTACTGAACATCTAGTAATATAAGCCTTAATTGACAAAGAATTCTGGCAAGCACGTTAGCAATTGTTTTGCCTCATGGAACTAATCCATCATGGTTTCTACAGTCAAGTTGGTTTATTGAAAAGGATCCAAGTCATGTAGAATATCCCAGAGGCCAGTCAACCCGTGGTGAGCCTTTCAGGGAGCTTTTCTAAAGTATAGAGTATGCTTAATTTTGAAAAGATAAGAAACGTCAAACTTGGAAACCATCCATTTAATATTACCTTTTATCCTTGCCCCCCATCTTTTCTGGGACACTTTATTGAGGGGCTCCTGTGGGATTTGTGTTCCCTCTTGGTTTTTGATTTTTATTTATTTATGAGAGAGAGAGAGAGAGAGAGAGAGAAATGGGTGTACCAGGACCTCTTGTTGCTGCAAACCAACTGCAGATGGATGTGTCTCTTTGTGCATCTGGCTTTGCATGGGTACTAGGGACTTGAACCCAGGCCTGCAGGCTTTGCAAACAGGAAACTTTAACTGCTGAGCCATCTCCTCAGCTCTGCCTTCCCTCTTTCTAAGTTAGGTTTTGGGAAATTTACAGTGAGGAGATTGGCACAGGCAACCTTTCCATAATCTCTCAAAGAAGATGAAGTCCTGAATTCCATGTGGCAGTGGAGACTTCAAAATATGTGAGACTTAAGAGAATTTGAGAAGGAACCTGAACTCTTTCACATAAGTTTTCTTCATCAGGAAATTCGAACTCAACATGTAGTGCAATCGTTCTCTAGGCTTGACAGGATATATAACAGACTCTTGTTAGAGGCAACTTTCTGAGTTCTGCTCAGCCTAAATTGAAGGAGGACTAAAAGGAAGAGACACCAAGTAGAAGAAGCACTAGGACTAACTTAATGATTTGGTCTCACTTAATGTGAATGTGAGTGAGGGAACCAACACCTTAAGATGTTCCAACTTAAATAACAAATAAACAAAACAAGATAAAAGGCAAGAAATTGTATGGAAATATCCTATGACCTAGGGTGGGGGAAATGATTAAATAGACTCCCCTTTCCCACAAATGGACCAGAGTGTGTCTGAGACACAGTGGTTGGCCCATGTGCTCTGTGACAACCATGTGTCTGCTGGTCTTCCTGAGCTTTTCCCTGGGAGTCTGACGTGAATGGTGATGCATCTTCTCTCCTGTCACGGTGGGGACTCTGTGATCTGAGGGTTTTGAGCAACTTGGGATACTTTATGAAACTAGTAGTAAACTGAATTATAGACTTCGAGAGAGCCACATGGGAAAAGCACGTATGGAGCGTGGGCTCCACTTTCTGCGGGAGATCTCTTCTCATGGAAGTCGTACTGGCTTGTTTATCACCCTCAGACTGCATGCTTTCAGATTTTCCCAGGTGACCAGAGGATATAGGCTTAGTGCTAGAAAACTTGTTTACCCTAGCTGTACTAACAACTGCCTGTTACATTTTGTCACCTAAGGCTAGTCTATACATGTTTTGGGGACACTTATTTAAAACATGTTCATATTGTAACCATCAACGAGGACTCTTGACCCAGTAATGACAGTTGCACTTACTGGTTGCTATAGTTTGGATGAGCATGACACCCCCACCTCGCAATGTCTGTGTATAAAACTTGGTTCTGGGGTGACAGTATTGGGAGGCATTATAGACCTTTAAATAGTAGAGCCTAAGGGATGTTATTAGGCCACGGGGGCATATCCCAGAGAGATCATGGGACTTCTGCATATTCTCTTTCTTTCTGATCTGGTTTAATTATTTTACTAATTATTGACTATTTATACATATTTACATGTAAACAACTTTTAAATTATTTATTTTTAATTTAATAAACATTCACTTTTACAATGTACTTCTGCCATGACATGTTGTTCTTGCTGGAGGTCCAGAGGCTCTCCCATTTGAGCTTGAACTCCCAAAACTATCAGCCAAAATAAACCTGTCCTGACTCCATGTTTAGTCAGTGTCAGGATTTCATCGTGATGATGTGAGGTACCTATGCACTCCATGTGGGGCAGTAGTCTGATGTCATTGGGGTGCATGTCTGTGTGCTTTCTCTCTGGGAGAGGCTGCAACGTTGGTACTGTCATAGAATCAGCCCCACTTACATGTCCATCTTTCCCCCATGTTCCTCCTGTTCTTAGTCTCTCTTCTTGTTTCTGTCTTTACTCTCCTGAGTTTATCCCTCCCAACCTCAATCATCATTTTCCAAATGCTTAAATTATCTCTATGTCTCCTGACAATCTAACCACATGAATTCCAACTCTTGTTTTTTGTTTTGTTTTTTTTTTTTTTTTTGTAAGACTAGTCAAGTGCGGTAGTGAGATGGGGAGGAAAGCATAGAACAAGGAGTTCAATTTGTCACTGTGAACAATCAATTGAGGTAACTCACTACCTTCGGACCAGCCTGAATTCCAACTCTTATTAGATAAATTTGTCATAAAGATTAGGTAAAGATGAGACTGGAGAGATTACTTAGCAGTTAGAGACACTTGCTTGCAAAGCTTGCTTGCTGACAGCCTGGGTTCAATGCCCCAGTACCCATGTAAAGCCAGATACACTAAGCAGTGCATGTGTCTGGAGATCCTTTGCAGTGGCAGGAAGTCCTGATGTGCCCATGCTCTCTCTCTCTATCTGCCTCTCTCTCTCAAATAAATAATTAACTAACTCAATAAATTTTGAACAAAAGATTAAGTAAAGATAAATTTTTACAGAAATTCAAGAGAATAGTGAATTAGGCCTTATGCGGTAATATTTTTGTAGAAATTATGAGGCTGTCACAATTGTGGGCAAATTACTTACATATAATTGTGTAACTGTTGTTTATATACAAAAAGGCTTACATTAGTCTTCTCTCTAAACATAGCAAGTTAGGCTCCTTCAAGAAAATTAAAAGTGGTCTAAGTCACTATATTTAGAGTTCTTCTGTGATCATTTAGAGGGGATTAGTAGTGTTTTGCCCATTTTATTGAGAGGGAAATTTCTGTGAAATATCTTTACTCAATGAAATATTCAAGAATTTGAGTCTAAAGCAATGAGCCATATGGTTTGTCTTCTGTTAAATGAAAGCAAAGTGGGAGAAATGGTTACCCTTGATTCCTTTGAAGGCTCCCCCACAGAAGTTGGGCCTCATAAGAATAAAATGGAAATGCTGCTCTGAATAATTAAAAATCTGATTAACACTTTTCTTCTTTAGATGAAATTTCATGCTAAAATTAATGTGTAAGTATAGTAAAAAAAAACCAAAGAACATTAAAAGTTTAATAACAAAACTAGTAGCACTCCATTCTGTCACATCCACCACCTTGCATTCTTCTTTCTGTGGGTAACCAACCCCTATGCCTGTTTTTTCTGATTACTTTCTCCCTTAACTCAGCAATAGTCGTTCATCAGGTTCATTCATCTACAGATGTCTGTAGTAGTACATGTGTGGAGCTCTTCTCTATATGCCTCTCTTGATTGACATTAGTAACTTGAAATGTCACAGTCTGACACAAGTACTAATCACACAATCCTGAACACTCCAGACTTCTTTAAAATTCTATGTTGTAGAAAATAAAAATTAAAAAAAGATTTAAAAATTCTATGTTGTGGTGAGGACAGTGCTTCACAGTACAAGGCCCTTGGTGAAATGGGGACAAGGGAGAGGTCCCAAAAGAAAACAACCTGATGGAAATACAACCAATTTCCAATACTTTCATGTACTAAAGTTCCCAATAAAAATACTTTTGAAAATATCAAATAAAAAACCAAATGGCAAAAAAAATCCTATGCTATGCACTCAGATTCTGATACAGAAATGATAAAAACAGAACTTGTTTTTATGAAATAAGCATTTTTAGGACATGATGTGACTACTTCTCAGGCAAGTATCTAAAGGGAGATAATATCTCCAGACACAAAAATCTCTGGTTTTGGTTTTGATTTTTCTTAGGTGTGAGGTAATCCAGGATAGGGGAGAGTATAAGTAAACAACAACCCAGCGATTGATTCTGCATGAGTAATTAGATGAGCTTGTAGATCCCATGCAAATATGTGACTATGATTATGTAATTGCTATTTATAACTAATCCTGAAATAGTTTGCTCCTCCCTAAGCACAACATATGTGGCTCCCTTAAGACACATTGCCAAGGAAATCATGAATTTTAACTTTTTCCTTTAAATCAAGTCATTCATAGTTTTTGTAACATTGCTCTGAATTGAGTGCTCAGAGTTTTAGGTGAATAGATGCCTGGAAGTCACAGCTGTGGGGGAAGAAGTAATTGGTTGAGGTTCAAAGAGTTGGATTTCACCCAGACTTAGGTACAAGCATACAGGAGTGGAGTTAAGTCCTCCCCAGCCCAGCTCAGGCCACTGGACAGAGCTTAGGGTCTGAGATCTTGCGAGGATGAAGTCTAGTTCCAGGAGGACTCCCACACAGAGAAGCACATAGCCAAATGAATTTGCACTTGCTTGCAAAGCCTGATGGCCTGTGTTCAGTTCCCCAGTACCCACTTAAAGCTAGATGCGCAAAGTGGCACATGTGTCTGGAGTTTGACTGCAGCATTGCTGGGCTCTGGTATGCCCATTCTCTCCCCCCCCATCCCTGTCGTTGAAAATAAACAAATAAAAATATTTAAATTTAAAAAAGAGAAAGTCTTACTTACAAGAAGGAGAATGTTTATAAGGGACAGAGAGAGATGTGACTTTAGCCCTAAGTGTTAGGAAGAATAAATACTTATAGCAATGGTGACAAAAACCCAGCTTACAGATGCGAAGCTGACTTCATTAAGATCAGACTGTGAGATTACATTAACACCTTGCACTCACCCATGGTCCCAGGCATGTTTGCCTAGGAACTGGATTCCCAGAATCGTGGGGGGAGAATGACGCGTCCCTTCAGGGCAAAGTATTGGGGAAAGCACTTCTGGGATATTTTTATATTAGTCTGTTTACATGTAACCCATTAGCTTGTAGAGTCCCAAGGAGCTTGAAAGAGGAGGGGCAGGAATGGTGAGTTTAAGGGAACACTGAAACCCTTGGTGAGGAAACATGAGGATTATAGCTCAAAGATTTTGGGTTCAGCATGAGAATGTTATCTCATGGCCCAGCAAGATAAGAATATAATAAGGAAGAAAAGTCAGTAACCAGTCCCTGTAGGGAGTTAAGAGAAGGTTTAAAAGGGTTGAGATTCCTGACTCCCTACTTTAATTCCCTTATTAATCTCTGAACTGGGTTGGGACTTGTGGCTTTGTGGTGAGAGGTTGGGGCCAGAAAATAAGACCAGGGAACTGAGGCAAAAATACAATTTTATTGGACAACACAGACATTAAACCGTCACTGATGAGAGCCACACACTCTCCACTATGTTATTTCTTCATTGTGGATCAATTTAACATCAAGATTTCATGGGCTTTGCAATGAAGGTGATATAGAAATTTCTCATTCATTCATTGGATGAAACTTTTAATCAAGTAGCTGGAATAGCAGTGTCTGATTCTTTGAGGGCTTTTTTTTTTAAACATAAGTACACCCTCACTAAACCATCTCTAGAATGGCTAGGTGGCTTTGCAGGGCCATCAGACTGATTACAAGAACCCAGTTACCGAAATGAAAAGTGACCACTGTGTTTATTTATAAAAGCGCTTTGTTGCTCTTCTAAGTTGAAGTTGATGACAGATGTGCTTTTAAAGAAAAAGTACAAACTCTAGAGTTGCAAGCATCTGGTCTTTGTCATTCTTGCCTTCTAGGATCATACTTCATTTTTAACCTACACAATGGGCTCTCTTTTTTTTTTCTGTTTAATACCTAAAAACATGAGTCTAGTTGAATAATGTGGATTCCTGACAGTTTTACTGGACAAACCTAGTGTTCTCTGGCTTCGATGGTCTATTATCTTGCTGACAGAGTAGAGGGGCTATTGATTATCCCTTCTATGGGCTTGAAGCTCATGTGGCAGGCACAATGATGTGCTATGCAAACTGCGGAGTGAAGTGATGAGGAGAACTATTCCCCTGGGCTGTAGAGCTTGCTTCCACCGCCCAAATTGCTGTTTTTCTTTGGTTTGTTTATCATGGATATGAGAACCACTTCATGGAGGTAGACCTCAAGAATGCAGAAGGCAAATCGTTTAAGTAGGCATTTCTCAAAGTGTGGTCCTTGGGCCTCCAGGAGCCCCCCCCTAAACCATTTACAGGGTGCTTGTGAGCCTAAATCTATTGTCGCCATAAAACCGTGTTTGCATTAGCTACAGCCAGCAGCATACAGGTCATTGACACTCATATGCTAGTCACCATCTCCTTACTTCCACCAAGTCCTCTCAGCAGCAAAAGAAGAAAAAAAAATGTAACTTTCACCTAAAAACGTCCTTGATGATACTAAAAGCTCTTAGTTTTTCTTTGGAAAAAAACATCTGTTATATAGTGAAATTCAAGTAGATTTCCAGAAGAAAAGGGTTCATGTGCTTATTTTGAATGGCCAACCCAGTCACTATTGTCATGGAATTCCATTTTTAACTTAACTGAATTAATAGACAAAATATGCTTATTTGAACTTGACTACTTGGTAGATATTTTCTCAATTAGATAAAGAATTAGCAGGCTAGAGAGAGATGGCTTTATGGTTAAAGGCACTTCCTTATAATGCCTGATGGCCCGGGTTTGATTCCCCAGTACCCACATAAAGCAAGATGCACAAAATGGCATATGTATCTAGAGTTCATTTTTGCAGTGGCAGAAGGCCCTGGTGCGCCCATACTACTCTCCCTCTCTCTCTCTTTCTGTCTCTAATAAATGAATAGATGCTTTAAAATATACCAAATACCACATTTAGCTAAACGAAGTCACATGTAAATGTGGCAATATATTAACAGGAGCTGCCTCATTCCTCTTAAATTAAAAACACAATTTCATTTCAATATCAAGGGCCAAGTGGTTAGACATGGCATGACGTTCATTTCTGTTTTCACTCTTATCTCTTCACCACACCCCTGAAGAAATGGGCAAGAGGCCCAAACAGGAGAGCTTCCATGGTGATGTCCTTACCATGTCCCCAAAGCCCAGGTGGACTGTTTGCTCATCTCATGTGACCTCCACTAGCCCAGTCACCTCTGATTCAAAGGTAACTGAAGGGAATATCAAGCCTTTTCCATGGATTTTATTAGGGACTTACATATTTAGAATCTCTCTCTCTCTCTCTCTCTCTCTCTTTCTTTTAAATTTTTTATTAGTTTTGTATTCAGCAAATACAGTCGGTTTGGTACCATTATTAGGCTCATCCGTGACCTACCCCCTCCCCTTGGCCCCTCCTTGTTGAGGTATATGGGTCATACATTGTGGAGTTAGCCCACAGTTATGGGTAGGATAAATGTCTCTGCATATCATGACCCAACATGTGGCTCTTGACATTCTTTCCACCCCCTGTTCCGCAAAATTTCCCTGAGCCATGTTGGGTTCATTTTTGGTCTGCTTCAGTGATGAGGTGTTGGGGGCCTCTGGGTCTCTGGATCTCTGATTTGGTAGGAGTTGATTTTTCTCTGTGTTGATCTCCTTCACCCTTGTGCTGGTACCTGGTTCACCAAGAAAACAGCACCCTTTCTTGTTTCACCAATTTTTCTTAGTTTCAGCCGGGGCCCTTTTGAGGTATGATGGGATGGCTCTCTCCTTAGGATCTACATCTATCTGAAAAAGAGAAGCAGATTCTCCATCGGAGAGTAAGTTAGCACCAGACAAATGAGAATAACCCTTCCTTTTTAAAAAAAATATTTTTGTTTATTTTTATTTATTTATTTGAGAGTGACAAAGAGAAAGAGGGAGAGAGAGAGAGAATGGGCACACCAGGGCCTCCCGCCACTACAAACGAACTCCAGACGTGTGCGCCCCCTTGTGCATCTGGCTTACATGGGTCCTGGGGAATCGAGCCTCGAACCAGGGTCCTTAGGCTTCACAGGCAAGTGCTTAACTGCTAAGCCATCTCTCCAGCCCAACCCTTACTTTTTTTATAGCGAATTTAATAGGTGTAGGCCCTCTTGTAGCCCACGATTGATGGTAGCTTGTTAATGGAGAGCGGGCTTATGTTTGGATATGGTTCTGACTTGTTTCCCAGCTCCAGCTATGGGTCCCGTACCACTGAGGGGATCAGTTAGCTGAATCAAGAGCAGTTGGTTCCCCACCATGGCTGTGTGCCACTATTGCCCTTGTGTGGGCATCACAAGTTATTTGCTGATAAGTAGGTTAGACCATGCGTTGCTTCGACAGATATTGGTCATTTTCCCCCAGTCACCCATGTAGCACCTTCTGGCACTGGATGTGCTGACTGTCAGGGGACTAACTCTCTTCCAGCTTCCAGCCTTGCCATTCCATTTTACATGTCAACCACATAAGGTGTCTTCAGCAGTAGGGTCTTACCACTAACCTTTGGTGGGTCATCAAGTACTCAGACAGAAATCTGTCTTTCTTTTAGGAAAACTTGTAGGTCTCTCTGATCAAAAGCTCATTGTGGATGATAGCCACATGCTGGTACTGGGAGTTACAGGTCAGTGCCCACTAAGAAAAGGTAGAAAAAGATAACTAATATAAAAGAGTTAGAGAGAAGAGAGAAAGAGAGAGGGAGGGAGGGAAGATGTAGAAGATTAAGGTCAGTCTTCATCATACCCTCTCCAGTGTCTTGTGGCTCAGGTGTTCCCTCTAAGGTCCTGGTGAAGGTTCAGCCATTTGGTCTACCGTTTAGGATGTAGAATTTTATGGTACCATTGTCGTTTAGGTCTAGATTTGTGTTTCCCACCCCCTCCATTGCCCTCCCCTCCCTCCCCACCCATCCTATTGTCTAGTCCATGAGATACTTGCTGGGTATGTAAGGCATCTTGGGTAGATTCAGGTTAGGTACTGTAGATGAGTGAGACTATGTGGTGATTTTTTTTCTGTGATTCGGTAAGTTCACTGAGAATGATCTGTTCCAGGTTCAACCATTTTTCCTCAAATTTCATTGTGTCATTTTTTCTTACTGCTATCTAGAATTCCATTGTGTAGATATACCACATCTTAGTTATCCACTCTTCTAGTGATGGACATCTGGGTGGATTCCAGCTCTTAGCTATTACAGATTGAGCCACTACAAACATGGTTAAGCAAATCTCTCTGGCCTGTGGGTTTTTTGTTTGTTTGTTTGTTTAAACATTTTATTTATTTATTTGAGAGAGAGAGAGAGGAAAGAAGCAGATAGAGAATGGGCACACCAGGGCCTCGAGCCACTACAAACCAACTCCAGACACACCCGCCACCTTCTGCATCTGGCCTGCATGGATACTGGGGAATTGAACCTGGGTCCTTAGGCTTCGCAGGCAAGTGCCTTAACTGCTAAGCCATCTCTCCAGCCCAAGAATGTGTCTCTTTGTAAGGCTTTCCAGGGACAGTGATTTTAAAACAAATTTGTTGAGCTAAAAAGGACCAGGATAAGCTCCAGCATATCCTACAAATACACCTCTAACAGCATGGAAACCACATATCCCACATAATTTGCCAGGGGAATTTGTATACAGTCTTGTTTCCAGAGGATGTGGGAAGTAGAGCTTTCCTGCTGTGATGTTTACAACTACGCCAGCAATGTCAAGCACTAGTAGGGCAGATGGGTTTATAGAAATGTAAAAGAGAGTGTTGAATCTTAGAAATAGTATTTCCACCCCCTGTAGTAAATATTAGAAAAGTTCTGAAAAAAACTCCTGAAGAACACAAAAACAAAGAAAAATGAAAATCCAAAGGTAGCTTTGGATTTGATAGTACCAAATAAGCAAATAATACTGTATCATTTTAATTTGAGTTTGAGGGGGCACAACATTTTATACAGTACTAATAAATAAGAAAAAAAAGCTGTAGGGATAGAAGTTAGTACTCAGTTAATTGTTGCTCAATTATTAAGTTATTATTATTATTATTATCATCATCATCATCATCATCACCATTATTTACTATTTTTTGAGACAAGGTCTCACTCTATAGCCCAGGCTGGCCTCAAACTTAAAATATAGAAAATGTAGAAAAGTTGAAGTGGGTCAACATTTTTAAATTGTGTTCCTCATTACATTTTATCAGAATATCTTTGTATGCATCAAATTTTCTTCCAACTGGATATCTATCTATTAAAAGATAATATAAGTACTGTAATAAAAATACTTACTTATGGGCTGGAGAGATGACTAGTGGTTAAGACACTTGCCTGCAAAGCCTAAGGACCCAGGTTAAATTTTCCACATCCCATGTAAGCCAGATGCACATAGTGGCACATGTGTCTGGAGTTCATTTGCAGTGGCTAGAGGCCCTGGAGTGCCTATTCATTTAGTCTGTTTCTCTCTCTCTCTCCTCTCTGTCTCAAATAAATAAAAAAGTATTTAAAAAAAATACCCATTTAGGCTCAGCAGTTAAAGTCACTTGCTTGTAAAGCCTGACGGTCCTGGATTGATTCCTTACCATCCACATAAAGCCAGATACACAAGGTGGCACTTACACCTGGCGTTCATTTGTGCCCAGTTTTTTCCTCTCTCTCTCCCTCTCTCCTGCTGCTCTTTCTCACTGAAATTAATAAATATTTTAGAAAAATGCCTATTTAACTTCCAACCATATCCATTTCGTTGTAGACATCTAATGGATCCCCTATTAACCTATTATGAAGCTGACCTTAAATTCACTATGTAGTCTCATGAACTCACAATGATCCTCCTACCTCTACCTCCCAAGTGCTGGGATTAAAGTTGTGCTCCACCAAACCCAGCTTCATTGATTTTTTTGAATAGTTTTTATTTATTTGCAAACAGAGAAAGAGAGAGAGAGAGAGAAAGAAAGAGGGAGAGAGAGAGGGAGAGAGAGAATGGGTTAGCCAGGGCTTCTAGCCCCTGCAGTTGAACTCCAGATGTGTGTACCAATTTGTGTATTTCGCTTTATATGGGTACTGGGGAATCGAACCCAGATTGTGTAGGTTTTGCAGGCAAGCACTTTAACCACTGACCCATCTCTCCAGCCCGGCATAGATTTTTTTTATTTATTTATTTATTAACAACACATTTTGTATGTATAAATCATGTGTTGGTAGTCTCTTTTCCTTTGATGGAAAGCTTTAGCCCACATGAGCTCTCAGTGTCTTTGAAAGAAAGAGGTGAATGTCGGTAAGGAATCATCATTGTTTCTCGTGTCTGAATAAGTCCTTCATGTAGAAAGATGGGCAGCCAAGCTGGGAACATAGTAATTCATGCAAAAGGTCACAGCCATCACTTCCATCCTTCCTTCTAGACCTCAGCCGGAGGAGGGTGGTTATTGCACCTCTCAATGCTGACTTTTTTTTTTTTAACAGAAAATGTATTTTAAAGAGAAAGGTAACACAGTGACTTACTATATCCGAGGGGTTACCTCACCTAGCAAGGGGGAACACCAGCCTATTTGTGGCAGGAGTTAGAGAAGCATGCATGTCAGCGTGAGTTACCATAGTGAGATGAAATGATTACCCCTACTTCCCAAACAAACCCCTCCTTAGGAAAACAAACACTTGCAAGTTTATTTTATAAAAGTTTGCCGAACTTACATAAATATATTGTGACAGTCGCTGTCACGTTGCATATATCGTGCTTTGAAACTTTATGCAAATACACGGGCAATGTACATGCTACTGTACACCCCGGGGACTATTCCACATGCTCTGTGTGCCAAGGAAAACACAAATGTTCTCCTGCTAATTCAGAGGGAAAGTTGCTGTAGCCCTGTACCTTTCACAGCCTTGTTCTCTTGGCCAGTGAAACACACTTTTAAGTGGCAAAACGCAAGATGGGGACGGAGGTGAGAGTGCCGAGAGTTCACTGTCCCCAGGAGCTTGTGTGGACACAGCACTGCGCTGGGCTTAAGTACACTTATGCTCATAAATGTCATAGCAGGTCGCCGCGGCGCCAGCTCTGCGCTGCTCGAGCCCGGCCGCATCCCGGCGTCTTCTCTGGGCTTCAGGGGACTCCGGGGACTCGAGCTCCTGGAGCCGCCGAGCCAGGCCGCCCTGGGACGCAGCATGGGCGGCGGCCGTGATGGGAAGTTGACATTTTCTGGAATTCTCTGTGAAACAATGCGGCAGTGGGATCAAGGAGAACACTTCATGCCCTAGGATCTAGAAATGTGCTGAATTTGAAGAACCATGGAATTATGAGGCAACGATCTCATACCTGAGGCATTCTGACAGCTCCATTGACCTGTGTGCCACGGAAGAAATTGCTGATGCAACTTATGAAGTGGGAATCCAGGAGCTCCAAAAGTCATGGACACGAGGAGGAAGTGGAGCTATGTGAACAGGCACCTGGAAAGCCAGAAGAGGATTCACGTGGCAGAGCTCCTCATGTAAACACGACTTTAGTCCCAGCACTCGGGAAGCAGGGGTAGGAGGATCGCCACGAGTTCGAGGCCACCCTGAGACTACATAGTAAATTCCAGGTCCGCCTGGGCTAGAGTGAGACCCTACATTAAAGAAAAAGAAAAAGCTGGAGAGATGGCTTAGCAGTTAAGGCACTTGCTTGTGAAGCATGGTCGACTCTGCAGATCCCACATAAACCAGACGCACTAAGGTGAGGCAAGTGCAAGGTCACACATGCCCACTAGGTGGTGCAAGCGTCTGAAGTTCAAGTGCAGTGGCTGGAGGCCTTGGCACCCCCACATTCTCTCCCTCTTTCTGTCTAATAAATAAATAAATAACTTTAAAAAAAAGATTTAAAAAATTTCATAGCAGCTTTGAGATGAAATTAACCTCATTTAGAGGCAAAATAATGAAGTTGTATGTAAATGATTTCCCAGTGATACTCATTAACTAACAAAGTAATCATTAGAACATTGCTAGCTTTGATTAGTTAAGATATTTGTGATCTGAAAAAGTGTCCACATAGTCCTAAATGCATGGATTATACACAATATCCTTAATACTTATGTAGTTACTATTTTTGTGAGTAGCTATCTGATAAAGGCTATTCATAGTCTGTGGATGTAACTCCAAAGTGATGGAAAAGGCATTCACATTTTTAATATATACCTTAAATATAGTACATTATGTAAGCATTCATATGCAATGACTATTTTGTGTCAGAGGTATTCTGTAGGTCTAGAACAAAGAGTATGATTTACTGAAACTTTTTTCTTGTTCATGTGGGAGCACTTTTTCAGGCTGTCTTTTCCAAAGACTCCTCATATGCAGCCTGTGTCTTTGAGCTCACAAGTAGGCCTTCCTTGTGAATCATGCTGCTGGGAAAATGGCTGCCTGGGTGCCTCAGTAATAAAGCATGCCATGGTGAAGAAATCTCAAGAGGAGACGGATTCATCATCAACATTTCTCAGAGAGTCTGGTCCAAAGAGTTTTACATTATTAAGTGAAAGATTTGCTATAACTTAGAAATGAAAGAAATGTTTGCATCAAAATTTTTCATAACAAAATTTTAAAGGATTATATTCTCAAACACCCACCACCCCAAAGGGTACACTCACTATATACGCTATACAGTGTTACAGGCAAAAAGCTGAAAATATTTGTAATGAGGCCATTTCATTAATCCAATAATAAGTGTGAAGTATTTTCATGAAAATTCTCTTAAAAATTCCAAATTGGCTCTGTTATTAGATTTGCAGAAATAACAATATCCATGAATATGAAACTTACATACCAAACACTAGATAATGGGGAAAGAGAAAGAAACTTGAGGGGAAATAATGACTTTAAGATGTTTATGAAATTCTATTCTTGATGACATGAGCAGATTCATGTCTTCAACTCAGAAAAACTCAGGAAAAAGCTCTAGTTTCTAAATTAAAAAGGAACCTGAGAAACTGACATGGCTCAAACGAGAAAGCCCATGAGGTTAATAGCTCCTTCACACCTCTTACTATCCTTCCTATCTTGAACGAAAGTTTCTTCTGCCTTTATTACTTTCTCTACCAGTTTTGAAAAACAGTAGTTTCCTGTATCAAGAGTTCATGCAAAGAATAAGAACGCAATATTAAAGATGTTAGCTCAGAGCTTGGTGCCCTGTAAGACTTACACATTAGCTATTGCACACATTTAAGGTCAGGATAACTTGAATCCCATACATGCTGATCATCAGTTAATTTTATACACTTTGAGTTGCTCATTCCTGTCAGTTCTATGAACTTGACAACCAAACTGGCTATGACTCTCCTTGTTAATGACATAGCCAAAAAGGCTGGATGATCAGCCTTTAGTATATGAACTCTCCATTTGCCTGTTATATTTCTGATTCCACATGTGTGTCTGTGGTGTGATATGAGTGGCTGAGGTATGCTGTATGGACACCCCATACATATGTATGCATACCCCATGCACGTGGGAGCCAGAGGAGAATGCTTGTCTGTACATTTCCTTGAGAGAGGGTCTCTCGCTCAACCTGGAGCTGCTGTTCATCAGTGAGTCCCAGGGATTCTCTGGTCTCCACACCCCACAGACTGGGGTTACAGATGTGCATGTTCACACCAAGCTTTTTTTTCCCCTTTGTTTCTTTTGCAAGGTAGGTTCTCACTCTAGCCCAGGATGACCTGCAGTTCACTATGTAGTCTCAGGGTGACCTTAAACTCACAGTGATCCTAGTATCTCTGCCTCCCAAGTGCTGGAATTAAAGGCGTGCACCACCATGCCCAGCTCACACCCAGCTTTTTACTTGGGTTCTGGAGAGTCAAGCTTTGTGATCTCCAGCCTGAGAGGCTCTCATGCTTGCGTGGCAAGCACTCTTAACTGTTGAGCCATTTCCCCAGCCCTGATTTTAAGGCATGACCTAATGTCCTCAAGTCAGCCTGGTATAAGAATGTGGTGTGTACTGCTGAACAACTACCTCCCCACCTCCTTGAACTGTCCCAGAGTCCTCTCCTTTGACACTAGTCTTTGAGGAGAAACCTGGGTCCTGTTCTTAAGGACTTGTTTCAGGCACATTGATCACTGAATTCCTGGCCATTCTTTTAAGTGCATTAGTCATCTTATGATTATAATCAAAGATGGTTTTCTACTCTTTTTCATTACCTTCATACTAACCATGATACTGTCTCTGATTTTCACTGAAGCACTTAAAGTATCCTGGCAAGCCCTTTCTTCCCGTTATAGCCTTAATAAAAATTATAAGAATTATTGTTAATTCTGTGTCATTTTCCCAACAAAGGTAGTTGTATTGCCCAGGTAGACATTTCTGTCACATTATAATATCGTTCAGAATTGAACTTGTCCAGCCCCAGGCTCTCAATCCTTCTTGCAAAGGACCTTGGAGATCGACATTTATGGAGCTCACACCCTCCAGGCAAGCTCTCCATCCAGTTACAGCCTCACTGAGGGACTCAGTCACTTTTGATCTCTCTGTTCTGGCCAAGGTCCCAGATGATGCGTCTGACTAACTGGAAATGTTAACTTTTTATTGTTTTAACAAAATAACTGAGAGAAGCAATTTATAAAGAAGAGGAAAAGTTTGCTTTGGCTCATAAGTCCAGAAGCTGCAGTCCACTGTCAACTAGATCTATTGCTTCTAGATCTATGCAGCAGGAGTGTGAGCTTCATCATGGTGGCCACGAAGCAGAGAGAACAAGGCCTGGGTCCCAAGATCCCCTTCGAGGACTTGCCCACAATGACCTGCTTCCTCTAGCAGAATCCCAACCCCTAAAGGTTGCACCATGTCCCAGTGGTGCCACAGGCTGGTGACCGAGCCTTAAGCACATGGCCTTTGAGGGACATTTCAGATTGAAATCAGAACACTGGCCTAATATTATTCCATGAAAACTTTAACTTAATACAGTTCATTGTTTCCTTTTTTTGTTTTATTTTTATTTATTTATTTGAAAGTGACAGACAGACAGAGAAAGAAGCAGATAGAGAGAGGATGGGCACGCCAGGGCCCCCAGCCACTGTAAACGAACTCCAGATGCATGCACCACCTTGTGCATCTGGCTTACATGGGTCCTGGGGAATTGAGCCTCGAACTGAGGTCCTTAGGGTTCACAGGCAAGCACTTAACCACTAAGCCATCTCTCTAGCCCCAATTCATTGTTTCTTCAAGAGGCCATGCATCTTGTCTTCCCTTCCAATCTATGAATCCATTTGCCATTGAATACCCATGCCTTGTAGACATATGCTACTCTGTGCTATCTTATGCAGAACTCCGCTGATGTTGACCATCTTACTATAGGGCCACAGGCTCAGTCACTAACGTGCTTTATCTCCTCTCTTAGACTTGGGTTTTCTGTCTCTGATAAAAAGCCAACAAGTGCCTTTTTCCTCCCTGGACTTAAACAGGAATGTGTGAACACTAGCTTTAGGCCAAGTCATGACCTGCCACAGCTGGCTCTAGCAGACTCTGTGTTTCTTTTCCTTTATATAACACTTGACCTCAGTTGTGGTCATCTTCAGCCAAGATTGGATTACAGCCCAATCACCTCTCAAAAGATACAATTTAAATTGGTAAATAAGACTGATGCCCAGGGGGGGGTCACTGGTTTGAGTGAATTGTGCCAGGAAGCTCTAGAGTTTTGGAAGCTCTGGAGTTTTGGAATCAATGGATCACTGGAGACCAAAATGTTTATTGTAGAATTTTGTGGCACTGTGCCTACAACATTTTAGATCTTGGTTAAAATTTTGGGAAAAGTAGATATAAAATAGAGAATTGTATATAATCATTTAGACTAAGTAGACATTTTAGAAATTTTCATTGAAGGACCACAGGAATACAGATATTCAAGTGTGTCAAATGGGCGAATGAAAGCCAAAATGCTGCAACTTGTCAATTGCTCTTCAGAAATTAAAATGAAGTGAAAATATAACCCAATTTTCAATAGTACAGTACTGTGTTCCAGCATACTACACCTAGGAAACCCTCAAAGACTTCTCAGTATGATTTTATCAAAATAGTAAGACTGGGCCAGATACATCTAAATGAGGAGTGATTTATTTTGATATAAGTAATATTTTTATACCTCAAGTAACCTCACTGGAACACAAACATCTGTAATGGGGGAATTTGGGTTGACTTATTTTCACTTTTAACTGACAACCCAATGAGTAGGTGTTTAACCGAACACACACACACACACACACACACACACACACACACACCTTCCAATTTAACTGTTTTGAGTAGGCAGACATTAGTTAGCAACTTGAAAGTCATCAAAGGAGAGACTCCACCTCTTCTCTTCTGATATGAAAGGGACAGGGGTGGCAGTATCAGACCTATAGTCCCCGCCCTCCCTTAAGAATTAATCCACTATGTCAGACCCTCATCTTAAGGCATGTTAAAGAGGTGGGAGGAATAGTTAGCCCCTTACTAAGATAATATACGATACCCTCAGTGCAGTTGCTCATTGTTGGGCCTGTCTGCTTTTCTGAGTTCTAACTTAGGAAGTAACTTCCCCCTTTCCTGTTCTTTCTTTTCCTTTTACTCCTTTGGACACCCTAACAACCCAGGAGCCTTTCACCCTTTTCTCAATAAATCCACTTGCTTTGCTCATTCCCTGTCATCCGTGTGCCTAACTCTTCATTGTCACAAGATAAAGGACTTGCAGTATGAAAAGATCCCATATAACTATGGTCTCACTGTGGAGCCAGGCACTGTGGAAAACGGAAGAAACTCTCAGTCTTAGTTAAGACAAACTCTATACCCTTATAAATCTTAGTGGAAATGAAATAAGACAGTACATAAAATAGGTAGCACAAATAAACTATTTAGATGTCAGACTTAAGGTCAGGGGCCTTAGGAACCCAGCCCCATGGTCATACATGGCTCTGTCTCTGCTGTCCAGTATTTCTAGGCCCTTCTGTCCAGTTGAGGCCGGCACAGACAGCACTGCTGTGATGTAGACTGTCCAGGAACATGACAAACACTCCTCCTGCTACACAATGGTGCTATTTCCTTCCTTTCAGGAATGGCTCATAACTCACAGGAGGTGTGAGCTCTCAGTGATGGTTCTTTTCATCTCCTGGAAGCAGGCCAGGACGTAGAGAGGACTTTGGATGTGTCTACAGTGGGTCCGTGACAGCTCTGAGTACTTGCATGATGAAGAAAGGTTGAACTTTGATAAAAACTGGAAGGAAAAGGACTCCTGTCCTTCCTCTTGCTCCATTTTTCCCCCTGTGCCGTAATTGAGAAATGTTCTACCGGGGTGGTCTGCGGAGTCTCTGGGAATCTGAAATTTTAGCAGGATGCTCTCTGGTGGATTTCATTGTTTATGTGCTGATTGAGTCACAAGACAGGGAACCCCCAGGATTGCTGGCATGGTGGGCAGACTCTCAGGATCCTTATCAGCAGACCTCACCCCTCTGCTCACTGGGCCCTGGCAGGGGTGTCCCCTTCCTCAGGGCAAATCACTTATGTTCCAGCTGTCCCTCAGCACCTGCTTCTGCCGGACAGACAAACACAGACTGTCAAAGCTATTTAAATCCCCAGAACTTTCCTCATCATTCTGTTCCCAGGCCATTTGGTCAGAAACTTCCGACTGAGGTCCCATGGAGTGGTCTTACCTTCCTACTTCTCAAACAGATAAAGAGGGGACTTACAGATGCACGGAAGCTCACAATCATTTGGAATTTCCCTAATAGCACCCTAGTCATATTTGTGATGTATATATCTACAGGGAGTAGAATGCTTGGGTTTAAGGAAGGAGATTTCGAATTTCTCTTCTTTAAAGCAAAAACATTAGGCAAAAATATGACACCAAACTCCTGCCATTTAGCTAATTGACAGGAATCAACTCAAGAGTTTTAAAGGGAAGATGAGACAAATATTACCTTTAAATAAGACTTAAGCAAACAATACTGAACAGTATTAGAAGAAAGTAGGGTTAGTGGAACAGTAGTCTAGACATTTCTGGCACTTACTTATTAATGAGTTTCATGAACGCGTGGCTTATAGCTCTGGCTATATCTGCACGTAAAGTCCAGTCCATCTCCATCAAGGCTGGCTACTCACATCTGCAGCTGTGAGTGACAGCAGTGAGCTGTGCTGTCAGACATAGGCCACATAGTGTAGTGCATGGCCTGGCGTCTCCCCACTGAGACCAGGACAGGCAACTTTTGTGAGACTCTTGGGATAAAAACTACGCTTGCCATATTCTATGTCATTTTGAAGTCATCTTTCTGATCATGTGTGAACATTCATGTCCACATTTTCTGGCATGGTCCAGGGCTGACTGGCCCAAAAATCAAGAGCTAAGTGTACACTTCAGCTTGAAGGGCCAGTGCTGGCCAGCACAGTTAGTTATGCTAATGTTGAGAATGCCTCTTGACAAGGGCAGTTTTCCTACTATGGGTACTAACACTGACAAGATACTTTTTTTTTTGTCTTTGTTTTTGTTTTTTCAAGGTAGGGTCTCAACTCTAGCCCAGGCTAACCTGGCACTGACTCTATAGTCCCAGGCTGGCCTCAAACTCACACCAGTCCTCCTATCACTGCTTCCTGAGTGCTGGGATTAAAGTTGTCTACCAACACATTAAATTTGCCCATGACAAGAAGAATAGAATGAGTAAGATGAGAACTCAGGTGCTGGCTTAAATTTCACCTTGTAATAGGAGCAAATAAGGAGACCTGACATCTTTCTTCAGTTAACGAACCATATTAACAGGATTTACATTGAGATTCTTGGCTAATATTTTTCTTTATGAAAAACATTGGAAATTATCTGAGGGTCCAACCTTTTGACATGGAGACATGACATTCTCTTCTATAATGTGTAGGACTATATTCATAGCTCTCTTGGGATGCATGTGGCCCATGCAGTTGGACCTGCCTGCCTCACATGTCCTTCAGTGTTGAGAAATCTGAACTAACAGGTTATTTTAGGATGCTGTAGTGACATTGGGCCTGGAAAAGCACATCTGGGACTACACGGAGAAATTAAATACAATTTTTCTACTAATAATTGTGGTAGGCATAATGATGATTATACTTTGATACCAAGATGTCTGTGTTCTGACAGGTAAGCTTATGAACGTGCCTTTGATGGCAGAAGGGAGGATGTGTTCATTAGACTATTCTGGATTATCTGGGTAGGCATCCTGTGGGGTCCATATCATACTGAGGCAGGGTCAGAGTTAGGAATGTGATGGCATGTGCAGAGGACCAGCTACTGAGACACTTGAAGCCAAGGAAATGTGGCTGCCTCTATAGTGTGGAAAAGACAAGGACAGACATTATCTCTTAAAGCCTTCATGCATTTTGTTTTCTTTGTTTTTCATGAGAGAGAGGGGAAGAGAATTGGCATGCCAAGGCCTCCAGCCAGTGTAATCGAACTCCAGCGCATGTGCCATCTTCTGCACTTGTGCGACCTTGCATGTCTGGCTCACATAGGATCTGGAGAGTCGAATATGGGTCCTTAGGCTTTACAGGGAAGTGCCTTAACCACTAAGCCATCTCTCTAGCCCTCCTCAGGCATTTTTGATATTACCTCAGTGAACCTGATTTCTAACTTCAAACCTCCTAAATTGTAGGATAAGTATGTGTTCCTTTAAGCCACTAAGTTTGTGTGGAAGTTTGTTAGAGTAGCAATAGGAAGCTAAAACAATCATAAACACCTTTGCAGTTGGGCGTAGAAATATTGATAAGGAGGAAAAAAGGAATTTGCGTCAGGTTTAGTTCTCCAGACAGAGTGTTGGAACATGGTTCTCTGGATGGTAGTAAAGTGCAAAGGGGAGTTTTGTTTTTTCTCATCCCAGCAGAACTTACTCAGGGGTACTTACTGCTGAAGATTTTTATGTGACACATGGGTATCTTGGTAGAGTTTTGATGATATGTCCTTGATTTTCTGTGTGTAAAATCAAATTTGAGTTTCTATTTTCTCACTTGGAAGCAGAAAATTACATGTAGTCATAATGCTCAGGCTCTTGTGGCAGACAGCTTCTAGAATTTGCACATCCTGTAGTAAGAAGCCCATAGCAGCCTCAGCCAGATACTTTAGTGAGCTGATGAAGTGCTATTCTACCAATCCACCTTCACTCTGGGCTCCACTTCCACCCTACATCTTCCATCATCTCCTTTCCCAGCTTGGATATGACCCAAGCCTGGCTCTTTCAGTGAGAACTCTTCCACCTGTGTAAAAGCTTCACCGTCCAAAACATGTGTCCTAAGCATGTGTTAGAAGTTATGATGTGTGCTGGGATACAAAGCCCCCACTTTCTGGAAATACTTGCTAGTGAGGCATTTTGCACAAGTCAGTGCCTTGGACAACAGCGTTAAGCATGTGTGAAATTCATGCTGCTGGACTGTAGTTTGAGGAAACATTGACTTAGTACTGTTGTTCTCATCAGGGCATGATTCTGAACCTTCGGGAAATGGGTGGCACTGTCTAGAGGCATTTTTGTTTGTTATGACCAGGGTATGAAGGACGTTAGTGACATCTAGTAAGCCATAGTGGGGAGGTGCTGCCATATGTCTTCCCGACCCAAAAGAGCAGGCTTCTGAGGAGGACAGCAATGAGGTACCTCACCCTAATGTTCATAGATTAATGTTCCAAAAACTGTGATCTTTTGGGTAAGTCTGACACAGAAGGTATTATGCCACAGTGGTACAAACACATGTACACACATACACATCCCATTGTAGTGTATTTATAGTCATGTACTACGGAAGGGTATTTCAGTCAAAAGTAGAACGAATACATGACAGTTGTCCCATGAGATTATATCACTTAATGAAGGAGCCATCTCAACTCAAGTGTAATCTGATCAGGGTTGCACAATGACAAAATAATCTAAGGAGACCTAATGATGTGTTTCTTGGAACAGATCAGCCTTATTAAGTGATGCATGATGGAATATGTATGCATGTTTCTATATATATGCCCCTCTCTTGATCTGTGTGTGTGTATGTATGTTATTGCGTATGTAAGCATGTGTGTCTGTGTTTGCCTAGAAGCAGTGAGGGTGCTGACCAGCAAGCTTTGCCTGAGAACACTGGACATGCTCAAAGCTCAGTGTTGATGCCTGGAAGCTCATCAGGTGGTGATGACATGTGATGCATCAGTCAAGGGCTTATCAGGAGTTATGTATGAACCGTCCTGGTTATTCAAAGACAGTAAATTAACTAGAACTGTTAGTAAGTGTAAAGTTGTTAACTTGGTAACTGAAGATTTAAAAGAAAAGAATTCCGGGCTGGAGAGATGGCTTAGCAGTTAAGGCACTTGCCTGAGAAACCAAAGGACCTCAGTTTGATTCCCCAGGACCCACATAAGCCAGACACACAAGGTGGCGCATGCATCTGGAGTTCATTTGCAGAGGCTGGAAGCCCTGGTGTGACCATTCATTCCCTCTCTCTCTCTCTCTCCCTCTTTTCTTCTTTCAAATAAATAAATAAATAAAAATGAAATATTAAGAAAACAAGAATTCTAAGTTCTCATGAAGGATGATGATGAGTGAACTTCTGTGGCGAGGGAACCACAGCAAGAGACTAGAATTGCTAAATCTTGGGGAGTTAGAGGAGAGCCATAGGGAGTTGATGGTTGGGCCTCTGAGGAGAAGTGCTATCTGGAGATGGGCAGTGAAATGAAACTGGTGGTGTTTCACCATTGTTCAGAAGTTGGTACCACGGGCAACTATCCAGTGAGGCAGCATTGCTGGGTAAGGTACTGAGAACAGGAAGCCAGGGAGACAAGAAAGGAGGCATAATTCCTCCTTCTTGTGGCCCATCATCAGAGCCTTGGCTGGAATCAGCACAAAGCAGAGCTCTGGATGTGCCTGGAAGGCCTTGGAGTTGGGAGACGACATCCTGGTTTCCATAGTTACAGCTTCAATTAAGTACAATCGTAGGTGAAGCCCTTGATATTATTTTTGCAAGAGTGTTGAGCATGGCTCTGACCCACATCATGAACTCAAGACTACTTCCCAAGGGTGGGGGGGGGAGCGTTTATAGGGGCGGGCATGGAGAATTATTTGTAGACTCCAAAGCAAATTCTTTAACAAAAGGGCTGTCAGGAAAAAAAAAAAAAAAAAAAGGCCTCTGTTGGTACATTATAAAGTAGGTTCGCTGAGGGCTGGTGGATACTTTACTGCCTTCCTGAGACTACAGAGAGCACCTCCATATTTCAAATTTCTGCATAGGCACATCTTGTTTTAGATGCAAAAGAAGACAGAAGGGAAGGGGATGGGAAGGAGGAGCAGAGACCATAACAGGAGAAAGGGAAGCAAATGAAGCGGGTCCATGATTTGGATATATTAGTGAACCCCGCACTGCAGGCAACACACTGTCTACGCCATGCATATCTGACAGGCCGACACAAAGCTGCAAACCGAGAAGACAGAAGGCATGGCTCAGAGGGCGAAGTGCTGACCTTCCCGTTGATGGGATGCTATGCCGCAGCGGAAAAAGTTGTGCTACAGCCTTTGGGAGCAGATGGAAACAAACTTGGCTTGGGTCTCAGAATAAGTCACATTTCATCCCTGTCTGCTTATTGGGTGGCAAGTTCCTTAAGGTTTAGTTCCCCCCATCTCTGTTCTGGGGTGATAGTAGGGGTTTGGGGGGCTTTGTCCAGATGATAACAGTCCGTCAACATGAGCCCTTGTGCAGCTTGGGATGGTCACCACTACCTATCGTGGAGAGGCCTCCTCTCTTCCCTGTACCCTCTAGCTCTGCTGCTTCCTCAGCTTGGCAGCGAGTTCCCCTCCTCCACCTGCTTTGATTAGAAGTCTTTTCTTTCTTTCTTTTTTTTTTAACTTCATGCTAGCCTTTACTGTGGGAAGGGTTGTGATCTGAATATTTACCACTATGAGTCTGTAGACCAAAGAGAAGCATGGGTAAAGAGATCTGTTTCTTTCTGTGCAGTGTTTTGACCCAATCTATAATTTAGACCAGTGACTTTGCTCACTGGTCAGCTTTGTCCCACCAGCTGTGGTGATGTCAGAATTAGGGACCACACATGAACCCTTCCCACTCAACATATATTTCTTTCCAACACTGGCCCCTTATGTTCTTCCTCCCTTCTCCTCACCACCATCCCAGTATCTAGTGTACTCTTTTCTAAGACAGTACAAGAAAAAAGAAGCTTGTTTAGCAATGAGTCAGCTACAGACTACCACATTCTGGACAGACTGGGTGTTTTGGGGGTTTTTTTTGTTTGTTTGTTTGCTTGCTTGCTTGTTTGGTTGTTTTGTAGCTGTTCAGCCTTCTGTGAGGGAGCCAGACTCTGCATTCTTATGAAGGGAGCAAGACCATGTCACATGCTGCAGGATGGGTTCCAAGTTCCAATCCCCAACTCCCAGTGGCTCCTCAGGGTTGAGAGGAGTCCCACTTGCACATGGCTGTGGTTTTAGCATCTTGCATTCAATACTGGATCCAGAAGACTGATACTTATTATACAGCAAAATTGCTTGTTTAGGTCAAACTTCAACATAAACCAATTGACTCAATCAGCTAAAATGAGAATAAAATAGGAGAGAAGAGACCTTAGTTGGGCTTTTTTGGTAGCAACTACAGTCAGACAAATACTTGGTTATGCAATTATAACACAGTGCCATTTCTAAAGCAAAGCAAATGGCGAAAATTAGAACATGTAGGTAGTAGGGAAGTTTCTAGTATTCTGTTCCTTCTTGACTACGTGAGGGTGAGTCATTTGTGTCTATATAGTTTAGCCCTTTGAGTGTTTTTAAAATATCAAATCCCTTGCAGCAGCTTTACATACCGAGGTTGAATCTTGGTCTGGGACACATCAGCATCCACAGGTGTTTAGTTAAGAACCAAACACGCCCAGAATGCAAGGTGTGAATATGCAAAACTCAAGGAGAACCAGAGGTAAATGGACACAGACCACCCAGAGCCCTGCCGGCTCACCAGCATCCCAGAGGCAACAAGCTCTAGAGAGGACGTTGCAGCTTCTGGAGCTCATTATGTGTGAGGGCTTTGCTTGTCCACTGGCGAATGTTTTATTGAATGTTCACTCTTCTGAGGACAGCAGGCATATAGGCCCCATCCCTTAGAAAGTCTTGCTTGGAGACAAAGCTAAGGTCATATTGTGAGATTAAGCTTTTATGCATGTACCAATAAATAAGAGAGAGAGAGAGAGAGAGTGTGTGTGTGTGTGTGTGTGTGTGTGTGTGTGTGTTCCACAGATAGGAGGGTAGATGACAAAATAAAGTAGGAGGTTCCTGGAAATCTAGGGTTCTGAAAGGCTTCATTGAGAGGTTTGATATGGTAGGAGACTCGGGAGAAAGCTAGCTTCCTTCAGGCAGCTTCAGTTAGGGACAGAAGCCCAAAGATGGAACCAGAAGATGTCACCCCACCTTGGAAGGAATGTACTAAGGAATGAAACTCATGTCTGATCGAAATTCACCCACAACGGTTGCAGCATCCCCTGCTGCCCACAGTCTAGCACACTCCCTGTGTGGGCTAGCCTTCACTGCCTGTGTGGGCTAGCCTTCACTGCATAGATGGGCTGGCATTTGGGATCTTCCTTTTACATCTACAGAATCCATTTTCTTTTTTAAAAAATTTATGTATTTATTTATTTATTTGAGAGAGTGAGAGGGAAAGAGGCAGAGAGAGAGAGAGAGAGAGAGGGAGAGAATGGGCGCTCCAGGGCCTCCAGCCACTGCAAACGAACTCCGGACGCATGCGCCACCTTATGCATCTGGTTTGCATGGGTCCTGGGGAATCAAACCGAGGTCCTTTGGCTTTGCAGGCAAATGCCTTAACCACTAAGCCATCTCTCTAGCCCTAGGAATCCACTTTCAACAGACTACAAAGGCTTGTCCATGTGGTTTCTTGCCTGCTCTGTGCCCCCTCTCTCCCTTGTGATAGCTACACGTATGCATGTTAAGACTGCCCCCCCAAACACACACACCCAGCTTGGCTGGGTACAGGGAGAGCAGAGCACTGTTTCTTGGCCTGGGCAATTTTCTGCTTGCCTCTGCTTTATAATTTGGGGTAACTTCTCACTTTAATTACAAGTATGCTTTTCCTCTGGTCTCGGAGTCTACCACATGTGTGTTTCCCTTATGCTGTAGATCTACTATGTGGGTGTCGCCTGTAAACCCTGCATCTGCTATCTGTGTAATTTCTCCAAACCTAGGGCAACCGTGGGTATAACTCTCTTTACTCCCCATTTCTCACCGCATTGGTACTCTCTCTTCTATTCTCAAACCATCGCCATTTACTCTTAACTTTCTGCCGTGGGGAAGCTCCAGATGGATGCTATGCCTTCCACACAAGTGTATATTTCTTCAAAACCCCTCTACATAGGTCTTATTTCCCACGTGCTTATGGCTCTGCTTCAGCCTCTTTCCTTGAAGATCTCCATGTCTCTCAAAGGAGCCTCACGAACCGTGCTGTGACCTCCATGTGGGTGCGTGTTTCCTACATTCCACGTGCTTATGACTCTGCTCCAGCCTTCTTCCCAGATCCCAATTTCCCTTAAGTAAACCTCACAGCTTGTGATTTCTCCCTAAATAAAGTCAATAATAATTCATACTTTATCCTTCTCAAGTCTGTTTTTATCAAATATTTGCTAAAATAGGATAGGACCAAAAATCGGGGTTCATAAATTTGAGGGACCCCCCCTTCCTTCTGAACTCTGAAATCTTGCATCAGTATTGACACTGACAGAAACAAGATCCTGCTAGGGATCAACTGCTCATCTCACAGTTTGTTGCAAGATTCTGGGGGAGGGCAGATTTTTACAAGGAGACCCAAGGAACCAGGTTCTTTCTCAACTCCATCCTGTCAGCCATCCATCCAGGAGAGAGAAAATGGGAGAGATGGAGGACCTGTTTGTGAAGAAGTTTTACTAGTTAGGCCAAAGAATGTATTCTATCATTTCTACCTTTCTCCCATTGGTCAGAACCACATGACCATGCCTGTCTTTAAGGGAGTCCAGTGAGTCCTGTCACACCTCAGCAGAGGTGGGAACGTGCTGGCCAGTCATGAAAGTTTCTTAAAGAGCATAATTTTTGTAGATTATTTTCTCAGCTATATTCCTAGCACATATGTGATGGCCTAATGTGTGTGATAAAGTAATGCAATGGTGGGCAGATGCTTGAGAGGAGTCCTGAATATATGAATCCTACCTACTAGGATGGATAAGTGAAACAGAGTCAAGGGAGGGCAGTCGCTCGACTTAGAAAAGCACGTGTGATGATCGGATACAGCCTGAGGTAGAATGGTTACAGTAGGAACGTGTTCATTTTTAGAAACAGAAATGTTTACTTTTGTTATTTCAACCCACTTAGTTTATAGCCTACCACAGATTGTAGTTTAACCAGAGCCTCTGCTGAGCTGAAATCATAGAGGCAGGTTGTGAGCTGCAACTGTGTTCCTGAGAAGAGCCAGCACTTTCTTTGGAGGCATTAATTGGCATCAGTGTGGGGACTTTGGCTGGGCCACAGGACTGCAACCCAAACAAAATAAAACCTGACCACACCAGAAAACCCAGACTGGAGTTCAAGTTACTTTAACAGACTCTGGGGCAGCACAAGCTGCAGTTGTATTAGGTATGCAAAATGTGCTCTTTGACCTTACGGTAAGGAAGATTACTAGAGCACACATAATCTTCTGCCAGCTTTGAAAAGTGTTGGACAAGTTAACTTTTGGCAATTCTGCAATATTTTTAAACTTTTTTTAATTTTAAAAAATATGCTTTAAAAATAGCTGTGGATCCAATAGGAACAGGGAATATCAATGAAAAGAATGTTCTCTCTGTGCACCCAAGAGAGGCCAGCACACAGACACCCTTGTGTAGCCAGAGCCTCTGGAGTTTAGGAAATGGCTTGCAGATGAATTTCTTTGAAATCAAAGCTAAGGGCAGCAGCATCCTTGCTCCCTCTGGGTGTGCCCTGCGTCTCATGCTTACACTGGGCCTGTAGCAGGAGTTTGGACAAACTCTGCCCACTCACCTAGAAAGTCTGCTGACAGGCCTCTTACTTAAGGTTATGCAGAGCTGAGTGAGAAATCTCAGTTCAGGCCATGATTTGGGGGGGATTTTTAATGATTCTTGCCTATCTGGAAATAACATAAAAACAGAAGGGCATTTGGTAACATTCTTGCAGGCTCTGTATTGGTTTAGGGAGCTATCCAACATTTAGAAGACTTAAAATAACAAATATTTAAAAGACATGTAGCTTGCTCTCTCTTTTTCATTCTACCTCACCAAAAAAATAAATAGTAATACAAAAATGGTGAGAACAGGCAGGGAAGGCAGAAACAAAGGGAGGGGGGAAGGAAGCCGGATAGGAGTGGGGGATGAACAGAATCCCAAATACCACGACTGATGTCCATCACTTCCGCAGAAAGGCAGGGGAGGTGTGAGGAAATGACTTGGATCTTTCCCTTGCAAGGCCCAACTTTCTTTAAGTCTTGAGTTCTTCATTTCCTGAGGCCTCTTGAAATATAAATTACCTTCAAGCCAACAGGTACCTGTAAATCCAATGGTTTGGTTCTAGGTCAGATCCAAAAGAAGTTAGTCCACTGTAAGCCCATATGTCTGGTGATCCATTCACTAAATTTACTTATTTTCCTAAAAATTAAACCACTTTATTTATAAAGCTCATCTAGCAATTCATATCTGTTATAGTCAGGTTCTCACTGCTGGCAGAAAAAAAAAAAAAAAAAAAACTTGACCAAGAGCAACTTGCAGGAAGAAAAGGTTTGTTTTGGCTTACAGGCTTGAGGGGAAGCTCCATGATGGCAGGGGAAAATGATGGCATGAGCAGAGAATGGACATCACCTCCTGGCCAACATGAGTAGACAACAGCAACATGAGTGTGCCAAACACTGGCAAGGGGAAACTGGCTATAACACCCATAAGCCCGCCCCCAATAATACACTGCCTCCAGAAGGCTTCAATTCCCAAATTTCCACCAACTGGGGACCTAGCATTCAGAACACATGAGTTTATCGGGGACAATTGAGTTGAACCAGCACAATATCCCAATGGATGGTTTCTTGCCAGCCTTGCAAGTCTGTCAGATGTGAGTTAACTGCCAAGTTTTGTTTTTTTTTGTTTTTGCCCCAACTTTGTGAAAATACAGTAACAACTTACTGTGGCAGAGCAAGAAGGATGCTCTGGTTAATGAGAAGAAGTGCTGGCAGTTGGAAAGATGAAGGACAAGGAGGGAAGACAGAAAATACTCAGAGGCTCCAAAACTTCTCCCATAGACCTCTGGGGGTTCTCCCCAAATCACAACCTCATTACTTGTCAGTGGAGCCAACTGGGTCAGCACCCCGCCTGCAGCAGATGGGCCTCCTGCCCACTGACTTCCCGAACAGTGGTGTTCAGCTGGTGGGCTGCTTCCTCTGGTTGGGCCCTCCTCTGCCCAGCCTGTGGCACGTGCAAGACAAGGCAGCGGGAAGCCTTCCTAAAGGAAGATGTCTGCAGAAAGACGGGGGCCAGAAACAGTCTCAGCAAAGGGGGCTTCTCTGCTTGCTTACAGCGTTAGGGATAGACAGGGAGTGACCAATAGAATGGCCTGTTTTGTTCTGGTTTGCATGAAACATTTCTGTTTCTCCCTCCCCCCCCCCCCCCGTGTGTGTGTGTGTGTGTGTGTGTGTGTGTGTGTGTGTGATTTTCCTTGCATTTTACTGCAAGTTCCTTGCCCTAAGCAAACTGATGTGGTTGATTACCTGATGTGTACTCCAAAATTAGACTGGAGAAGAAAAAGAAAAGTGGGTGATCCAAGGTGCTGTCTCTAACCATCTCTCCAAAGGCACCCCTTTCAGATAGACTTTTTGAGGCCTTCAGAGAAGATAAAAGGATGTTTGGGAGGAATGATAATGACCTTAGCAATAAGCCCAAGGCCTCTTTACTAAAGAAGGACCTTAGCTTTGTTCCTAATGGCTTGGTTGTACAATCTATATGCACTGACTTTTTAAATGTGCTTTTTGTTTTTCTCTTTCTCTCTCTTTTCTTAGGGAGGCAGGACACAGTGCGTGAGAGAAGTCTGTCCCATTCTCTCTTGTCCCCAGCACCTTAGTCACACACCCCCAGGACAGTGCTGCCCTAAGTGTTTGGGTGAGTGACTACTTTCAGGTCAAAGAACAATGTAATCTCTTCTTGAAGTTTCTGCCTCTTGTGCCCAGATGTTATTTTGGGATTCTCATGTTGTCTTGCTCTGTGGTTTGTTAGAGACAATTGCTCCTGTGTGAGCAGAGCTGCCCATAAGGTTTGGCTGTCATCTGACGTCTACTCAGAGTCATTTTCTCTCCTGTCTTCCCTTATTTCTGGAACCTGGCACATGGCAGCCTGGGGAAACGCCCCAGGAGGTGAGGCCAGTGGTGAAGGAACCATCTCTGATTGGACACAGGACTGTTATTTTTAGGAGCACACGGTAAAGGCATTTGGAGTCAATGCAGGCAAGACTGTAGCCTAGCATCACCCCTAGAGTGTCAGGCACACAGGAGGATCACATGCCAGGAAGTGAGTTTGAAAGAGACAGGAAGTGATAGTCTACAGGAAGAGAGCATCAGCATTTTCTCACTGAAACTTTGGCACTGTCCTAGGGACCCTTCATGCACTTTTTCTTGTTTTCTTCTTTTCAAGAAGTGGTGAAATACTTACTGAAAATACAGCTACCCTGTGTCACATAAGTGTACTTATCACTTTTAATGTACTGAAGAAAGTATTCCCCTACCGTCTCCAGGGAGCCTTAGGGAAGGCTAATAAAGTATCTCTGACTTTGGGCTTCTGCACCCACTGTTTCCTTAGCTCTCTGGCTTGCTCCATTCTGTTCTCAAGCATCGTTTTTGTCTCATTAGACACCCCCTTATCCCCAGTCTTTGCAGATCCCAGTGCACCATGGAATCAAGGTTGGTGGTGTTGATTTCCCTGAAGGTTTATAGGTGGTGAGGGCAGGTGTTTCATGGAGGTACAGGCTGAATGCCATGAAGTGGAATAGTATAAAACGCAATCCCATAAAAAGCTCCCTTATCCATAAAAAGTCTTAATTATTTTTCTTTGGGAAACCTTCACTGATTCTTTCTTCCTTCTGGGCTTTAGTCTCCTGTCAGTTTTTCTCACACCCTTTCCTTGACTCCTCTCCATTCATTCATAGTTTCTTGAATGAAGTTACTTTCTTGAAGTCCAAGACAGCCTCTTGATTTATTTCCTCCTTCATAGAGATTACCACATCCACACCTTGAACTTTAGTTCCTTTTTTTGTAATAGCTAAATTGGTAAATAAAGGTGATTTCCTAAGCTAAATGTAATTTTTTTCCCCTCTCCGAGCCATTCTACCATAAATTTCACATAACAGAACTCTCCTCCTTGTTTCATGTACACAGACACACTTGGAGGTTAATATGAAATCATTAGATAGCTGTTTAGATGTACGTGGCTGAAGACATGTCCACATACCTGTGTCCTTTACGGTTGCCAGTGTCCATATGACCCCATGAGATGAAATCAGTGTAGAAGGCACCATCATGCTGGGTCATGAAGAAGCCATTCCATCGAAGCAGGAGGCCATCACAGAGCAAGTGGTGTATGGACCCGGCCCTCCAGAGGAGGAGTCCTTATCAAAGCTGTGAAGCAGAGGTGTGGGCATGCTCAGTATGGGAGTTTCCCACAGGAGTAATGGCTGCTGTGTTGAACACAGGTTTCACTGATCCTTTGTGGTTTTAGGATGGACTACAAGAGGAAAGTCATTTTTGAGAAATGTAAAAATCAGAATTTCCCTAAATGAGACCTTTTGCCTGGTTGGGCTAAACCATGGTGGAATGATGTGTAAATGACTTAAATCAGGTAGTCCACAGTCTCTGAACCACTCCCTTGTATGTTTTATGTTAGGCCATACTGACTCTGGGATTCAGGCCATAGTTTTTCTTTCATGGTAACAAGAAACATATCCATCCGACAAAAACAAAATAAGAACAGAGATTAAAACAAACACTGAGTAGCTTTCTAGATTCTGAACTCAGTTCAATCAGGTTTCGCTTGTCTGGGTTCAGATTTGCTCTTGAATTTGCCCTTGACCAGGCTCTCCATGCATGTAGTACCTGCGCCTTTTGCATTGCATCCTTTCTTTCCTTCCTTTTCTCAGTTGTAGTGAAAAGTATCATCAAAAATTTGGATTCCGTATATGAATCCTCCATATGGCAGAGCCCAGCATCAGTTTTGAATTATATCACCACCAGTAATGATAACAGTTATTATTATCTGCCATCTGCTGGGGGTGTTGATAAATATCAGGCACTATTCTAAGGGCTTTATATCCACACTTTTGAGTAAATTTACAATTTACTGGGGAATAATTTAAGCCATTGCTCACATTTAGGGTGATAAAAATTCTAAAGTGCCTTTTTAGTATTTGATCAATAGCCAATTGTAGACCCATCTGTCATCCCCCCCCCCGACCCACCCATCCATCTGGCCACCTATCCACCATTGCAACAATATTGAGAACAGTGATTGTTACAATTACCTTTTCACTGCTGGGACAAAGCACCTGACCAAAAGCAGTTGGTGGGAGGAAAGATTTTATTTTAGCTCACAGTCGCAGGGGAAGCTCCATGATGGCAGGGAAAGGATGGCATGAGCAGAGGCTGGACATGCCCTCTGCTACATCAGGTGTACAACAGCAGCAGGAGAATGAGCTGAGCTTGGGCAACGGGGATCTGGCCATAACACCTCTAAGCCCACCCCCAACAACACATTGAGTTTATTCATTTTTGAGGCAGAGGCTTACAATGTATACCAGGCTAACATTGAGCTTGCCATGTGGCCCTGGCTAGCATTGAACTTGTGTTCCTCCTCCATCAACCTTCCTGGTGCCAGGACTAGAGGCATGTTCCACCAAGCCCAACTCTACATAAAGCTTTGTATCTATTTGTTTATTTCTGCCTTTTGCCACAGAGGATTTGGTGTTACTTCTAAAGAACATGAATTACATGTAGATAAAATATAGATCATAATTTTACAATTACTTCAATGAGACAGAATTTTTAATTAATTCTTTTGCAGTTTTTGTGTGTGTGTGTGTGTGTGTGTGTGTGTGTGTGTGTGTGTGTGTACAACCCAAAGGGGGGCCATACTCTCCTTCTACCTTCTTTGGGACAGAGTCTCTCTGTGGATACCTGTCTGACTGGCCTGAAAGTTTTGGGATTCTCCTGGCTCCTCCTCCTGTGCTGTGGGACACTGAGGTCACAGACATGTGCATCACTTGGCATCCAGCTTTATGTGGGTGCTGGGGTTCTGAGAAGGATCAAGCTCAGTTTAGCAGGCTTACAAGGAAGTGTCTTTAGCCACTGAGACATCTCCCCAGGTCTCCATTCTTTTATTTCTTAAAGTACAAAAGTATATATATCTGATGGGTTGATTTTTTTTAAATTTTTTTGTTCATTTTTATTTATTTATTTGAGACTGCAAGAGAGAGAGAGAGAAGCAGATAGAGAGAGAGAAAATGGGCATGCCAGGGCTTCCAGCCACTGCAAACGAACTCCAGACTGTGTGCGCCCCCTTGTGCATTTGGCTAACGTGGGTCCTGGGGAATCGAGCCTTGAACCGGGATCGTTAGGCTTCACAGGCAAGTGCTTAACCGCTAGCCCATCTCTCCAGCCCAGGTTGATTTTTTTTTTATTTTAAGAAAGGAAGAATACTGTTTACATTAATGGCAGGATGTCTCCCATTTTTTTAATTTAAAAAATTCTTTTTGTTTAATTTTATTTATTTGAGAGCAACAGACACAGAGAGAAAGAGGCAGATAGATAGATAGAGAGAATGGGCACCTCAGGGCCTCCAGCCACTGCAAGTGAACTCCGGATGCATGCGCCCCTTGTTCATCTGGCTAATGTGGGTCCTGAGGAATTGAGCCTTGAACCGGGGTCCTTAGGCTTCACAGGCAAGCACTTAACTGCTAAGCCATCTCTCCAGCCTTTAATTTCTTTTGTTTATTTTTATTTATTTATTTGAGAACAACAGACAGAGAGAGAAAGAGACAGAGAGAGAGAGAGAGAATGGGCACGCCAGGGCCTCCAGCCACTGTAAAGGAACTCCAGACGTGTGAGCCCCCTTGTGCATCTGGCTAACATGGGTCCTGGGGAATCGAGCCTTGAACCGGAGTCCTTAGGCTTCACAGGCAAGTGCTTAGCCACTAAGCCATCTCTCCAGCCCAACTCCCATTATTTTTATAGTAAATATAAAATAGTTTAGGAATAATGCTTATACTAGAACGTTCTCTACAATGGGTTCTAACACTTAGACAATATCAGATGCTAGTCTATCCGCCCTTAGTTCACTTTGGGGGATGGTGTTAATTGTTGAGTCCATGGGACAGGTACCGCACCTTCCAAGCAGTCTTCTGTTTCTGCCCCATCCCTGTAGTTCTCAGGTTGTCTTTATTTTCTAGAACTTAATCATGTTGTACTGAAATGATCATAAATACGTTTGTCTTCCTTGACTTCCTCGACTGTGAGCCCCATGAGGGGAGCTTATGTCCACTATAGTGGGCAAGTAAAAATAAAAATTATTTATTGAACTTAAAAAGTTCATTGTGGATTCAAATGTTTTTATAATGATTCTACAAATTAATAATTTTTGGGAACCTCTTGGGCACATCTGACCCAGAGCTCTCTTTTTGTGTATGAGGTTTACCTGGTCTTTTGAGAATGTCTAATAGTCTCATGATATAATTGAGGAGCAATCAGAGCACACATGGCTTCTGTCTTGCTTACAGTATGCTATTGCTTCCCTGTAGGCCAGAGGAAAGTGTTTGACCTTCCTTTTGGAAGCTGCCTCTTTCGCAGTGATGTTTATGACAACGGATCCTCATTTCTCTACGATAACTGCACAACATGCACTTGTAAGGTAAGGAGGCTCTGAGGGGCTGTGGCACCCCAACAGTGGAGGTTTGAGTTTCAGGGCTCCTGTAGCCAAATGTGATAGTATTTTTTTTCATCAGGAGGAAGTATTGTTGATGCTGTTTGACAAGTACAAGATCACAAGGAAGGGCAGGTGTAGAACCCATTGTGTAACTTACTGTCATTTTTGGAAAACCAACAAGTTAGCTCCTTGCAGTAAAAAAAAAAAAAGAAAAAAAAAAGGCACATTCTGCGGGGTTGTCCTGAGAATTCTCTAGAGTCATACAAATGCACGTGGCTGTGTTCTCTAGCTCTGATTATCCAAGAAAAATTCTGTGGCATACCTGGCCATGAAAGTGGCTTTAATCACATTCTGGGGTGGGGTGGGGGAAATGGATTGACAGTTCATCACAAAGATAAACCTGGCAGTTTGGGAAGAGAGTATTTATGTATTGTTTACTGTGCCGTCTTAGTTGAGCTGCTGCTTGCTATTCGCAAAAGGACTGCAGTCTAATTCCTGTAAAGAAAGCTGTCCTCAGCCCCAGAACTTTACAGTGACACTTATCACGCACATCCATAGACTTTCCTTATGCAATGAATTATACTTGGAGCCAAGAAGAGTGTTTATCATGGAGTGCATTAGGACCATCCAGTGAGTTTAACGCACACATCTGTGTGACATGGATTTAGGATAACTTATTTGGGTAATGATGGTTGTTTTTATTTTAATAGCTAAAGGACTGGGGTGGGGAGGGAACTGTGGTCAATGTGAGCCTTGCTATGCTACAGAACATGTTCCACTCCAGGGCTGGCTGGGTAAGGGTTGCACCATATGCCCCCATGCATTGATCACTAGGAAGCTTCCAAGCCTAAAAACACTTCTGTAAGCTGCCTTCCTCTTCCCATGGTTTGCATGATCCTGTGTTTAACATGTACAACAACTCCCTCATTTGAACTTGGCTTCCACCCCCCCAGACTTCTCTTTGCCAATGACTTCACAGACTACAGCTTTCTTTTGGGGCAATTGAGCCTTGGCCAAAACACGTCACCTTCCCAGTTCTCTTGGCTTCAGAACAACCAGCCATCCTATGAATGGAAATTAGTTATGCTTGCATAACTTGGGGTCTTCAGGAGCCTGTGGTGAAGGATTAGGATTAGGCAATATGTGCCAGTGAGGAAGCTGAGCCATAATTAATACTTTTCCTACAAGAGGCTGGCTTATGGGAACACGAGTTCACAGCCATCTTTGGGAGAGGGGAAGCTTGCAGGCTGCAGTCATTGTGAGTAATCATTACCATTTTCTATTTGCTTAGATCTTTCCTCTCCAGACCCATCTGATGTCCTTCATTGTTTCTAGTGTGAGTGCAGGAAATGGCTTCGGAGTTCTGCAAATGCAGTATGGTTTTAAATCTCTGAGGTCAGAGCTGATGATATTTATACCCATAGTTTCCTCTTCTTCATTTAATGTGATTAGTGAACTCTTCACTACTCCCAAACAACTCATATCAGATGCTAGCTCCTCCAGAGAGGCTTTCCTGGCCTACCTAGATAAGCAGTTGTTTCTTCTCTGCTACCACATTTTATCATTATTTATTTATAATGTTATCTCATCTGCCTTCTTACATCATGACTTTCTTCAGGATAGAAGTGTCTGTTCTCATTGCTTAACCCAGTACTAGGCACACAGCCCCATGGCTACAGATTATATACATATATATGTATGTAAGTGTGTGTATATGTAAATATGTGCATATGTGTTACATTTCTTGTTGCTGTGGCAAAAATACCCATAAGAACAACTCAAGGAGGGAAAGGTTTATTTTGGCTTTCAGTTAAAGAGGATAGAGTCTATCACAATCATGGTGGGTAAGGCATGATAGCAGGATAATGAGCCATCTGGTCACAGAGATAGATGAATGCTAGTGTTCAACTCATTTTCTTCTTTGATTTAATCATGGATACCAGGTCAAAGAAATGCTCCACCCCCACATTCAGAGTGAGTTTATTCTCAAGTTAAACTTTTCTGGAAACAACCTCATTAGATATACCCAGAGATGTGTTTCTGTGATTATTCTGAATCCAATTAAGTTGACAAGAATTTATATATATGCATACATACAGATGATGTATAGAGAGTAAGAGATACAAAGACAGAGATAAAGTAGAAGGGGAGAGAGATGCAGAGAGACAAAGAGGGAGAAAAAAACTAATGAGTCCCCTATTGTTCAAAACTAGAAATAGGGACTGGAGAGATGGCTCAGCAGTTAAAGGTACTAGCTTGCAAAGCCTACTAACCTGGGTTTGCTTCCTTAGTACCCAAGTACCCACATAAAGCCAGATGCACAGTGGTGCATGTATCTGGAGTTCGTTTGCAGTGGCAAAGGCCCTGGTGCACCCATTCTGTTTGTCTGTATATTTTCTTTCTAACTCTCTATGCTTATAAATGAATAAACAAAATATTTTAAAAACTAGAAATGAACATGTGAAGTTTGATATAGAATCATTTTTTCCAGTTTAGTAGTTGCCTCATAGTAATTTATATGGCTCATATAGATTATATTTAAAATGCTCAGGGCTAGAGAGATGGCCAAGTGGCTAAGGGACTTGCTTGCAAAGCCAAAGGACTCAGATTCAGTTCCCCAGATGCATAAGGTAACAGATGCATCTGGAGTTTGTTTGCAGTAGCTGGAGGCCCTAGAGTACTCTCTCCCTTCCTCTCTCTTTTCAAATAAATAAATAAAATATTTTAAAAATACACAGTAAACTTGAGAAGTACTAGGTAAGGGTGCTCCTTTAGAAATCAAGGCATCCTCCTTTAAGCTCTTGGTATAGATCTGTCATCCCTGAGGTCTAGTGGCCCAGTCAAAGCCATATCTCTTATTGTAGAACTCCAGGACCCAGGTCCAATTTTGGAACTGTTCATTTAGTCCCTCTGGACACAGAGAGCAGAGTTAAGTAAATACATCTTAAGATGGTACTTCAGCTCTTCATTTTTGACTTTTCATCAAAAAATTCATTCTAAACTACAACAGGGAACACAGAGCTGAGGAGGAAGCCTGAGAGATCCCTTTACATTGAGAAAAGCAAAAGAGAAAAAGGGGGAGAAGAAGGAAATGGGTTGGGCCATGGTGAGCTAGGCTTTGTCATCCCACTCTGATGAGGATGCATCTGTTTCTTTATCATGGAGTTATAAACCATTACAGGGAAGGCTAGGAGTGTATCGTACCCTCATAACCTAGCCAAGACATTGACCAACAAATATATTTTGAAGTGAACACAGGGTTTCTTGTAGTACGCAAAAGCATGGTGCCTGAAGAGCAGGTTATAAAGGGGGCGTGGCTTCCAAGGGCCTGGTCTTGGGAGAGGTGAAAGTCACTTTTAATTTCTAGTCTATCTTTGGCCTCCAGGACTCCACAGTGCTATGTAAGAAGAAGTGTTCCCGTCCTGGTGGCTGTGACAAAGACAAAGAGTCCTGTTGTGAAGAGTGTCTCCTGAGAGTACCCCCAGAAAATGTCAAAGTGTGCAAGTTTGGCAACAAGATTTTCCGGGTATGTCATAAACCAAGTTCATGGAAACCATTGCACTATGATGCCATTCAAAAACTCCAGACATAATGCATATCGAGTCACTCTGAAATATATGTATGTATATATACATACATATACATATATATATATATTATACTCATTTATGTTAGTGTATTGCATAATTGTAGAATCAAGAGCCATGCAAAGATGAGAATCTGGAATCTGGCTCTAGGATCCTCAAAGAGTTGTCTCCTTTAAGGTTTCCTCAAGCTGTTTTCTCATGAACCCAAGTAAGAAGCTGTACAAGGACCATTTGAGCCCCATGATGCAGGGTACAGGCTGATTTGGTTTAAAGCACCTCCCCTTACTCATCTTGTATGTTCCCGCAAGGATGCAGGGTATCACCCTGTACCAAAGGTGTCACTTTATGAGCACCCTTGATCATTAAGGGCCCTCAGCATTGTGTCTGATATGGAAGCACCTTCAGGCATCCTATTCTCTGCCATGATTGAAGGGAGAGGTATATAGGTATATCATATAGGTATTATTGACATAGCCATCTTGAAACATCTCAATTTACTGCTGATGCCTGGGATAAATGAAACATTTCAATTCTATCAAACAGTGGAAAATTAAATTTTGGCTGTTGCATCATATTTGAAAAGTCATACTTCGTCATGTTCCATCGTGGAACTAAACAATACATGAAGAGCAAGATGCAAACATGACTGGTTAAACACCAAAGGATCATTTCATAGCCTGTTGGAAGAACATTCCCCAAAAGACACACACACACTCTTCCCTAACCCGTTTGCTGTTGATTCAACGTAAATATGTCAGAGTTGTGGCCTGACTGAGGCAGGGTTAACAGGCTCTCCTGAACAGAGACAGCAGGCCTGTTACAACTGGGTGGCTTAGCTCCCGCAGCTTAGCAGCATCCTGTTCTCTGTCCTGCAGGATGGAGAGATGTGGTCTTCTCTCAACTGCACCATCTGTGCTTGTGTGAAAGGCAAGACAGAGTGTCGCAAGAAACAGTGCGTGCCCATCAGCAGCTGCCCACAGGTATGTTTAGAACGCAGGCTGACTCTCCCTCGTGTGTGCATGGGTGTACATGTGCTTATGGAGGCCAGACACTGATGCTGAGGATCTTGGTCAATTGCTCTCCACCTTATTCACCGAGGCAGAGTCTCTCACAGCAAGACTAGGTTGCCAGCTTGCCCTGGGCTTACGCCGCCTCCTGAGTGCTGGGATTACAGGCAGGCCACCACACTTACCTGGCAGCTATATGGCTACTGGGAGTCTGAATGCTGGTTCCTCATGTTTGCATGGCAAGCTTGACCCACTAAGCCATCTTTCCAACCCCAGAGTGGCTTTCTGTTGACCTCAGGCAATGCATGGAACCATCTTCTGAACATAGAGTCCAGAGTCCTAGAGGTCTCACACCAAACAGCAAAACCCCTTTGTGAAGCTTGCTATTTTCTTTTTTGCACACCCTACCACCAGACTGGCCTTGCATGAAAATACTTCTTGGCTAACAAAGTTTTGCCTCAAACCCCCTACTCCTTATTGGCTTCATCCCATTCTATAAAAGGCTTTTCCAACTGTCCTTACCTAAATCGGTTCCCTGGTTTTCCTTTGCTGGGTCTCCTGTTTAACCTCATAACCATATTTTGCTCTTTCCTCCCTTCTCTCCCTTTTCAAATCACAGCTTTCTTCTTATATCCTAGGCAATATGTGGTTGTTTATTAGCAAACTGCCCCAAGGGCTCTCCTGACGAGTGGCAGCCCCAGTCCCTCTACTAAAATTTTCTCTCTAAACTTCCATTATAGCCCCAGATGGATACAGCGTCCTTCTGGAAATATGTCTTTTCAAAAACCCACAGTCCAGTGCCGCAAATAAAGCTGCCATTATCTTCTAAAGCCTGAGGTCCATTGAATTCACCTTAGCAACTTGAAACCTGTCAAGGTTTTGTACGTGTTGGGAAAATGTCAGACCTATTCAGTCCTTTCCAGTGGATGAAAAGAACATATCTGTATATTCAGAGCATGTCCTCTACTCTCTGTTATAGAAAGCTTTTTAGTTTTATTCACATCTGTTATTATTGTAAACAAAAGTTGCTGTTTTTACTTGACTGCCAAGTGAGGCATCAGAAAACAACAGCTGTCGCCATTGCACAACTGAACACGGAGGAAGAAAAGGGGGAAAGCCTAATTAGTCTTGCTTTAAAAAGCCTGAGACATAAAACTGAAAACCTCCCATAAAAGGGGGAGAAAAAAAAAAGAGCTCCAATAAGCATACTTGAACACGGGAGGCTTATAAATATTCATTGGGAAAAATGGGATCACATCATTTCTGCCAGTCCTGGGGGAACCCTCAATGCTAATGAACTCTCAAACCACATGTTATTAATAATGGGCTTCCTTATTCTACAAGACAACACCGGTGTGCTGTGCCAACTTGGTGGCTCGAGTAACTCACCTCGGCAGGCCAGTACAGGGTTTCCGGCTTCATCCGAGTTCTGCCGCTTGAGATGGGGTTGATGGTTTCTGCAGGGAGGTCGCGGCTTTTCATGTCGCATGGCGTTTTCTTAGTGTTCTTTTCTCGGGGAACCACATTCAGTCCAGGCACATCTATCCCTCCGAGGAAGGCCTTTGCCCAGGCCAGCCGCCTCCACTTCTTGTTGAAGTTTGTTGGTACCCTGACCTGGCTCCTTCTTCAGAGACCACCTCTCCATTTCTAGGCATCTTTCCAAGCTGCCCTGCCATTCCTTCCCAGAGGCCCACGTGAGGTCTTTGGGAGACAGCTCAGCTCTACCAAGAAATCCTTAAAAACAAAGCAAAAATAAAAACACCTTATGTTACCTCCCCTACACTGACTGTGGAAACTGCAAAACAAAACAAACTCTTTCCAGAATTTATGGTTGCATTCCTGTCTGCCCTCCCTGTTAAACACCCCAGGGCAAAACGGTGTCACTTGCGAGGAGACTCTGAGGATTCCAGTGGGGACTGTGTGGGATCGTGAGGGCACTGTCTGCTCAGTGTCACTAATATGTACTGAGAATCTTTCTGGTCACGGATGAATCTCACTTGACTCTGAGGCCACTCCTCTGAGGCAGGTGCTATGACCAGACCCTGCTTCCCACTGAGGCTGTAACTGCATGTGTCCAGAGTCCCACAGCTCGCTCCATATCCCAGGCTCTCCAACTTCACAGCAACCTTCTTTACATCCCACCTAATTTAGTGATAGGACCAGCACCACTTTCATTTTCTGGAGAAGGGAGATACTAGTTTCTGCTTAGCTGCAGATGTGAAGAGCCCAGTCACGTGTCGTTAGGAACTTAGCTTTAACCCACTATGCTGCACTGGTAGAAAATGCTTTTCTTCATCCTCTTAGGGACATCATGGGTCTGGGCTGACCCCATTTGGCTTTTCTATGACATCATAGTTTTTTTTAACTTTATTTTTTCTTATTAATTGAAAAGAGAGAGAGAAAGAATATAAGCACGCCAGAGCCTCCTGCCACTCACTATGCTCCACCCTGTGCATCTGGCTTTCCATGGGTACTGGGGAATTGAACCTGGGTCATCAGGCTTTGCAAGCAAGTACCTTTAACCACTGAGCCATCTCTCCAGCCCTGACATCATAGCTTTTAATGTGCCAATTTAGCATGTAATTCTAAATGGATGCGGTTCTTCATTAACAAACTGGCATTTAAAAAGTCATTTTGAGGCATTTAAGTGTTTATTTTTAAAACAGCCAAGCCTATTCATGACAAAACTCAGCAGCAGTGCACGAGCAAAGTAAAAGCTTTGTGTTCCTGTCCTGGGCCTTGGGCAAGGCCGCCTCGCTGTGGCCTCTTCTTCCGTCTTCCTCCACAAACAGGCCATAAGATCACATCCATTTAGAGTGCTGTTGTGAATTTCAAAGGAGATAAAGCTTAAGGACTGCACAGCACTCAGTCCTCTGAATGTCACAAAAACCAGCAGGAAAAAAAATATATGGCCTTTAGGGCCACACAAAATTAGTTTTACTTTTGGGTTCTGCCACCTCTGTGTTGCATGACATAAACGCCTTCATCTATGAGGGGGAATAGTTCATAAATATTTCATACTTCTTAAGAACAATGACTATAATATTCATTAAACCCTAAAGAATAAGCTCGTTAAAATCCTTATAAGTAACTCGATGTCAGGCCACATAGATAAAGTATCAACAGGGTTTCTATTACATGGCAAGTGCCCCCTAAATGTTAATCTGCTTCCACATTTCTTGTTTATGATTAATCGCTGAGTCAGAGACGTCAAAAAGAGAAAGCCATTCTCTGATACAGCTTCTGAGAATATCATTTCTTCTTTAAATGTCCTGCATTAAACAATGAAAACAGCCTGGGAGGGTGGCTCATGCAAGTCTTTAATCCCAGCACTCTGGAAGCTGAACTACAGGGATCACAATAAGTTTCAGGCCAGCCTGGGCACACAGAGTGACTTGGAGGTCAACCTGGGCTAAAGTGAGACCCTGCCTTAAAAAAAAAAAAAAAAAAAAAAGCAGACAAAACAGAAAGAAAGAAAATAAAATTGAAGAAAAAAAGAGAAGGAAAAACACAAGACATGCAATGTAGGAAATTGTACTGTATTTCTAGGAAAGTAATGGAAAATTACTCAGTGTTTCAGAACTCTCCACTTCATTGGCCTTGACTGTATAACAGTGAGTTAACATGGATTATGTATGACTTTGTAAAGGAAGAAATGTGACCAAATTTGATCTGTAGCATACAATATCCACAGGATGGATGTGTCCTGAGCTTGGGGTTGGGGGTTCTCCCACAAGCAAAGACAGAAAGAGGCCTTACTTGTACTGCAGATTGACAGATGTTCCTGTGTGTATTTATGAACTTGGTGTGCAGGGCTTGGTTTGGATATCAGGGAAAAGGTCAGATCTAGACTGTCTCCAACTTCCCTCCATGTGAGAAAAATCATGCCATGAGTCCTTTAGGTATCCTGTTTCTCAAGGATAAAAACAGGAAAGCTTTTGGAATGACTTTGCCTGGCCTTGGAACCTGGTACTTGAAGCTTCATGTTCATTATCACCATCAGCATCACCACTGGGCATCAAGTTCAAATACTGCTGGACTGACTTTGTTGATTTATCTGGTATTAGATTTAAAAAAGAGGTTTGTCCTCAGCAGATGGTTTCTTAGCACTAAACTTTGATTGTTTTTTTCTTCTTTTCCTGACTAGGGTAAAATTCTCAACAGAAAAGGATGTTGTCCTATTTGCACTGAAAGTAAGTTCACTTTTTTTAAAAATATGTTATTAATATTGGTTTTACATCTTGTGATTCAACAACAAAAAAAGCCAGTGACCTCTGCAGAGGTAGTGAAATTAGTTGTAGTCCTCTCACAGAAGCACAGCTGAGACTAATGTGGATATTTACATCGTATTTTCTTGTTATGGGAAGTCAAGGAGACATATGGTCTGGTGGGGTTCTGAAGAGGAGCAGATAACTTAATGCACATTTGAAACTGCTAAAAGCATTTACTGTCCTGGGGGCTAAGATAATGATGCCCAGTGAAGCCAAACATCCATAATCTCAGAGGGCTTTTCTCCCTCTCCTGATAGATAATACCAAGCAACTCCACTTCTTCTTCTTCCCCACCCCCCTTTGTCCTGGGCATACCCAATGTGGCTGTCAGCATAGGTTTAAGTCGTGTTATTTTTCTCTGAAGATTCCATGTTCTGACAGACACTGGAGACTCTTCTATTAATATTAGAGACAGGGCACTGCACTGGCTTTCACATCAGCCTCACATGGCCAGTTGAATCTACATATATTGGAAAATTGCCATTTTAGTGCTGAAATTCACATGGCTTTGAGATCGTTTTCTAAAGTGTGACCTTGAAAGAAGGATTTTAGAAATGCATTGTCAAATTGTTCCTAATGTATGATAAGCAGGGCTAGATCCAGGTAATCAACTAAAAAGTATTGTATGAGCCAATCAGGCACTTGGATCCACCTTTCATATGTAAACAGGTTTGTTTATTTCATTTTTCTGAAATCAGGGTTTATACTCCTCAGGGTAATCATTTTATTAAATGTTGTTTAGCACATCTTGCATTTAATGTAAAAGATGAAACTATCACATATTAGTATGTATATACAACTGTTATCTACTACATGTTATTATTTTTAGAGATAGCCATGAAACAGTTATATACTAGATAAAACCGTTATCTGAATTAACCAAAAGTAAGTTGTAGATTTAATAAATCTTCCTTTGAAGATAATGAAGCAATAAAATCACTCAAAGTAGCCGAGTCATGACTTAGTGGAGTTCAGAAATCCATGCAACAAGAAGGATTTTCTATGAGTGACATATCCAGTGATTTAAAAGCATATGTATAAACTATTGTCCTTAGTCATCTTCCCAGTGTTTGTTTATAGTTGGTTCAGGGGCTACCTTTAGTTCCACTCCCTTCTGGGGATGAGAAACCTAGAATTTACATTGATAGAATTCTTTTGTAGCCATGCCAGTGGACATGTTGTCTGCGTTTCTCTGTAAAGTGTCCCCTAGATAAAATAGAGATACACTTCATAGGAACTCCCAATATTTTACAGTTCACCTGTTCACATTGCATAAGCACAGACATGTTGTATCTGCCAATCCACATTGTTTTGAGGCAGAATCATAAAAACATGTGTGTGCCTTTGTACCAAAACAGTCCAAATCTTGAATTGCATGAGTTTATAAGAACCCAAACAGTGACTACTAAGGTATTTGAGGGCAAAGCTAAATTTTACTGTTAGTTCATGTATTATAGCCGGCCTATCCATATCTACAAGATTTGGCATTTATCAGAAAGAAAAGAAAAAGATGTAAAAAAAATTTTTTTTTAATGAAAGAAAGAAAGAAAGAAAAGAGGCTAGAGAAATGGCTCAGCACTTAAAGATGCTTGCTTGCAAAGCCTGATGGCCTGGGTTTGATTTCCCAGTGCCCACATAAAGCCAGATGCACAACATGGCACGTGTATCTGCAGTTCATTTGCAGTGACAGGAGACCCTGGCATGCCCACATTCTCTCTGTTAAATAAATAAATAAATAAAATATTTTTTAAAAAAGAAGACAAAAGGAAGGACATGATAAAACAGAACAAAATTTTTAATCAGTCATATTAAATAATGAGCTTGTGAAGCATACGAATGAGCCCACATCCTTTGTCACCCAGAGAGACAACTGGAGAAAACCACCCAGCTGGAGAGGCACTGGGAGGCCACTGGCTGCACCTGCACCTGCAGGTCAGAGCTGGAAGTGCCCAGGCATGTGATTCTCTGTCCAAGACTAAATTATATCATCAGATGGCTATTTCTCAATTTCCCCTGGTGTTCTTTCCATCTGTTTACTCTCTCTTGCTCTTAAGCAGCTCTTCCATCATTGCTGCAAAGCACATTCTTCTTGGCGAGGCTCACTTGTTCAGATTCAGTTAAGAGATGGGATGGCTTCCAACTTTTTAAGCAATGCCCAGCTTTCCGTAATGCATCTAGGTACACTCTCCTGATGGCTTATAGCTATGGCCTAAAGACCTCCTACTTCGAAATTCCTTTGTTATTATTATATTTGTTATCCAAGATTTGTAATAAACCTTTGAGCTCATGGCTCATTCTTTCCTCCTCAGTCAGTTAAAAAGCTTTTCAGCTATTTGGCTTTCTAGAGGAGAGAAACTAAGACCAAGGGCTGCAAACTAGGGTTAGTGTTTTGTAAAATGACTGAAATGATTTATATTTTATGAAAACACCTCCCCTCCCCCCCATCCTTTAGACTACTCCATACTTTACAACCTCCATGTCATTGATGGCCTGGTCAGACAGTTCTTTGCTTGGGGTCTGTTCTGTTTATTGCAGGACATTTATCAAATTTCCAATGTAGTGCTCAAAGTTGTGTGAACCAGTAGTGTCTCTAGGCATATACTAGTGGCAAAAATCACCTCTGGCTGGGAACCACTGATACTCCAAACAAGAACAGCCTGGATGAGTGCAGAGATAAATACCCACTGGACGAGTAGTAGTAGTAGTAACTTACTTTCAGTACTTGCTGATTCAATGCAGCAGGAGAATAAAATGAAGTTGTTCTTCTGCTAGTATAAAAACAGACCAGAAGCTACTGGGTTTAATTGAGTATGTTTTAGTATTTTAATTCCCTAGCATTACAAATAGACACAAAGACATAACTTCATTGCTTAAAAATTCTTGTCTTTGATTTCATTGCTAGGGAGCTAGAAATAAACTTGCAGACCACATTTAATGGTATGCAGCTTTTAAATAATAAGCATATTTCTGACTTCATTGTATATGTTAATTCATATATTTTGAATTATACCATTACTATTATTATTTCTGCAAGCTCCTTTCAGTCTTTAGAAAGAAAACTACATGCATACATACATAAATTTGACTAAAAAATTCTCAGATTCTGTAAGGTATGTTTTGATTATCTGTAGAAGTTAAATGAATATTACATTGTTTCCAACAGTGGTGGCCTTGCCTTGACTGTTTCTACAGTCCCACAGAATTTCTTCCTGCCTGTGTTTGTCTTCATGTTGGTAGTGTCTGGGAGCCTTTTCCAGAGCAAAGAGGAAACAAAATAAATGTGGAGAACAGTTTTATAGGTCCCTCTTTGCAATAGTCATTAATAATGAGGATTTATTACTGCATAGTAGGAAGCAGGAGCAGAGCACAAAACTATTGCACTTTTTATATCAGAGCTGGCCTAAAACAGAAGCTCCTCTTAAAAATCAGACCTGGAGGGGCTAGACAGATTGCTTAGTGGTTACAGTGCTTGCCTGCAAAGCCTAAGGACCCATGTTCGACTCCCCAGACCCCATGTAAGCCAGACGCACAAGGTGACGCATGCACAAGGCCATGCATGTGCAGAAGGTGGCACATGCATCTGGAGTTTGACTACAGTGTCTAGAGGTCCTAGCATACCAATTCTCTCTCTCTCTCTCTCTCTCTCTCTCTCTCTCTCTCTGTCTCTGTCTCTAAAATTAAAAAAAAAAATCAGACCTGGACAAAGTATCAAAAGCATGGCTACCTTGGAATAACTTGGGACATCACTTTCTCTTTTTCTAACAGAAAGAACTGAATTTGACTTAGATGATTTACTTAAAACAAAACACTGAAGTGAACTAAATAAACTTTATAAAGCTTTCAGCAAATGCTCTTTGTTGCCAAGGTATGAAGCAAGTTCCCTTTGCCTTGACCTAGTGTCATGTGACCATAAGTTAGATGCCAGAAGTCTCCTTGCTCCGGAGGACCACTCTGCTGCTCATATAGTGTTTACTTTATGTGGAGCACTGTTTTTCTAGTGCCTTGGCAAATAGTAGGTGGAATTTTGACCTCAGCACCACACGGAGACCAGCATCAAATCAATTCTCTGCAGGTTGGCAGCATATCTGTTCTCAGACGTGGAGGTAATATTTCAGTGTCAAAGTTTTCACTGATAAGGGAGGTGTGGGGGGTGTGGGTGTAGAGGGAGGGGAAGAGACTGATAGATTGATTATATGAGAGAATTTAATCTCCTAATCATCTAAAAGACCAGAGGCATTCAAAGGCAGTCCACACATGGTCATCCACCCCCAGGTCCCAGATATTTCTCAAGCTATACCTCAGACCAACCATTAGCATCCCAACCTAAAATATAAGTTCACAATTGCATAACACTGAGGCTGGTAGAGTAGAGTAAGCACAGATGTACATTTAATTGGGGGGGGGGAAGCCCTTAACTTCATATCCCCCAAGTCACAGGAAATATTTAATTTCAGCAACTCGGGTTGTGAGGAGGCTCACAGTTGTCAGGTGAGTTTTTAAACCTCCCAAGGGTTAGCTCCCAGCTGTGCACAAGCACATGGAGTTCTCTCAGCATGGGCTGTGTGCCTGCTGCCAGCAACTGGAGCTAGCCCCTGAACTTACCCCAGCTAGTTTTGTCAAGTCTCTCCTAAACCCCCCCCCCCCGGACGCTTGATGCCTTTTGGTATCTCTAATTAAGTAAGGGGGCTGTAGGAGAGGGACTAGACCAATAATTCCATTAATCTCCTAGTGGGGGGGGGGGGGCGGGATTTGACGAAACAGTGACCTTGGAGCCTGTTTTATGAGAAATCTCCACCGATAGAGGCTCTGCAAATTAGTCATTCTGTGTTTGAGCAAGGTTTCTGGCCTCTGGGACTAAGTGACTCCAGGTCCCACAGGCTCAATACTCCATCCTTGACTCAGGAAAGCAAGGGAATGTGAAACCAGAGCTTGACACGCTTGTAGAGTGAGAATTCATGGTGTTGACTTTAGCCTTGCCAGGGATGTGTTAAGCTAAGTGGCCACTGAAATTTCTGCCCCAGCATGTGGAGCTGACTTTGACGCTATTCGTGAGGCTGGCCAGCGGGCAGTGGGAAGTGGACCCAGCACTCCACATGTGCTGGAGTGGAGACAGCTTGCATGTAAAAGCATGGGAAGTAGGATTTAAAAAAAAATCAGATTTTGTTTGTTGATTTTCTGTGCTATTCTACTCGCTGTTACTTTAAGTTGTCTTTGGTCATTTGGTGCAAGAGGAGATTAAAGTCATTCCCTAATAACTGGTGGATCGTCTTGATTTACCACCTTTGTCAATTTTGGGGGGTATACTAGACAATACCACTTCTTGAACGCTAGCATCCTGTAGAAAGTGACAAGAGGTGCTCTACTGGTGCTAGCAGCAGGAGTTAGTGCTTGACAAGTGCTCAGTATGTTAGTGTCCAGCATTTACTAGTGCTGTCAGCAGCGTCACCAACACCATCATTAGTTAGCAGTAACAGCAATAGCAGCAGCAGTAGCAGTTGCTAATATTTACTTATCATCTGCCGTATGTCTAAACATTGTCATGGTGTTGTTAGTGTTGATCTGAGTCTGGAGGGTACTTGCTGAGATTCCAAGTTCTTGTGTCCCAGGACAAAGAATTGGGCCAGGGGACACTGTTTATGAAGAAGGAGAGAGGCACTCCTGAAACTTAAAGTGAATTGACCAGCTGGGGCAGGACCCATACTCAAAAGTCTCATGCCATATGTGTTAAAATGTATAATGTTTGTGTCTTTTATATAGAAGGTTTCCAGTTATCCCTTCCATTGCAATCTATCATCTATCTATTTATAACTTTATATATGTATGCAATATATTTTTAAATTTTATTTTACATATTATAACAAGTTATGCTCTTTTATTCCCTCATCCCTGTCCCTGTTTCCCTGGGGGTCCTCCTCAGTGGGGTTATGGTATTCACTGTGGGGCATGAAGGCCTCAGGCAGTCCCTGTAGAGTAGGGTTGGGGACCATGCCTCAGGGCATATTTACCCACTCTGTGACTCTTACGGTCTTTCCATCCGCTCTTCTGCAATGTTCCCTGAGCCATAGCAGCCCTGTTGGCATCTGATTTAGTGTTGAGTTCTCTGTAGCCTCTGGGTTTCTGCTTTGATGGGTTTTGATTATCACCAGGACTGTCACCATTGCCCTGGAGCTGGCTGTCAGGCTAGCAGTGAGAGCAGTCTGTATCTATGTATATATATTAGGGCATACCTGAAGTACAAGGCAAATTGACAAAACAAATGAACAATTCAAAGCCTCAAACTGTGCTGCTAAAAAATACACTTTGTGAAAAACTCTGTGTACTCAACCACACATTATTATATACAAAGCCAAAGCTGGTATACTTCTCTGGAGGTCTTATCTCCTAAGAGCAAAATAAGATCAACAAAATTTGTAAGTGCTGGTCTGATGTAATTGCAGTGTTAGAGTAGGGCAGGTGTTGGGATAAATGTTATTCATGCAATCTGCTGCTTAAATATCACAATGATTCTGCCAAGTACATGTTATTCTTATCCCCATTTTACAAGTAAAACATTGGAAGGTCAGAGAAGTTAAAAAGAATGAGGTCTGCCGGGCGTGGTGGCGCACGCCTTTAATCCCAGCACTCGGGAGGCAGAGGTAGGAGGATCACCGTGAGTTCAAGGCCACCCTGAGAGACTCCATAGTGAATTCCAGGTCAGCCTGGGCTAGAGTGAGACCCTACCTCGAAAAACCAAAAAAAAAAAAAAAAAAAAAAAAAAAAAAAAGAATGAGGTCTGGCTGGAGAGATGGCTCAGCAGTTAAGGAACTTGCCTGCAAAGCCCAACAACCCAGGTTCATTCCCCAGTACCCATATAAAGCCAGATGCACTAGGTGGTACATATGTCTGGAGTTGTTTGTAGTGGCTGGAGGCCCTGGTGTACCCATTCATATTCTCTCTGTCTCTCTCTCTCTCTCTCTCTCTCTCTCAATAAAAAAATAAGTAAAATATTTTTTTAAAAAATAATGAGGTAAACTAATGCCCTAATCCATGAAACTCTGAGGCCCACACTTCTATGTTCTCTCTTGACTATATTTTTATTCATTTTTAGATTTGCCTCCAAATATATATGAGATTTTTCATCTTCCTTCTATTGCACTTCTGTTTGAAGGGAGTTGGACTTACTCATCTTTTAACCTCTTTGATCTCTTGGGTTATATTTGTTTCACCTTCAATGGGAATATGAAGAAAGAACCCACTGTCCAAACTATGTTTCTCATTGATACGAGTGAGCTGATACTCGTGCTTTCTATCCCTACCCACTGGCTCCTTTTTCCACTGTGCTCTTTGTGACTTTCATTAGTTCATGGGTCTGCTTTCTTTTTGCCTTCTCTTCTTTTGTAAACACACAGTCCACGTCCACAGTGATCCTTCTGTGGCTCCTGTCTCATTCTGTGTTCAGAGCTGTCTGGATGTTCAAGTTCTTTATCTTGGCTACTTCCTAACAAGATGTGGACTTGGTAGATCTCAGCTTCTAAGCTTTTGTGGGAGTACATTCTTCTTGCAAGGACCTCATTTGAATTTTATGAACAGTCCCTACCTTCGACTCATCAGATTATGTGGTTGGGAGTTGGATGGAGGGGATCATGGTTGTTTCCAACCCCTATTTATTCCTGGACTTCTGGCATCCACATGGTCCCAGCTGCACACGTACTTAGGCTTCATGTTACTTCTCGTATTTCTGGCATTTTTCTCCACTGTTGCTAATCAAGTTTAGTTGATTGTCTCTTTGTGTTTTTCTAATCAATAATTTCCTTTTCATTCCTATGACAGCCAGACCTCAATCCTTACAACCTTGCACTCGTGAATGCCCATCTCTTCCACTTGAGCCCCTTTTTGTACACTACTGTCAGAACCCAAACTTGGCCTTCATAACAACCAGCTTCCTTCACTGCTGTAGAGTTTCTGAAGGTCTATGTTATAAATCTCTGGAGCTGTGGAATACTCCTAAGTAACATTTTCAAAATGAGGTCCTCTAATAAATAATTAAGATGTTCTGGTCATGCGCGTTTAACTATGCCTCCTTACTACAACAGCCCCAGGTCCCTTCCTATGGCGGCAGCCATGGTAAGCTTTCAGGAGGGGGTGAACTACAAAGAACCACCCCGATCCATTGGCGTTGCAGAGCTTCTAATTTTTATTTTTTTACTTCTTTTGGCAGCATAACAGGCAGGATTGATGTTTCATAGGACACATTAAGAAATGTTGGTTCTTTGTAATATATTTAAAATTCTCAGGCCAGGCAATAAATCTCAGGCTAATTTACTTAGGCAAGATGAGGGTTTCACATCCCCTGTAGCAGCTCCCTGCTTAGACAGATCATTTTCCTGCTCTTCTTATACAAGCTGCTTCCTTCCCATGCCTGTAACTTACTGAAATTCTTCTGACCTACAAGGCTAACTCCATTCTGGTCTCAAATCTACATTTTACATGTCATGTGTGGATGGACTCAACTCTCACACTGTATTTTCAAAAAAAAAAAATCTATACTTTATATGCTGTAGTCTTAATCATAATAAAACTAATAATAACTATGAGATGAGCATCTATTTTATTCTTGACATCTTTTCAATGAGCCTGCAAGGAAGCTACTATAGGTAAACAAGCTTAGGCTGTATAGTGAATCTGCTCATTTTATAATCACTAACGGCAAAGGAAGACCAGATTTCCAACTTAAAACTGTCTTCAGAGCAATGTGTTCAATGTTTGCAGACTCCTTAGAGCCTCAATTCTGGATACCAGATTAATTTATTGATATGAAACTCATCTGTACTTCAGGTACACAGCTCTTTTATTTATAAGCAAATAGTTCTGGTAGAAGAGAAAGGACATGATTTTAGGTTAGAAGAAAGATAGTAGGGATAGTAAAAGTGTATTTTCTAGAACAAGCTTATATTAAAATGTAAGTGTACAGCATTCTGGAAGGTACTCTGGAGGATATGACTAACAAAATAATGCAGATCTTAAGTTTGGGAATTTGAAGTTGGGAAGATAAAATGGAAACACCTTAAATAGAAAAACCATACAATGTAGTTTATAATGGACATCTAATCTCAAATTCAGACACTACTAGGAGACTGTTCCACTTTGCTGGGATGAACATCCAAACCAGACCCAGTTTTGGGGAGGAACAGGATTTATTTCAGCTTACAGATCCAGAGGAAATTCCATCTATTGGGGGTGAATCTGGTTCCCATTCATTAATCCAAGCAGAGAGAGAAACCACCATCAGCCAGCAACACAAAAAAGCAGCAAGCAGGACACCAGAGCTCACACCTCGCTGCACACCTTTGGGCTGGAAGTCAGGTCCATCCCCTAACACACCTTAGGGCTGGATCTCCGGATCTGACCTCAGTGACACCTCCTCCAGCCAGGTAGCTGGAGACCCAAGTTACAAGCTTTAATAAAACATCTGAGGGCTGGAGAGAGGGCTTAGTGGTTAAGGCATTTGCCTGCAAAGCCAAAGGACCCAGGTTCAACTCCCCAGTACCCACATAAGCCAGATGCACAAGGGGACACATGTGTCTGGAGTTCATTTGCAGTGGCTGGAAGCCTGGATGTGCTCATTCTCTATCTGCCCTCCTCTCTCTCTCTCTCTCTCTCTCTCTCTCTCTTCTCTCTCTCTCTCTCAAGTAAATAAATGAAAGCATAGAAAAATAAAAAATAAAACACCTGAGTCTATGGAGATACACGTTCAAACTACCACAGAGGCCACTGGCCAGCCTTGGGAGAGGTGTCTGAAAACCCCCACATTGGAGAGAATGCACTCCTGTGCCTTACTAGGAGGAGTGTTCCTACATAGTTCATCAGTCAGTTTCCTGAAGTTCTCTGTGACTCCACCTGCTGATCAACAGCTGCAGAGAATGCTATGTTCCACACAGTAAAGAGACTCCTCAAGTTACAATGGAAATGGCAAGGCCTTGGACCAGAAAATCTGTCTTCATTGCTATTGGCTAAGGGAACACAGGTCACAGGTCCTTCCTCTAAGCTCATAGCTGAACAATTAAGAAACAATACGCAATTTTCCAAGACCGAGTGAGGACAGAAGGAGATCCTGAAATGCAGATAACATCTGACATGGGTCCTGGCATAAACCAGTTTATTTTAGACACTGCCTTTTTCTAAGATTATTAGTCTCCATTGAATGCTTTAACAAATTTCCAAGTACAATGTGGCTTAAAATAATACATGTTAATTATCTTATTCTTCTGGAGGTTGAAAGTCAGAAGTGGGACTCACTGGATTGCAACCTAGGTATCAGTAGGGCTGCTGCATTCCTTTTCTAAGGAAAATGAATCATTTTTCTTGTCATTTCATTTTTAAGGCCACTTGATTTTTTTTTTCTTTCTTTTTGTAAAGCTCTTGGTCCCTTCCTCCATCTTCAAAGCCAGCAATGGCAGGTCCAGTTCTTGTCATGAAATGCACCATGACACTCTTGTTCCTGCCTTCCTTCTCACAAAGAGCCATTATTATTATACTCATCTCTCTCAGATTCTGATTTGTAGGTCAGCTCATGACCCCGCAATGGTTATAATTCTAGTTGCAAACCTCATTCTCTCTTGCCCTGCAAATACTGTATTCACAGGTTCTGAGCACTAGTATATAGATCTCTTTAGGGGCACATTATTCTGCCTATCAGACTTGTTAACTGTAAGAATTAAAGTTAAGTTTTTGTCTCATTTTTATTTCTACTTTAGCTGTGTTATGCTTTTCAATGAGGCATGTTGTCTTGATTCAGGTGAGGAAATTAGACTTGCAAAGTGAGGTGAGGAGTTACTGCCCAGCTGAGTGTTGGAGAGAATGGATTTGAATTTTGCAATCAGTTCTCTTGGCACCAGATATAATCTCCCCATATTCTTCACTTTTCATATTTTCCCTTATGTTTTTGTTCTAAGAACATTCATGAATTATTCAGTGAATTAACCAAAATGCTGTTGGCAACCTGCCATGTGTCTTCACATATATTTATTTTAGTAAATTCCGTGTGGATAATTTATTTTTTTCACCAAATAAATTATTAACTGAATAGACTCATTCATTCATTCAATAAATATTTGTTGACCCTTGATGTGTAGTATCTCAGGCTTTGATGTTACACAAAGGTGGATCCATTTTTATATAGGTATGCATATTTGAATTTAGGGCCTCTCATTTGGGAATCCACTCAATGAGAAGTATACAGAAAATGTACATGTGAGGGGATCAAGGCCTGATTCAGAGTTAAGTATACACTGTCACTATCAGGCAGGGTAGAAAGGCAGTTACTGGTTGGTCATGGAAGCACATGAGTCCCACAGAACAATGCAAGCCATTTCCAAAGCACTTGGTTACTCACCAGCTAACTGTGCAGGGTAACCCAATTCTGGCACTGGGGTTTACCAGCAAGAACCTATTTTTTTGGACAAAGCTTTCTCCACCCCTGTAGGGTGTTTCTGCCCGAACCATCCCTCTTCCCTCTCTCTCACTAAGGCAGTTATATCTTTCAGTTCTAGGTTGTGGTGGTACTTATTCATGCCATCATGAGTTCTGTATATCTTCCCCTTCCTCTCCCTCCTTTACCCCAGGCCCCCCCACACACCCTTGCGCCTGCTGTATTCTGACCCTCCGCTTGCCTGTTAGGGATCCCCTCCTCTGATCCCTTTCTGCTTGTTGTTCCTCTAGTTCTCATTCTAGCTTCCGTCCCAGTATGACTGAGCCTTACTACAAGTTATAAACTGACCAAACTGTTCCATGTTAGGATCCCTATATGAGAGAGAACACGAGCCATTTGTCATTCTGACCTTTATAACCTTGCATAGAGTGACTTTGGTCCAGGTCTATCCATTTTCAGGCAAATTTCATATTTTCCTTTTTAACTCATCGTGTATATGTACTACATCTTCAGCTGATGTGCATTGGGCTGATTCTGTTTCCTAACTATTATAACTAAAGCAGAAATAAATATGGCTGAACAAGTGTCTCTATAGTAAAGAGTACAATCTTGGGGCTTAGTTTTTAAAGTGCTTGCTTGCGAAGCCTAAGGTTCCATTCCCCAGGACCCACATAAGCCAAATACACAAGTTGGCACATGCGTTTGGAGTTCGTTTGCAGTGGTTAGAGGCCCTGGTGCGCCCATTCTCTCTGTACCTGCCTCTTTCACTCTCTCTTTCTCTCAAATAAATAAATAATTAATTTTATAAAAGAGTAAAGTCTTTAGGGTATATGATCAGAAGTGGTAGAGCCAGGTCAAATGGTAGATCTATTTTCAGATTTTTGAGGAACCTCCATACTGATTTCCATAGTGGTTGCACAAGTTTACACTCCCACCAATACTGGGTAATGGTTCATTTTCTTCCCCTCACATCTTTGCCACCATTTATTGTCATTTATTTTCTTGATGATAGCCATTTTTACCAGAGTGAGATGGAATCTCGAAGAAGTTTAATTTGCATTTCCCTGATGGCTAAGGATGCTTAAAATCTTTTTAGATGTTAATCGGCCATTTGTATTTCTTCCTTTCAGTACTCCCAGGTAGTTCCTTGTCCATTTTTTGGAGTGGTATAGTATTTAAATGAGAACTTCTGTCCCCCATAGCTTGAGGTATTATTTTTTACTTTAAAAAAACTGTATATATATATATATATATATATATATATATATATATATATATATAATAAAATATCATACTCTTTTTACCCCTCGCCCCTGCTCTCTTACCTGGGAGTCCTCCTTAGCAGGGTTATGGTAATCACTGTGGGGTCATGAAGGAAGTGTGGAGCATGCCTCAGGGTATCTCTACCCACTCTGTGGCTCTTCCAATCTTTCCACCTCTCTTCCACAATGTTTGCTGAGCCATGGCAGGTCTGTTGGCAGTCTGATTTAGTGTTAAGTTCTCTGTGGCCTCTGGATTTTTGCTTTGAAAGGTTTTGGCTGATAGTCATTTTTGTCGCCATCACCCTGGAGCTGGTTGTCAGGCTAGCAGTAAGAGCAGAGTTCATGTCGCTGCTTCCTCTGCATTTCTCCTGGGCCCTGGTAGATGTGGTAGAAGCGACAAGTCTCATGGTGGGCAGTTGGCTATCTTCATGTCTTATTGGTGGATCTTGGTTCTCTGCCATTTGCTCTACCATCTGTAAAATAAAACAGATTCTCCAACCAAGAGTGAGAGCAGCTTGAGTTAAAGGGTTATACAAAATTATTTGAGAGGTTTTTCTGTGTGCAAGCCCACTCTTCTCCAGAGAGCAGTGGGGGATTCTGCCTTGGTTTTCAGTACCAGATATAAGTTCACTCCCACTGAGAAGACTTCATGTGCAATTAAAAAAAAAAAAAAAAAACACTTGGTTACCTGCAGAAGCTGTGTGACACTATTGCACAAGTATGTACTTCTTGTCCAGTTGGTAGATTTCGTAGGCTACAGAGTGTCCTCCTTATTTTTGTTGTTGGTTACCATTGTCCTCCAGTGGCTCCCATAAGGCTTTTCAGACCTGAAGGCTAGCAAGGAGGGAGGTAGTTTCTCTTTCAGTTCCAGCATGAGAGTCCAATGTCCTGTGACCAAGCCTGTGATGTCTTCATCAATAGGGTCTTACCTGTTACTTTTGGCAGGTAATCAGCTGTATTGTCTACATTGTTTTGGAGATCCCATGACTTTTCTTGGCCAACAGCTTGTCATGGTGGATGGGCAACCCAATTCTGGGCCTGAGATTTACCAGCCAGAGTAGCCTGAGGTATTTTTGATTAAGTTTACAACTTTAGTCTCTAGCAGGCCAAGTCCTGCTGGAGGGGGTGTCACTGGGGTGGGGAGCCGCATCTTTTGGTTCACTCCTAATGGGTGGATAAAGAGCCAGTGTGAGCTCTGGCTGTCAGTGCTTATTGCTGCTCCCAGCTGTTTCTCTCTTCTGTGGATGCTGAAGGGAGCCAGCTTCTGCCATTGATTGTGCTCCTGGATTCTGTAAGCCTGAAACAAACTCTTTCCTCCCATAAGCTGGTTCTGGCCAGATGATTGGCCAGCAATGTAAAGGTGACTGCGAGTGGGTTAATTGCTTTACAAAATTCATTTTGCTAATTTCTAAAGAGAGAGAGAGAGAGAGAGTAGGCATGTCATGGTCTCTCGCAATTTCAAATGCATTCCAGATGTATGTACCACTTTGTGGGTACTGGAGATTTGAACCTAGGTCAAACTCAGGCCAGCAGACTTTGCAAGCAAGAACCCTTGACCACTGAGCAATCCCTGTTGCCCTGATCGCTCACTTCTTTTTTGTTTAAGTGCTTTGTATAGTCTAAACATTAGACCTATGTCAGATGAATAGCTGGCAAAGATGTCCTTCCATTTTGTAGCTTGTTTAATGACTCTGTTGATATTTTATTTATCTGTACAATATCATTTTAATTTCATGCGATCCCATTGGTTTAGTGTTTGTCTTACTCCCTGTCCTGCTGGGGTGTTTTTATAGAAAGTCTTTCCCTATACCTATATCTTGGAGTGTTTTCTAAATTTTTATTTTTATTTATTTGAGAGAGAGAGAGAGAGATTGGGCATGCCAGGGCTTCTATCCACTGCAAATGAACTCCAGGTCCATGTGTCACTTTGTGCATCTGGCTTTACATGGGTGCTGGGTAATCAAACCCAGATCCTTAGGCATTGCAGGCAAGTGCCTTAACCACTGGGCCATCTCTTCAGCCCTCTTGGAGTATTTTCTTCTAGACATCTTAGAGTTTCAGGTTTTATATTGAGGACCTTGATCCATTTGGAGCTTATTTTTGTGCAGTGTGAGAAAACAGAGTCTAGATTCATGATTTCATGTATGGTTAATTATCCAGTTTATCTAGCACCATTTGTTGGAAATGCTGTCTTTTCTCCAGTGTACATATTGGCCTCTTTGTGAAAGATTAGGTAGCTGTAGTTATTAGAACTTCTACCTGGACCTTCTGTTCTATTCTACTGGGCTGCGTGTCTGTGTTTGTGCCATTTCCATGCTGTTTGTATTATAGGGATTTGTAGTATATCTTGAAATCAAGCATGGTGATACTGCTGTAATATTCTTTTTGCTGTGGACACTTTTGTGTATCTGAAGGCTTTTATTCTTCCATATAAAATTTGAGATTATTTTTTCTATTTCCATGAGGGATGATGAAGTCCCTCTATTCTCCTGCACAATTTCATTTTCCTTTTTAGTTGAATAAAATTCTATTGTGCATATGTACCTCATTTTCATTATCCAGTCATTTGTGAGTGGACATATAGGTTAATTCCATTTTCTTGTCATTGTGAATAGTCTGGCAGCAAATGTGGTGGAGCTAGCATCTCTGGAACAAGATACAGAGTTGTTGGAATAGAATAAGCCCAGAAGTGCTATAACTGGGTTATACAGTACTTCTATTTTTAGGTTCTCAAGGAACCTCCACTCCAATTTCCATCATGGATATTCTAGGTTACACTCACACCAGCAGTGAATAAGAGTTCCCCTTTTCCTACACCCTTGCCAGCATTTGTTGTTATTTATCTTCTTGATGATAGCCAATCTGATTGGAATGATATGGAATTTCAACTACTTTAAATTTGCATTCCTCTGATGACTAAAGAGGTCAAATATTTAAAAAAATATTCATAACTGCTTACTTTTTTTTTTCTTTTGAGAACCCTGTTAAGTTCCATAGCTCACTTTTTGATTGGGTTTCTCATTTTTCTTGATGCTTACTTGTGTGAGTTCTTTGCATATACTAGATGTTAATCCTGTCAGATTTTCTCTCACTCTGTAGGTTGTTTCTTGACTAAGTTGACAGTTTGCTTTGCTGTGCATTAGCTTTCAGTTTCATGAGGTCCCATTTATTGACTATTAGCCTTATTTTCTGAATAACCAGAGCCCTATTCACAAAATCCTTCCCTATGCCTATATCTTTCAGTGTGTTCCTTGCTTTTTTTTTTTTTCTCTAGCTGTTGCCAGTCTTATATTGAGGTCCTTGACTAATTTGGAGGGTTTTTTTTTGTTTTGTTTTTGTTTGTTTTTTTTTTTTTTTTTTTTTTTGGTGAAGAGGGAGAGAAAGGCATTTAGATTCATTCTTCTATAAGAAAATATCCATTTTCTTTACAGCACCATTTATTGAAATGCTATCTTTTCTCCAATGTGCATTTTTTGACAACTTTGTCAAAAGTTAGGTAGCTGTAGTTACTTGGAATTATCCCTATATGCTCTTCTACTCCATTGGTCTATGTGCCTACTTTTGTGCCAGTACCATGCTATTTTTATAAGTATGTCATCATATTATAACTTGAAATTAGGTATGGGGATACCTAACTTCCTTAAGATTATGTACCTAATAAGATTGATGCCTCTGAAAATACAGGTCCAATGGTTTTCTCTTTATTAAATCATATTTTACCATTTACTTATTGTAATGAAATGCACTGTTTTTTGGTTGGGATTGTTTTGGCTGTCAGGGTCTTTTGTGTTTTCATATAAATTTTGTGATAGTTTTTTCTATTTCTATGAAAAATGGTACTGGAATTTTTATTGGGATTGCACTGAATCTGTAGATTGCTTTAATAGGGAGGCTCTTTATTTTAACCCTATTAATTCTTATAATCCATGAGTGTGGCATGTCTTTTTACCTTCTGGTGTCTTCCTCAATTTCCTTATTCAGTGTTTTAAGGTTTTCACTGTGGAGGTCACTCGCTTCCTTGGTTAGGGTTATTTCCAGATGTTTCATGGTTTTGTTTTGTTTTTTTTGTGTGTGTGTGTGTGTGTGTGTGTGTGTGGCTATTGTGAATGAGTCTGTTTCCGTGATTCCTTCCTCAATGTGTTTATTGTTGGTATATGAGAAGGCTACTGATTTTTGTGAGCTAATTTTGTATCTGCGACTTTGCCAAAAATGTTTTAAAATTGTGTTTTTATATGCAGAAAAGTTATTATTTTTGGATTAAAAAATGGTGAAAAGAGGTCCTTTTCCCTCACTCTCACCTCTCCGGCACAATGTTAGATGAAGCGCTGGATTTAAGAAGCGAAGGATGTGACATCTTACAAGTATCCAGGTGCCACCTGGTGGCAGAACATTTGTTTTATCTCAACTTCCTGGTGGCCCCGTAGCTTTCAGTGACACCTTGTGCAAGACCAGAGTTCCTGCATGGAGAAGCTCAGGTTCCGCTTTCGCCAGGAGGTTTTACCACTGTTCGTTGGCAAGTAGCACAGGCTTGTGTCTCAACAGGATTTCTAGTCCCAGCCTTTCCTGTGTCTTACCTTAGGCTTGGCACCATAGTGACTGTGACTTTTCTTTAGGTCACTGGAACCCTGCACAACTCTGTGACCCAGAGTCCCACAGGGTCATTTCACTGCGTTTCTAAGAAGGGCTTCAAAGCATGTTTACGTGCATGGCGTCTGTTCTCTTCCTCATGGTGTGAATACTGCTCTGGAAATGTACTGATCCATGTGTTGGTGCAGCTTGAGCTGCTGGGAGACTTTCCTCTCTGCACAAGCAATGGACTGAGGCTAAAATTTCCATTCTGGGTTTTGAAGGCAAAACATATTTTAATGACTGTGGAAATCTTAGATATGATAAGTGAAAAATAAGCAATAAAATTTCATGTATAGGATTACCTTAACCCAGTTAAAATAAATTCACACACCAACAATTTAAAACAGTATTATTTCTTGGTAGCTGAAATATGAATGATAACTTTTTTTTCTACCTTGGGCTTGTCTATTTTTGTTTTGTTGTTTTGGGAAAAGGGTTAGAGTCAACCTCCTTTCTCTTACTTTCTTCTCCATAGCATATGAACATAGCTTCTACTTAATATTCTTTGACAGATGTTTTGAGAATGATCACTGCTCCCAGAGAAAAGCTGTTTCATTATGATAAGTTTATCCATGCTAAAATAAGCACATCTGATTCAGTAAAAACACTGGAACTGCATTTTCAGACAGCGACCTTATTATGTACATGACATCAAAGTAATATGTCTTCATACAGGATTTTTAGATCTTTTTAAAGCCAGTATTTTCATTCCTAAAGAACACATAGGCATGGCTGCTGAAAGTGCATATTAATGCAACTATACATAAGCAAGAAAAATTAAAATAAATATCATACATCATTCCATTATCTAAGGAAAATGAAGATACTTTTAATATTTGGGTTTATACATTTCTGATCTCTTTGTTCCTCTATATGTATGCATTTGTTTACATTACATTGTTATACATTGAAAACCAAAAAAGAAAAAAAAAAAGAAAGAAATCTAATGATTTAACTACAAATCTATAAAACAATGTGCCATAGAAAAGAAACTGGCATTTTCTTCTTCATTCCTTGACTTAGGCACATCCAAACAAGGCGAGTCTTAGGATTGTCTCTTACGCATTTCCTCCTCCTTCTCCCCAACTATTTGGCCAAGCTTTCCAGAAGAGTGTGACCAGACATCTGGACTTCTTGGACTCAGCTTACTTGACTGTGTCTGTTGAAAGATAAAAATGATGTGAGGATACACTGTTCATTTTTGTCCCCTAAGCATTCTCTAGACCTTTCTTCCCTCTTCTGCCGGCAGACTTCCGTAACCCTGAGAGTCCATTTAGACAGCTTCAGGCTTGTGTTCACCCCTTCTACAGGACCTGGCATGGGGACCTTGGAGTGCCAGGAAGCAGGGTCAAGGCTTCAAAATTATTTCAGCTCATGATGCAAATGTCCCCAAGTGCGTATAATTCTCAGGCATCCTCATAGTCATGAAATTTTCTTGGCCTCTTCTATCTTGCTGTCGCACAGAAAAATCTTCCTTATTTCCAAACCTTCTGTCCCAAAAGTTGGGGACTCTTGAAAAAATATCTGTCCCAACAGCCCTGCTCATATGCTATATCCCCCACCCGGATTTCTCTGGACTCAGCCCAGAGCAGTCTTCCTGCCCAACCCCAAGCAAACTCAGGCTTCCCCAGGCCAACTTGGGGTCAGTCCAGTTTCTGTCGGTTCTTGAGAGATCTGCCTTGTTGGGCAATTGTTTTAATATGTAAATACCTGTGTGTTGATCATTTAACAGCAAAGCAAAGTATATGGAGGAAAAAAGTGTCATTCATGGTGCTACCATCCAAAACACACTTCACAATTTTAGAATGTGTTAGTGTTTAAGATTGTTAAGGTTGTCCTAGAACAGAATCACATTTGCTAGATTATCCCATACATCTCTTTCATTTAATGAGGCAAGAATTGCCTTAGTTGTGAAGATGATTCACACATTCCTTCAGTGACTGGAGGATACTTCATTCAGCTTGGTTGTGACTCTGCTTTTGTCTCTCACTCACCCACAGAGCCCGGCGTTTGCACAGTATTCGGAGATCCCCACTACAACACTTTTGACGGACGGACATTTAACTTTCAGGGGACATGTCAGTATGTGTTGACGAAAGACTGCTCCTCCCCCGCCTCGCCCTTCCAGGTGCTGGTGAAGAACGACGCGCGCAGGACCCGCTCTTTCTCGTGGACCAAGTCGGTGGAGCTGGTGCTGGGCCCGAGCGCCGTGAGCCTCCAGCAGCACCTCACCGTGCGCTGGAACGGCTCGCGCATCGCGCTGCCCTGCCACACGCCGCACTTCCACATCGACCTGGACGGCTACCTCCTCAAAGTGACCACCAGTGCAGGTGGGCTTCTGTGGCTACCCTCTTACCCTTCACTCTGCCTCACCGCCATCAGCAGCACTGCCTGGTCGGAGTGTTCATCCTCCTTCACGAAGGGAAGCTGGAGGCAGAGAAATGTCTGACTACAGGCCTTGTCTCCTCCCCATCTGGGAGACAAGGCACATCTGGAAGCGGCCATAAAATAACCATCAACATTGGCACCATGTGGAGCAATCGGACACCAGTCACACCAGTCTTTTCAGTCTCTCAGATACCCAGAACCCTCTTGGTCCTCCTTCCAAAAATAGCAGTGGTTCCCTGTGAGTGACCTCTCTCCAAGCATTCTTACTACTTTACAACACTGGTGTCCAGCTTGTGATTGTCAGTGTCTTCTTGGCCCAGCCAGTCATGTACGGTTTTACATCTATGAGAAAGAAGGTTTCCTTAGTAGAATCTGGCCAAAACAAGGTGGGGAGATGCTCATGAGTAGACAGCTTAGTGTCAGCCATGTTCATGAGAAACCTCAATCCCAGCCTCGCGCTGAGGCCTATGATCCCAGCTACATGAGAGGCTGAGGCAGGAGGGTCATGAGTTCAAAGCCTGTCTGCACAACTTAATGAGACCCTGTCTTGAAATATGGAAACAATTAAAAATGAAGAAGAGGGGTAGGTGCATAGCTCAGTGGTAGAGTGCTTGCCTAACATGTGTGACGCCTCGAGGCTCAATCCCTGGCACCTCCAAAATAAAAGCAAACAACAAAGAGCCCACCTAAATGTCCGTAGTGGAAGAGATCATTCTTGAAGATGCCTGCTGTGGGGTAGCCTGATATCATTAGATCATCTTATGCTAAGAAGAGTGAGGCTACCACATGTGGGTATCCAAGTGGGAGTAGAGGTAGCAGGAACCACATGTGGCCAGCTGTCCAAGTTGATAGCCAGAAGGATGATTGTCCACGACAGGACTCGTAGGAGGCTGGCTTCGAAAGTGTAACCCCCCACTAGGCCTTGGCCATGTGAGCTGGTGGCTCAGGGCCTTTCTCTGCAATAGCCTTAGGCCCACTAAGCTCTGCATTTCCACATCATCCCCTAGGCTAAACCGTTCCTGGCTACCAGTGACCCACAAGGTCAAGTTCTGGTCTGTTGGGTGTTACTTCAGGGAGGGAAAAAAAGGGGGGGGGGATTTTAAAAGCAGACTTCACTCTATGTTCATCATTCTCGGAGCATGACTGTAGCTCACCCATGCTCTAATGATGTCATACACGAGTCTTTGCACTCCAATTTGGTTCATGCACGCCGCTCAGTGTAGCCTGCTCTGCCCATTCTCCTAGTGCACTCCGTTTCTTTAAACGCGGTACTTTAAGGAAGTAAGTATGCTTTTTGCTTTCTCATTAATGAGATCTGAGCAATGTAAAAACATCACCTGAGTTTGTTTTCTTGGATAATACCCTTCTAAAAGGGAACTCTGATAGATGCATAGGGGTCTATAGAGACTTCCGGCTGTTGCTTCAGAACCCTGGTAGTGGTTTTTAGTTCAAGCCAAAATATGTGTTTTTCTTTTTCTTCCTCACATTTAACTTTTTATAATGGACAACTTTCATAATTACAGACAACAAACCATGATAATTCCCTCCCTTTCCCCACTTTCCCCTTCACAAATCCACCCTCCATCATATCCCCTTCTCCTCTCAATTAGTCTCTCTTTTATTTTGATGTCATCATGTTTTCCTCACCAGGCACTGCAAGGTCATGGATATCCAGGCCATTTTGCATCTGAAAGATTGCATTGTAAACAGTCCTGCCATTCCTTTGGCTTTTACATTCTTTCCACCACCTCTCCCCCATGGACCCTGAGTCTTGGCTTGATAAATCAGTCTGAGCCTATGGCATGCCAGCTTAGCTAAACAAGGAGCCACAGTGAAGCGTGGAAGCTTTCAGTCACTGAGAGCATCCAAGTTTCAGTGAGACAATGCTAATAATGCGCCGAGCCATTCAGTAAAAAGGAAAAATTTCCTTCTTCCCTTCTCAGGTGTACAGTGCGCTACTCATTCACCTGAGGATCTTAGTTCTGCTCAGAAAACATGAGATACCTGTTCTACCCAAAAGACATGTCACTTTGCAAATGAAGACCCAGCCCTTTCTTTTAAAGAAACCAGTGTTCTTTGGCTTCTTGTAAAGTATGTCTAAGATGACCTATTATTATACAGAAGTAATTAGAAGCACCTTACCCATTTGCAAGCCAGCAGAACACAATGGGTTCTTCTGATATGGAAATTATTAGTCAGCCACAGCTCAGCTCTCAAAGAAACCCTCGGTACTTGAAGATTACTAACAGCATTGAAGGGTTGTCACCGTTCCATGCTCAGCTGGCAAAACCTTATGGAATAAGTGTGTTCTTTGTAAGGATTCTATGTTGTAAAAATGAGCAAAAGGACAGGGCTGCTAAGAAAATAATTATAGATCATAAATACCATAATTAGATTAGTGACTTTTACTATTCTGGACCTTGAACCCAGTCTTACAATTTCTTTGATTTTTCCATCTCTCTTTCCGCGATGCAAGTAATTTTTATAGCACCCTTAACACCCAGCTGAACCATTTTCTGTGGCACACACATCACGCAGCGTTCCGCTTCCTGGAGAAGAATTACATTCCTCTGGGCACTGAACTTACTTTGCACTTGGGCTTTGAATGAAATGACTGGTTTTCCATACAATGGTGTTTCCACTCTGGTCTTGCCAGCTCAGTTTGAACTGCTCTTTAAGGATATTTTCTTTTTGTCATCTGTCGATTGTCTGTTTAAAAATATCATGGCATTTCCTTTGAGCATCCTTCCATACAGTTTGTTTGCTCATGTGATCAAAACAGCAGCTAAGCTCAGGCCTGCAACTTCGTGGTTTCTCGCCTGGGCACTTGATGATGGACTCTAGCAGAGCTCAGGTGGCACTCAGGGGTGGAATCAGGTTGTAGCTGCTTATCTCCCAACAACTGCCTTTAGTAGGGTGTCAGCAGCATTGTGCCCCATCTGCAGCCTGCTCCCTGAATGCTTAGTTCTTAGCAACGCATTTAAAAGTGCATTTCCAGTCTGCTGTGCTGTCTGTTCACCCCCTCAGGTCTACCTGAAAGAACCCACAGATGGGGAACATGGCTCTCAGCTTTACTTTTGGTCTAGCTGCACACTTGTTGAGCTCAGATGATATAACCTACTACTCCTGAATCCCTTTGATATGAAATCTGAACATTAAAAAAAAATCAACCATTTTACGTTAATAAGGCATATTTACAGATTTAGCCTCATCTTTTTCTTTTTCTTTCTTTCTTTCTTTTTTTTTTTTTTTTTTTTTTTTTTTTTTTTTTTTTTTTTTTTTGAGGTAGGGTCTCGCTCTAGCTCAGGCTGGCCTGGAATTCACTATGTAGTTTCAGGGTGGCCTCGAACTCACGACGATCCTCCTACCTCTGCCTCCCGAGTGCTGGGATTAAAGGCATGCACCACCACGCCCGGCTCACCTCTATCTTTTAAGTAAGTGGACAATGGAGAAAACATCAATAACCAGAAACCAACATAAAATAAATAACAACACCCACAACACAAAGGAACAGTCACTGAGACAACGAAAACAAATGCAGCAAGTGGTCTTGAGCCAGGTCCCACACGTGAAAGGTGACCAAGTTGGTAGAGCACTCTCTGGTGAGAAGGAAAGGGTGTGAAGGCCTTGCTAGAGTAGAAGGGATGTGCTCTGCTCACGATCCCAGATGGGACATATACCGCAGCTTTAGCCCTCCCCTTGCTAGCTGTTTCCACCCAGTTTCTCATGCGGAGAATCGGGAAACTCATCCCAGCTGCAGAAAGCACTATTCTCAGCTCCTTAGACTCTCCCAGAAAGTTTTCCTCTCATAAGATGCTTATTTAAAATATCATTTAGAAGAGCCATTGCCTCAATTACAACCGACTAGTCTTGTGACTCTCGCGACTGTAATTTATATTGCATGGATTTTACTCTTAAAGGGGCTAAAAGAATTCATGCACAAAACTGTAAATGATGGAGCAATACGCAAAGACATCTGGAATAGAACAAGTCGCTTCTCTACAATATGATTCTGGCACTAGACAGTGCAGAATCTTCATATAATAATAACAGAAGGATGAAGACTGGAGAGTGAATTATAATTTATTCTCTTACTGGGGGGTGGGGTCGTGTTTTATAACTGAGAGATCATGAGGTTAGAGAAGAGTTTACTGAAAACACAGCAGGCGCGCATCTCCCCGAGCTCGTGTGGACCCCCAGCTCAGCGCAGAGGGCGAACATGGTGGTTTGCTTGCTTGATGTCATGTTCCGTGACTCAGTATTCACAGCTTCAAAGTGATTTTATCATGGTCAGTAATGACACTGGAGCTCTTTGGGGTGTACATTTTCAACTACTTAAGCACTTGGAAGGACCATATTTACCTGCTGCCTAAGAATGAGATTTGTAGTTTGGAAAATTTTGCGACATGGAAAAATCTTTGGAATTGTCCTCAAAAAGTTGGGCTGTGTATGGAATTGATTTTCTCCCCTTGTTTTTCTTGCAGGCTTGTGAGGTGAGCTTTCCTTTGTACCTCTGTGAGTGTATTACAATACATGTTATAGTTTGTTTGGCTTCTTTCAAAAGCAGTTGTTTAAGCGTCTTAACTAGCATGACACTCACAATTTATTTGGTTTCAATGTATCACCACTGCAAAGGTAGTTCTCACTCACTGAGGACATACTGCGTGCCAGACACTGTTAGATTGAGCGACATGAAGAAATGGAAATAATTTTATATGAAAGTCGCAGTTGTCACCGTTAACACCGTGTCACAGGGGACGGGGAGGGGGGTGGGTATTCTAGTAGAGTGCCCTTTCTCCCCTCGGCTGGTTCTGTCAGTATCTTTTCTTTGCCATATGAGCACCAAGAGACACTTTCCTGAGGCTTACTTGCTTTCTTCTTGTTCCTTTTTCCATTTCATTTGCTTTCCTGACCCCGGCCTCTTCTCCCAACCAAAAACTCTTCTCATCCATTTGCTCTGGACTAAAATTACTCTGTTTCCTCCACTTACTACACAGTGGTTTCCTTGTGGGACGTTCTGTTTGTTTCTGAAGAAACCCACTTTTAGTCTACTGTTTTATTTGACCAGTAGCTCTTCCTAAAGTAACTGACCTGTGGCAGCCGCATGGCTTTCTCACAGGAGAGCTGTTTGGCCAGCTTTCTGTCCCCTCAAGTCCTGATCAGATGTAGAGGTTCCTAGCCTAAGCCCTGTTCAAACATAGGGGGTTGCTAGCCTAAGCCCTGTTCAGATGTAGGGGTTACTAGCCTCTGAATCTCTCTCCCAGGGCATCTTCTGGATCTTACTTCTGTCACCCTGAGGCTTTTGCCTCTTATCTCTTTCTTCCAGGACACTTACACACTTCCCTCCCACCATTCTCCAGGATCCATTGTCCTATCTCCAACCCCCCTCCCAACTTCTTAAGGTTTTCTTATCAGTCCATTGAACCTTTCAAGAATGAAGAAAAACTTTTTAGATTAAAAAAAACAAGTCAATTTCCTCTTTCTAGAGGCCCTAAACAGGCAAAGAAAAAGAAAAAAAAAAAGAAAGAAAGAAAAAGAAAAAGGGAGGGCAAAGAAAAAAACAGTTTAAAAAATCAGTTTGATAGGAACCCAAGAGGGTGAGAAAGAATCAGAAGGGAGCAGAGGTTTCTTTTCATAGAGACTTCCTCTTGGCTTTCCACAGATAGTGAGGATGAGTAAGGGGAAGTTTCAGGGCAGAAATGCACATCTGTAATCCCAGTATGCACAAGGTAGAGGCATGAGGAGCGGGAGTTCAAGGTCATCTTTGGCTATATAGTGAGTTTGAGGCAAGCCTGGGCCATATAAGACCTGTTAAAAAAACGAATTGAGGAATGTTTAGAAAGTATATTTAAAAAGCCGGGCGTGGTGGCGCACGCCTTTAATCCCAGCACTCGGGAGGCAGAGGTAGGAGGATCGCCGTGAGTTCGTGGCCACCCTGAGATTCCATAGTGAATTCCAGGTCAGCCTGGGCTAGAGTGAAACCCTACCTCGAAAAACCAAAAAAAAAAAAAAAAAAAAAAAGAAAGTATATTTAAAAAATTTAAATGACATTAAAGAGCTATCATGTTTATTTCTATCCATTTCAATATCATATTCATCATTACCTAAATGAAAGCACAATTTGGGCTAGCACAACTATTTCAGGAAAAAGCAAAATTAATAAGCCCTAGAGTGTAGTCAAAGAGAAATTATAGATAGTGGTCAAACCAGGAGCAGAGGAGAAATTACAAAGGCAAACTAAATGATTTATCTAACTTATATAGTATTTAATGTAGTGATATTAAAAGGTAATTAAGAACTCGGACAGAGCTTCAGTTTGTGTGTTGGAGGATGGCAGTCATATGGCCCACGTAAGGATGTGTGCATTTGGAAATTACTGGAGGATTCAGGAGTATTTGATCTCCTATTCTCCCTCTCCTCTAGGTTTGGAAATTTCCTGGGATGGAGACAGTTTTGTAGAAGTCATGGCTGCCCCTCATCTCAAGGGCAAGCTGTGTGGCCTCTGTGGCAACTACAATGGACATAAACGAGATGACTTAATTGGTGGAGATGGAAATTTCAAGTTTGACGTGGATGACTTTGCTGAATCCTGGAGGGTGGAGTCCAACGAGTTCTGCAACAGACCCCAGAGAAAGCCAGTGCCTGAGCTGTGCCAAGGAACAGTGAAGGTCAAGCTCCGAGCCCACCGCGAATGCCAGAAGCTCAAGTCATGGGAGTTTCAGATCTGCCACTCAACAGTTGACTACACTACCTTTTACCGGTAAGTCTGGTGTTCTAAGGCATGGGGTTGGGTCTGTAGACCAAAGGCAGACAACTTTGGAACAGAATGTGTCATATCTCCTTGAAGCAAAAAGAAAGAAAGAAAAAAGCATGGAGTAAACATTCCCACTTTCTTCCATCTAGTAATTGACCCTGTCCTGAGTTGGGAAATTCTAGGAAGTATTTTAGGATTGTCTTCTGTGGGCAGATCTGTGTTTATGTGTCTCCTGGGGTACTGGAAAGCTGATGGGGGATTTTCCAGTTGTCAGCCTGACTCAAAGAGTAGAGCCACTTTTGTGTGTTCGAGGCAGTTAAGTTATTCCAGGTCTGGGGAAGTGTTCATATGTGTCTCATGTTCTAGCCCAGATCAGTCTGCAAATGGGGAATAAAGGTCTGAGTGAGGAGTTTCTGCATGTAGACTGACTATAAGACTTCATTTGCAGAGTTAGAGGACAGTGGCAATAGGGTTTGTGGCTAGAGAAAGGAAGGGCTCTCGCTAAGATTAGGCATTCAAGCCAGGTGTGGTGGTGCACGCCTGTAATCCCAGCACTTGGGAGGCAGAGGTAGGAAGATCGCCATGAGTTCGAGGCCACCCTGAGACTACATAGTGAATTCCAGGTCAGCCTGAGCTAGAGTGAGACCCGACCTCAAAAACAAACAAACAAAAAAGATTAGGGATTCTAAAATATGGGGGATGTTCTCACCACTGGCCTGAGAACCTCCTCCAGGGAGAGGAGGTGGACTCTGAGGAGACTCAAAACTCATCAGAGCAGCAAATCAACGCTGAAGGAGACTTATAACACACCCTCCAAGGCTCAGGGGCCATAGTGGAAGAAGGGGCAGAAAGACTGTAAGAGCCACAAGGTGGGAAAGAGAAATCTGAAGCATTGTCCCCACTACAGAGATAGATGGGTGCATTCATTGTGATTACTGATAACCCTACTGAGGACAGCCCCAGTGGAAGAGAGGTGGGAGAAAGGGAACTTAAGAGTATAACCTGGTAGGAATCGGACCGTTATGCAATATGCTCATACCATAAAGTTCTCAATTTAAAGAAAAAGAAAAGTGAATATAGCTGGTTGCCTAATTCACTCACATGCAAGGAAACAGGTGGGTAGGGAAGGCAAGAAACAAAAACGAATAGCGATTCTATCTCTTCTGACTATGTTAATTCCCTTCCAAATCCAGAACCCAGCTGCAGAGGAGTCTTGGGTTGGACTTCCTGTGACAAGATTGCGTTTGTGAGTTTATGAGTTTGGCTTGTTGCACCTCCATTTGCTATACAATTCCATGGGCACAGAGGCCGTGGCTGTCTATAACTTTAACCAGCGTGGGCGTGGGAGGAAACATGAGAGGAACACAGACCCAAAACCTTGTTTAAGTGATTTGCCTGCGCCTCTTAAAATTAGGAAACCCTGTGGTCTGCAACCACAGAGAGGTTATTTTTACTCTTTAATTGCCACCAGTTTATTTCCCCTAGCTCTCATTAAATGTGATCTTTTTTTAAAACTTGATCTTTGGACATAAAAGATAAAGTTTTATAAAGGCAGCTCAAAGTGGGGTGGAAAAAAGACTGTCCCTGTCACCACAAATCCCTGAGCATGGCTATATCTGCCAAGCCATTTGGCTCCAAGTAATATATTTAGCTCTTTCAAGCCATTTTGTGTTATAATTTGGATTCTCTGGGTTCCCTTCATTCTCTGCCGTGTGCAATCTCCCTATATTGATTGAATCAATGTGAGGCTGAGTGAGTCAAGCGCTTGGACAACCCACATTTATTTTGGAATCTGAACACCCTCATTTGAAGGCTGGGTGGGACTTGGGTAAGCATAGCCTGAGTGATGTCCCAGCATTCAAAATCCAACAGGGTGTTCAGTCTGAATAGTGACCCACTCCCTTAGCGTCTGTTCACCTGTCTGTGACGTGAAGATTGTCAGGAACCTGCCTGGAACAGCTACTCTTCACATTTAATGACCTTTTGAACCAAAATGCTCAATGTGCTCAGACAGTTGACTGCCATCAATTCTTCCACCACCAATCACATAGCAAATGCTGCAGTTACCTTTATGTGGCTGGGACAATACACTTGACCAGAAACAGCTCATGGGAGAGAAGGATTTATTTTGGCTTAGAGTCTCAAGGGGAAGCTCCATGATGACAGGAGGAAGGCATGACACGAGCAGACACCGGACATCACCTCTGCCACAGCAGGTGAGTAACAGCAGCAGGAGAAAGAGCTAATTTCTGGCAAGGGGAAGCGGCCACTCCCCCCTCCACAACACACCTCTTCCAGCAAGGCTCCACCTCCCAAATTGCTACGAGCTGGGAACCAAGCATCTGAAACACATGAGGTTATGGGTGGCACCTAATAGAAACCACCACAACAAAGAAGGGAATGATCTCTTTTGCAAAGTTGGACTCTGCTTACAGTAGGATGGGAAGGCTGTGCTTGTTTACGTTCCTAGCATCTTACTTTTTCAAAGGATTGGATTGAAAACAAAAATTTTAGAGCAGGCCTGCACAGATGAGTCCTACTTTCCAAATTGTCATGTCTGTTGCCTTCAGTGATTTAATTAGTATTGTGCTCCCTGGAGTACAGCGGAAATTTGACAGGCGCCTTGGCAGAAGTCTGGGGAAGCTGCTTCAATGTCCAGGCACTGAGAGAATCCAAGACCTTTGGGGGCCAGGTGGTTGCTTCCCTCTGGCCTTTAAAAATGTCACAGCAGAAAAAAAAAAATCACATCAGGTGCTGGAGAGATGGCTTAGTTGTTAAGGCATTTGCCTGCAAAGCCAAAGGATCTCGGTTCGACTCTCCAGGACCCACAGAAGCCAGATGCACAAGGGGGTGCACGCATCTGGAGTTCGTTTGCAGTGGCTGGATACCCTGGTGCACCCATTCTCTCTCTCTTTGTCTCTGCCTCTTTCTCTCTCTCAAATAAATAAATAAAAATACATTTAAAAATAAGTCCCAGCAGCTACAGCAGCATGGTGGAGTCTCCTTGTGTGAGAGGCGAGATGTGCCCCATCCAGACAGCTCATGTGCTTGCTCCGGGGGTCTTTGTGAGTGCAGGCTCTAGGGTGAGATGTGGATAGGTGAGCTTGTGCTGGGCCTGACGCTGGCGTTGAGTCCTGCAGAATGGCCATCTGTGGCCTGCCGCTCTTGCCTCGAAAGGACAGATGCACCCTGCGAGAGAGATCTAGACAATTCTGCCAGGCACGCATCCTGTTGCTGACCTCCCTCCCTAAAAGAACGTGCCTTAGTGTCTGTTGCAGTTAAAGGGCTGATACTGGGTAGCTCCTGGGGTTTCCTCTTTTCTTCAAAGTTCATATGTGGCAGGAGAAGAAAATAACATAGTGTAACCTAGAAAGCCAGTTCTTCAGTAGAGCTCTGGGGAGCTCCAAGTCTCAGGATTTCCTAATTAGACTTGCTGAAGCTGGGGACTGAGGAGGAGCCATGGGCACCTCAAAACCAACCTGGACCCAGTCCCAACCATCACTTTCCAACTATGGAGCTGAATACCGGATCCTCCACTGATCATACTGGTATGTCAGTAACTGCACGGTAGTTATTGCCGGCCACACATGACAGAGGGACTGCAGCAGCCCTCAGTATGCCCCCATCTTTTGCTCCTGCTCTTTCACGTACGGGCACTTTTCTTCCCCTCATTGCCGGTCCCTTATCTGTCATCATGGGGGCCCAGTATTTATAGGTTCTTACTGATGGGGCCTTAACACAATTTCAATAGAAACCATTTATTTCTCTTTTAGGGTACTGAAAGAAATAGTGCACATCCATGGCCCTTGTTGAACAACCTGCCTCCATGATAGAACAACAACAAAGCAACAGTCACATGGCATCCCGTGCCTGCCTTATGTTTGCCTGCTATATTTTAAATCACAGGTGGAATTTCTGAAATGAACCTGAATATTTGGTCAGGACCATGGCTACAATGTATTCTTTATGTGTTTTTAACAGGGCTAAAGAGTGAAGGGTTGCCTTGATATCCCAAGTGGTCACTAACATAAATTTTACTGGAATTTAATTCCTTGTATTTTCCCCTTATCCTCCCCTGCAAAACATCTGTCTTTCAAAGATAAAGAATAAAACAATGTCATATGCACACATGCAAAAGTGTGCACCCCCTTCCTTCCCCCCCCCCCCCCGTATGTTACAGCACAGAGAAGGGAGAAGGTGAAGGGGGGATTTCTCAGAGGACACACTGGCAGTTCTTTGTTTCCTCTAATATATGACACTTCCCACAAAGTAAACTTAGTATGTGAGTGTACTTTTTATAAAGGCAAGATAAAAATTGTGACTTTTCTGAGTTATTCATTTTTGTAATATTTTTTGATTTATTTATTTGAGAGAGAGAGAGAAAAAAAATGGGTATGCCAGGGCCTTCAGCCACTGCAAATGAACTCCAGATACATGCACCCACTTGTGCACATGTATGACATTGCACACTTGCATCACTGTGTGTCTGGCTTACGTGGCACCTAAAGATTTATACATGAGTTTTTAGGCTTTGCAGGAAAGCACCTAAACATGAAGTCATCTCTCTAGCCCCTGAGTTATTTAATTTTAACTTTATTTATTTAGTTCTTTAATTTTAAAATGCCTAGGAGTTATAAACTCATTTTAGTTTGGTCTATAACCTACATCATTGTAAGTAAACTGCCTATTGCCTATATTGAAAAAATTCCACTTATAAAGTGAATAATGATCACATTATTCAATACTTATGTTTTCCTCCTTAAGTTTTGCTAAATTTTAATTAAGATATCAATTTGGCCTCTTGGATAATTTGATATAAAATTTTTACATATGATAGCTCTTTGTAATAAGGGTAAGTTGTTTTAATTAACTAATTGAATATAGTTGGATATGAATTAATTTAGAAACAGGTTTTATAAAAATGCTGTGTTCACAATGTTTCTTAAGTCTTAACTTTTCCAACTGACTTTTTCTTGAATTAAATAATCCCCCATAGTAATTTCTCACTTCTTTCTTCACTGGTGTGTTATAAGCAATTCTCTACACTAGAGTACCGCATACTGTGGGAAAATTAATGTGAACTGATGTGGCTCATATTTGCATCACACATAGGCTCCTCTAAGGAGAAAGTGGTAAAGATGTTCGTGTCCTTCTCATTTCCCCCCCCCCCACACACATCACATATTGTTTCTTCTTGTGTCCCAAATGCAGTTGAGAAATCTGGGCACAGGCCAACTCCTCTTCCCACAAAGGCTCCTCCGGATTCTCAGCAGCCACTACAGGTCCACCTCCCCATGGCAAATTAGGTCCCAGGGAGCTCCCAGCCCTGGTAGTTTGGGTGAAGAAGTCAGGAGACAGTTTGCCTCACTGTGGGGGCAAAACTGGAGAAAGACAAGGAAGTCCTTTAGTCTTGTGTCCATGATGGCCACAGCGGATGTCTCTTTCGCTCCAGCTCACACCCTGGAGGGCCTAGTGTGATGCGAGGGGAAGGCAGAGCTCTGGAGTCTGAGCAGGACTTCATTTGATTTCAGAGAAGTAGCGATGATGAAGGTCTTGTCCCTGCTTCCTGCAGCTCCCTGCTGAGGCACTGTTCCCAGGCATGCATCCTTGTTCCCTTGTTCCTTAGGGAAAACACCTGGGGATTCCCAGTCTAGGAAATGCTCTTGTCTTCCCGTGGAGTAGTTTTTGCAGCTGTGAGGATTGAAATAACACCCGAGGACTGGCAGACGTGTCCCTTCCTGATGAGGTGCTGGGTGGTAGGAGATGGGAGGCAGAGTATCTGACGGCGTATTGGATGAACTGTGGTCATGGGACTGCAGGTGGCTTCCTTTCAGGGAAAGATAGCAGGCCTTCTGAGTATAACAGCAAGGGAAACTGATCATCCAGTATAAAGCCGAACCAATACACAGGCAGGGAGCACCGACTCCACATTTGTATGAGGAAGTCATAGAATCTATAGTCAAAATTAAGTCAATTTCCCTTACCTCAAAGAACATGCTTGGAACTTGTTTGTTGACTCTTGCGATGATTGTCAAGGACTGTCACTACACATAAAGTTCTAAAATTTGATGCTCATCCTAAAGTGTGGCATTGTAGGGGTGGCCTTTCATTTTGCCCATTGGCCCCTCCAGGTTTAATCACACTGAATATGCAGTTAAGGTATGCCAGCACCAGGTGGCAGCTAACACCTGAGTTGTACAATCTACCAAACTTGAGCCCTTAGAAATCCAGCCTAAAGGTTCAAAAGGTTTTTCCTGTTTATTGTACTATCTTTGGTACTCATTCCTACATCTTGCCATTTTCTTGCCTTTCTGATTTACCCTCATTTTTGGCATCAATTTGAACTGAAGGTAAACCCCAAGTTTCACATAGGGCCTCGTATCCTCCCCATCTGGAAGACAAGGCACATCTGGAAGCAGTCATAAAATAACCATCAACATTGGCACCATGTGGAGCAATCGGACACCAGTCTTTTCAGTCTTTCAGATACCCAGAACTCCGTCCTCCTTCCAAAAATAGCAGTGGTTCCCTGTGAGTGACCTCTCTCCAGGTATTCTTATTATTTTTGAATAATTATTCTTATTATTTTATTTAGATCCAGCTTGTGACTGTCAGTGTTCTCTTGGCCCAGCCAGTCATGTACAGTTTTACATCTATGAGAAGGAAGGTTTCCTTAGTAGTATCTGTCCAAAATGAGGTGGGGAGATGCTCATGAGTAGACAGCTTAGTGTCAATGATGTTCATGAGAAACATCAATCCCAGCCTGGTGTCCTTTCTGCAGTCTCTGGGATACATTGATTGTCAGTCACGTAACACGTGAATGTTGCGCAGCTATTGTTTTCCTTAGCATTAGAGGCTGGGTCTCCTGGGAATGCTTTTTTTTTCCCTTGTGTAGTTCACCCAGCATCATTTCAGGTCACTCTTCTAGCATGTCTGTCACCTCCATCTTTCTCTGATCTGTTGTGACTTTTGTTTGCCCTGGTTCTGAGTCTGTTGGTCTATTCTCAGGCTCACTAATCACATATGGTCTGAGTGTGGACGCTTCTTATCTTTTTGAGGACTGCACTTGTCAGAGTGAGCCACATGTCTGACCTGCTTTGGTGTTCCTGGAACTGTGAATGTTTCTCCTCCCTCCCTCCTTCCCTCCCTTCCTCCTTTCCTTCCTTCCCTTCTTTCTCTTGAGACAGAGAAGGAGAGAATGAGCGCACCAGGATCTCTAGCCACTGCAGACGAACTGCAGACACATGCGCTACCTTATTCATCTGGTTTATGTGGGACCTGGATAATCAAACCTAGGTCCTTAGGCTTCGCAGGCAAGCACCTTAACTGCTAAGGCCCATCTCCAGCTCTGTGGCCATTGCTTATTGCATGGTCCTTCCAATGTCACTGCCGGCAGCAGGCGAGGCGAGGCTCGGAACCTCAGTGTTTCCTTCTGCACATTCCCAGGTCACTTCCCAGCTTCAGCGTTTCTCCTTCAGCCAGTGCTTGTCCTTGCTCTACATGCATCAGCTGTTTCTTCCCTGGCCTCTCTGTTGGTTAATTAGCTCCCATCATGACAGCACAATGGTGTCCCTAACAGGACCAACTGGCCTTCAGTCCTAATACCACTCAGCCTTAAGAAGTCACATTCCGGGGCTGGAGAGATAGCTTAGCGGTTAAGCGCTTGCCTGTGAAGCCTAAGGACCCCTGGTTCAAGGCTTGATTCTCCAGGACCCACGTTAGCCAGATGCACAAGGGGGCGCATGCGTCTGGAGTTCGTTTGCAGTGGCTGGAAGCCCTGGGCGCCCCATTCTCTCTCTTTCTCTCTATCTGCCTCTTCCTCTCCTGTCACTCTCAAATAAATAAATAAAAACAAACAAAAAAATTTTTTTTAAAAAAAGAAGTCACATTCCTTCTGCCTTCTCATTGTCGTTTTGCCTTTTGCCAGGCTAGACTTAAAGCTTCAGCATATTTCTCCTCAGTCTTTCATGCCGAATCACTTCAGCCCCCCCCCCCCCCCGGGAGTCTCCCCTGGTGGTTCCATCAAACGTGCGAGGCTCAAGAGCATGGTCCTAATTTTATTTCTAGCTGCCTGGAGTTTAGCTCCATTGGTGCCATTCCTCTTAGTCTGGTGTACTTTAGAGAAATACAAGGACTCAGAAAAAATAAGAAGATGCTCAGAATGTCATTTTATCCAAGTCTAAAATCTTGTGTTTAATGTTGCATACTGAAGACATAGAAATACATACCCTTCAAACAATGAGAAAAGAAAACTGCTCCTGTCTTAAAAAAACAGGCCAACCCAGGGCTGGGTGAATTAGCCAATAACAAAGACAAAGTGGGCACAGTGCACACGGCCCACCGCCACTCTGACCGCACTCGTGCCAGGATGCCACAGAATCATAATAGGAGCACATAATGTGCACAGAGCTCCTCCAACACCATTATTCTCAAGGAAAACATTGGATGTAGGTAAGGAGGCAGGCATGGGATAAAGTCCAGGAAACAGGTCCCCAAAGTGCACCTTCTGCTTATGGCCTAAAGAGCTGGTGTATTAACTCTTCCTGGCTATTCCAACCTGGGAAGCTTGCCCAAGCCAGCGGAACCCTCAACTGCACGCTGTCTATGTAGCTTACCTCTGGTCTCCAACCCCTCCTGGAAGTCTAATGTGTGGTTGACACTGAGATACCGTGGCTCCAAAATTCCATCCTAAATTTCACTGTTAAACAGCTTGGTGACCGTACTTCTCAGAAAATCGCCTTCTGAAATACAACTGGATGAGGCTTTTCAGCACAGACTTGAATGACTGTTATGTATCCCATAAGGCATAATGATTTTGTAATGTCATTTTTGGAAGCTTAGGAAACAGCTCCATTACTTCATAGCAGGAAGCAGTACAATGTAACTTGTTTTCATCACTTACAAATGTACGAAACCCTTTGCCTCTGTAAGAATGAGGCCTGCATAAGTAATGACTTCCTTATTTCACTGTTGAGTGAACGAAGGCACCAGTAGGTGGAAGGGCTCAGGCCTCCATGGAGCTTGGGCATCTGGCCCGACAGGAGTACCTGCTCTGGCTGCCTATAGGAGAACGTGGCGAGGGTTGCCATGGCTACTGTGCAGTCTACCTCTGTCCACATAGGTTTTACATGACTTGATGCTGCCATGAGCTTCAAAGGAGTTCGGGATTTTTTTTTTTTTTTATGACTTTCAACTGAGCACTTGTGACAGGCCAGGTAGTGTGGTAGGCTGTGGCCATTGAGGACTGAGGGAGAGAGACAAGAATTGCTGGCTTCAGGCAAGGCCGTTCCCAGTTATGGAAGCACAGTGGAGCAAACAGGGAGGGGACAGTCAAGTTTGAGTGAAGCAAGCAGCAAGAGCCTTATTTAGACTCTATCGTGTGCAAGTGGAGCCCGTTATCCGTGGGGAGGGCTGGCGAGGAAGCCTTGACAGGTATGAGCAAACCCAGAGGGAGTCTGCTAGAGCTGATGCTGTTAGAAGTGCTGAGCAGTGAGAATGGGAGACTTGCAACTAGAGTGGCCGGGTCACCTTCCAAACTCTTCCATCTGCAAGAAATTGTATGAGGAAGGCGACTTCACCCATAGAATACCTGGATGGGTGCCCCCATTGAAGTAGGGATTGAGAGAGGATCTGCTGCCTTGCTGTGAGGATTGTGACAAGAACCCCATTAGCCATTCTATGTAAGGTCCTCACCCAGCCTGGCCTGGGGCAAGTGCCTATAAGATGAATTTGAACATGGATATTATTTCACAGCCTTCACATGCAAACCTGCTGGGTGTGGAGCCTCCTTCTGAATGGCCTACACCTTCTGGCACTTGTAATTAAACAGGTGTTTCTCTTTTACTTTACATGGTCATTTCTAGACCATCTGGAAGAACACCTTCCTGTATCTTGTGAAGAAATCAATACCTTTTCCCGAACCCAAAAGCCAGACAGTACTTTGTAATGAATTAAAATTTCTATAATGTGCTCTTCATAAATTAATTCAATTGATAGGATTGAACTGTGGGAAAGTGTGAAAAGGATAATTAATGGCTTTGATGAAATGGAATAGACATGAACTTCAAGAATACTATACTCATCCTCAATGTATTATATAGGGAAGAGGCCAAGAAGATAAATTCATTCATCCTGATTTATTTTTCTTAGGGATAGAATTCAGGATATGGGGAAGGAAAGAATGTTTGACAGTTTATAATCTTTTAGGGGGGCAACATTCTTTTTTTCAGTAGTAATATAAGCATCATTTAGCCTTTGCATGATAATTTAAGGTTAACATTGGAGTACCAACTGCAGTTAAGCATGTCTTTCCTGTGGGCCTCTTAGTGGGAGCTTTCATTGGTACTAGATATTCTGTTAGCCTATATCATGTCTAATCCTAATTGCTTCTCACTAAACAGAGAAGTAATGTCACCTGGTATTGTATGTTAAGTAAATATCAAATGGTTTTCAAAGAAGATCCAAGGCTCTTCCTTATGAAAAAAAGTACAGGAACTTCAGGCCATGGGCTGTACTTGTTTTGTTTTTCGAGTGGTTTTAGGCAGCTTAAAGCCAAATTTTTGACCCATTTCTATTGCTCGTACACAATTTCAGGGCAAGGATTTTGTTTTAAAAATTAATCTCAAACCTGGTTTCATTCTTATCTTTCCTGTTTTTTTTTTTTTTTTTCCTTTTCTTACTAGATTTCATTATGCTCATGCTTCTGTAAGCTAGTTTAAACCCTTTCTGGAAGAAGTTAGGGAATTGGTGACAGTGGCCCTGGACAAAGGATCTCACCCATCTGAACTTGCATATTTCTCATTGTGAAGAAGAGATAATATCTTGACCCAGTTGGTTCTCATGAGGCTACATGAGGTTTCTCTTGTAAATCCCAGACAGAATGACCCACGAGTCCACTTCCCCTTGCCATGGTGCCAGCAAAATCTAGCTGCTGTCACGAGAATCGGCCTGAGCCGATTCAGCTAGCTTTTGGGAAAGTCACGATAGCCAGCCGGGTGCCAGCCCTCCTCAGAGTCAAGAGCTTGGGAAGGATGTCCGCGGAGACATCCATGGCTGCTTTCCACCAAGCCACGAAAGACTGGTTGGAACATGGGTGTGCTCTGAGTTAAGAAAGCGTTGTGACTCAGTGAAACCACATGGGCAGGCACAGCATCTTGGGAAATCAGCTGCTTTTCTGAAGGTGGCATGGGTGCCTCAAAGGAGGCATGCTAGACTTGGACTGGTCTGGGAGCATGTTGGGGCTTCAGGGGAAAGCTTGAGGCTGGGCTGTGTTTGATGGACATCCAGGACTCTGTCAAGTTGGCAAAAAGTTAAATCCATAGGCTATATGCAAGAGTGAAAGAATAGGAGACTTTCACATTCACATTAAAATAATAAAAAAAAACCAAGATGAATGAATTTGTCTTCTTTCCCTCTTCCCTGTATTATACATTGAGGATGAGTACATTTCCCACTCACACTTCACATTTCACTCCAACACATTGTTCTTAGCTTATATTGAAATTTAAGATCCAACCTCATTTTCTCTCTGACTTGGCAAGTCAGGGGAGCAGCGCATTTGCCGAATCATCCATGGCACTAGCAGACAGCAGGGAACCAAAGATTCATGACAGAAAATCTTTAAAAGAAGACTTGGAGGTTGGCAATTTTGTTGAGAGAGTACTATGAAAATTATATTTTTGTATCCACAGACCTCTTTTCTAGGTTAATGATTAATTTTCATGTGTAAGATCAAATCAACCAATAATGAATTAAAACAGTTATATACTACCTTTTGACAGAAGTGCATAGGTTCTTTTATAGTCAAGATTGATTAAATAATCGCACAGTGCATTATTCGAGGCACTGGAGATAGGGCAGTGAATGAGACACATGAGTCCTTGGGCTCCTATTTGGAGTCTTGGCTAGAGAGTGGAAGACTTAGGCAGCAGAACACATCGGGAGGATATGCTAGATGCTATGAGAACCCAAAGCCTTCCAGGGCAGCGGCTGCCTGGAAGAGGCAATTGATAAGCTGAAATCAGAAACATGCACTGGGTTCAGTTGGATAAAAAGAGGAGTGGGGCTTGGGGAAGAGAACCAAAAGAAAGATTCCACCCAGTGAAGATTGCTTGATCCAAGTCAGGGAGGCTGGGTGGAGCCTGGTATGAACAACCAACGGGAAGATGGGGGTATGTCATCAAGTGTGAAGTTTGTGGATAATGAGTCAGAAGGGCAGGAGTCTTACACTTTTATACCACAGTGTTCATCAGCTAGGAAGGGGCACACTGAAGGGTCTTTCGCCACGAATAGGAAGCAGCTTATAATGAGTGGAGGTTCCATAAAGGCCAAGACCCCCAGTTCATCATAGGCTTATAAAATATCTATTACATATTATATGTATGAGCTTAGTCGTTCTCAAACAACCTGAATGAGAGTCACTCACAGAGCTGAGGGGATCTAGATGAGGGCTGAACACTTACATTTCTAATGAGTTCCTGGACACCACACAGTGAGTTGGGTGTAGGGCTTACAGGAAGAATCTATCCAAGTGCATGTGGACTGCCCAGGAACTTGACTCCCTGAAAGTTTATTTTCTTGCCAAGATGTTTATTTGACTGATGGGGTATAGATTTCCTTTGTACCCATATGGTCAGTAAGGTGAAATTCTGGTGGGAGTTGACGGGTTAGAGGATTACGAGCTAAGTACGTATACCCACTTCCACCAAAGTGAAGTGTAAAGTATTGGTCTCAAAGTCAACCTATTTAAGTCCTTTTTTTTTTTTTTTTTTTTTTTTTTGAGGCAAGATCTCGCTCTAGCTCAGGCTGACCTGGAATTCACTATGGAGTCTCAGGGTGGCCTCAAACTCACGGCGATCCTCCTACCTCTGCCTCCCAAGTGCTGGGATTAAATGCATGCATGCCCCACCACGCCTGGCTTTGTTTTTTTTTTTGTTTTGTTTTGTTTTGGTTTGTTTTTTTTGTAAACAAAGGTTACTTAGGGTTTTACTGTTTGCTCCCTCATAAAATCATGACCAAAGGACGCGCTGGACTTGCTAAGCTGGGCCATTGTAAAATCAGAATCAGAACACAGAATCAAAGCTCTCTTGGTTATTGAGGTAACGATTCCCCCAGAGAGGCCTGTGCAGAAGTACACGGTAGCTACTCGGGACCCTGTCAGTGAGGACGAAAAACGACTGGGTCCATGTGGCTTGGTTATAGAAGCCCGGCTAGCTACCCTGCTGGAGGAGGCCGTGAGCCCAGGCCTGTGTCACCCAGGGAAGTCTACAGGACGTGTTTGCAACAATCTGCTTCCTTTTTATACTATAGGCTTAAGGCTTTTAAGGAGTTGGTAGCCACAGTGTAGAGAAATAAATACTTTGCGAGGAAACAGGAATCTGGTACCCATAGTAGAATTAATTGTCCTTTTAGCATGAAAGGGCTGTTATGTATTATCTTGCCTATTCTACTTTGCATTTGGGGTCTGAAGAGAGTGTTTTCTACATTGTATCCTCAGCAAGTGGCCACATGTGCACTAAGGTAGGATGCCTGGGAGCAGCTCAGGCACATGCAGTGAGAAGACCTAGCAGAGATCCTGAGAGTTGTTCCACATGAAAAGGAAATCAGGAAATAAGGAGCTACGTTCAGTCTCTGTGAGCAAAGCCAGGGAGGAAAGACAGTAAGCAGATACAGACCCAAAGTCGTAGGTTCACGTTTACTTCAGGAGCAAAGAAGGTCAGATGTTCACTAACAATGGAAGGAAGGTGGTTTTTCTAGATAATGAGTCCCTGCCCTAGGCAACAGCAGGTAAGGGCAGTAGGTGGGTGAAGGAGTATTTAGCGCACTGAGCTGGGGGAAGCCTGATGCTGCTTTACACTGGGGCTGCAAGGGGCAGGGCTGTAACAGAGGGCTCACCTCGTGCCTGGTGGGAGGTAGAAGAGGCTTGGCTGCGTTCATGTTCATCTGTGCGAATGAGGAAACTGAGCTCAAAAGATTAAGAATGTTGCCTGAGGTACCCAGGCAATAACCAGCCGGAGTCAGGATCTGAAAACACATCTAAGTGACCCGAAGTGTGTGCTGGGAATCAGACTTCATCCCAGACTTTCTATGTTTTCTAAATTGAGCTAAGCTCTGGCTTTTATTTCATATACTACAATTCACTTTTACTTGGAAGGATTTTTTTCCTTTGGGTAATACTGGGGATTGAACTCAGGGCTATACATGTTAGGTAAGCTCTATTCCACTGAGTTATATCCTCAGCTCATGAAGGGTTAAAAGATTTTTACAAACCAAATTTTCTGTTCAAACAGTGGAAGAATTATGCCGTGGTTTATCTTGGCTGGATTTTGAATAAACTAATTTCACACTTTTAAAGAGAAATATGCAGTGTGGATTTCAAAATGGCGTATTTTCTCTGATTAAAAATAGTTTTGATTCTATATTATTAATTCTAGAAATAATACACATTAACATCTGCCCTCACTGTGGAAGACTGAGTTCATCATGGAGCTGAGGTCTTTAATTCTAAGTCATTTCCTTTTTTTTCTTCAACTTCCTTTTACTTTTAGGGACTAATTAGAAATTTCTAAATTTCCCCTGCTCTAGAAATATCTAAATAAATCAGCTGACATTTATTTCACATTGTACTTGAAATAGTCTCAACTATAATGAGATATTAGTAACTTAGTGATTCTTAACTTTGTGAGTCTGAAGACAACTAATGTTCCCTTCTGGCAAAACTCACAAGTACCTGTGTGATGCAACAGGGGGTTCTCCACCTGAGGTCAGTGGTGCTTGGGTAAAGAAGCCCTGCTTTTCTCCTTCCTGACTCTCTCTCTTTAATGAACTTTTAAAAATAATTTTTAAATTTTTTATTTTTATTTATTTATTAGAGACAGAGAGTGGAGAGAAAGAGAGAGACAGAGAAAGAGAAAGAGCAAGAGCAAGAGAGAAAGAGAAAGAGCAAGAGAAAGAGAGAAAGAGAAAGAGAAAGAGAAAGAATGGGTGCTCCGGGACCTCTAGCAACTGCAAATGAACTCTAGACACATGTGCCACCTTGTGTATCTGGCTTATATGGGACCTAGAAAATTAAACCTGGGTCCTTAGGCTTTATAGCCAAGTGCCTTAACCGCTAAGCCTTCTCTCCAGTCCTGAATATTTTTCAATTTTCCTTCCTTCCTTCCTTCCTTCCTTCCTTCCTTCCTTCCTTTCTTTCTTTCTTCCTTTCTTCTTTTCCTTCTTTCCTTCTTTCTGTCTTTCTTTCTTTCTTTTTTGCCCTGTTAAATGCCAGGCCCTGTGATATGTGGCTGGAATAGACATGGTTCCTGCTTTCATAAGGTGAATAGTCTATTGAATGAGGACAATACTGGATCAAGTATGGGTCCTAACAAATAGACATGGATGTGTACAGGAGTGCTATGAATGAGGACGAGAGTGTACGGCCATTTAGAGGCGGGGAGACTCTGGAGCTGATGCTGCGGAAATGACTCGTGAGCCCAGATCAGACCTGAGTTGCACGGGAGTAAATCAGCATTCTAGGACGGGAGGAGAGGGGCCTAGTGGGTGCGCTGTGTCCATGCTCCTCTGAGATACTGGAATAGCCAACCCCTCTGCTACTGTGTGCCTGTCCCAACAGGCTGTCTGTCATTTCTTACTCCCACACACTCTCAGCATAACACAGTCCACTGTGCAAACTCTTACTGGCCAATGATTCATTCAACATATGGGCCATATGTCATATTTCCCCCAAAGATAAGTCTTTCCCCTGGAGCTTTAAGGAAAGCCTTTTCTCTTTGTTCTTAAAGGGATTACATGATTTACTAGCGCCTCATTATCTTCTAGGGACACGTCCGTGGCTCCACATATCACAGATAGCACCAAGGCCTACCTACCATGCTTAGCCCCACGTGTCCTGCAACATTGCACAAAAGTGCCAGAGATAGTCCATCTTTCCACATTGGGCGCCCCGGGTCCACTCTTGCATCTCTCCTCTTGCACTAAAATACTAAGACAGTGCAGCCAATACCTGGGCTGACTGCTGGGCAACCACTGAGTGATTGTGTACCGCGTGGATAGACACACGATGGTTGGGATGCAGAGAGATGACGTGAAATTTCATTGTGCTTACTAAGAAGCTATGCACTTGAAAACTTACAAGTTGTCTATTTCTGCACATTTCCATTTCATAGTTTTGGGCCACAGTTAAGCAAGAGGAGATGGAAATCATAGAAAGTGACACTGAAGATAAGGGGACAAGTACACTTTCTCGCTTGGGGGCAGTGGTCTGTTGTAGTTGTCTTTACCTGTCACAATAGGCTTGGAGCCTGGGCCAGAGCTCTTTTACCAAGAACATCTGGTCCGATGGGAACACATGGCTGTCCATGTGGACTCACACACCCAGACAGACACATGTGCCCAGCCTTATCTACACTTCCCAGCACCTTTTCTGTAACACATGCCTGTCACCACAGACTGTGAGGATTGATGATACAAAAATGAGACCCTTGCCATTCAGGGTGAGATTCCTGCGTCAGAATCATAGGCTCCTCCCCAAGCCCCCTGAATCAGAATTTGCAGTTTGGCAGGGACGTCCCCCCCCCCCCGTGACTGATGTGCACAGTCACATGTGAGTGGTGGGGGTTAGGTCTTCTCCTCCACTATGGCCTTACTTACGCTACTCAGTAGTTTGACCCGAATGTTCCATGTAAGGCTTGCTACACTGAAACCTCTAGTTACCTGAAATATTTTTAAATTTTTTGTTATTTTTATTTATTTATTTCAGAGCAACAGGCAGAGAAGGAAAGAGGCAGAGAGAGATAGAATGGGCACACCAGGACCTCCAGCCACTGTAAACGAACTCCAGATGCATGCGCCACCTTGTGTCTGGCGAACGTGGGTGCTGGGGAATAGAGCCTTGAACCAGAGTGCTTAGGCTTCACAGGCAAGCACTTAACCATTAAGCCATCTCTCCAGCCCATAGTTACTTGAATTTTAATACAGTCATCCCTTATGGCCAAGCAAAGAAAGGGAGCCTAAGTAATTATTTTGTAAGACTGTCAGAACTTGACTGTAATGTACAACAGATATGCAAATTTGCAGGGGCCTGAAGACACACCATCATACCTCGGCAATAGCGTTTTTTACCATGTACAGCTAGGTCACTTGTCTATCACTGGTGTCCTTCTCCATTACTTATATCGATAGAAAGTCTCTTCACAAAAATTTTAATGAGTGATTGATGATACAAAAATGAGGCAAAGCAATGTCCACTATCAGTGAAGTTGCTCATATCTGTGAATGTAAGGTCACTCGTATTGGCTTCGTGCTTGATCTTTGAAAGGGCCTTTACAGATAGGAGCCTCAAGATGCCAGTGAAAGGGAGCCCCAGGTACCATCCCGCCTCAGGTACAGTCCCTTACTTCCCTCCTGGACTCCAGAACTCGGTGCTTCGGTTTCTTATAACGATGATGCACTTCTGACCTTGCTAGTCCGTCTGGCCACCCTTTTGTTGAATATGCTACCTGTCTCTTTGTCTTGAATGAGGTCCTTCCCATGACATATCAGGCCACCTCGTCCGAGGTAATGCAGTATCATGGTGGGGCAGACGGCAACAGAACTGACACATAACAGTGACTCTCTTCATCCCCTATTCTCCAAGTTTAGCTGTAACTTGAACTTTTGCTCACCTTACATTAATTAGTTGTTTATCATGAAAACCTGAATCTCAGTGGTTTAAGTTATAACACTCACAAAACAAAACAGAAACTAGGATGCACTTGACATCATACAAACCTTCCTAAAAAAAATTCATTTATATTATTTGAGAGAGAAACAGAGAGAGAGGGAGAAAGAGAATGGGCACACCAGGGCCTCTGGCCACTGCGAATGAACTCCAGACGCATGTGCCACCTTGTGCATCTGGTTTACATGGGTCCTGGGGAATTGAACCTGGGTACTTTGGCTTTTCAGGCAAGTGCCTTAACCGCTAAGCCATCTCTCCAACCCTCATACATAGCTTTATTCGAGGTTTCATTGGGGTCACCAGGTTGGTGTTTCTCTAGTTCATGCCTCAGCATCTTCCATATTGGCTCTGACTTTAAGAAGTGACTCAGGCCTCCTCATTTCGCCACGTATAGCTTCAGGCAACATATGCAAGCTACCTAAGTCTTTTCTCCCCACTAAGGCCCAGCAGGCTTTATGATCCCCATAGGTTCTCATTGTCTTATGGCTCACTCTTAACTGTTCTCTAGAGTTGGGGAAATAAAATGGGTTGCTCTGTTTAGGAATGTGGTTCTCACACTTCATCAGGCTCTCTCCAAGGGTCTGTGAAGATGCCTGCTGCTGACCCTATACCTAGAGTTTCTGATTCAGCAGCTCTAAGGTAGGTGTGGAGGATTTGTCATACACTCCCAGGAGATGCTGGGTTGATGGTCTGAGGATCATGCTTTGAGAATCTCTGGTATGGACCAAGACCCATCCTAACCCACAGAGAGAGAGGCAGATGTGTTCTCCCAGGTGATTCTACATACTCTTTCACCTGAACAAAGGAGTACAGATGTTCACATGTCTTCTTACTATAGAGTACTTGTTCCACTCTTATTCATAATTCCCACTAGTATGTATCAACCGCTCTGATAAGGTCAAAGGACATATCTGTAATTGAACAAATTTTTGTATTTAAAAACCTTAAAAACTGGTGCTGTGAACCTGACATGTTTGCTCCCTGACCCAAATGTTTCCTGTACCTATATGATGTTTGAAACCTCACATCTTATTAAGAAAGGGATAAAATTGCCTTTTATTTTATTTTATTTTTTTGCTTCCTGATCAGTCCCTTGTCTGAGTTCCTTTCTAGTTTGTTTTCTGTTAAATTTACACTGTGAGTGGTTCCCTCAGCATCATATTTACTTAAAGTCTAGCCATTTCTACCATTTTTTCCTTCTCGAAGGGGAAAAAAAAAAAAAAGGATTGCCATGGGATTTTTCCTGGAGACTGCTTTGGAAGCCTACTTTTAAAAATAGCTTGTTGCAGACTAGAGAGATGGCTTAGTGGTTAAGGCACTTGCCTGAAAAGCCAATGGACCCAGGTTCAATTCCCCAGGACCCATGTCAGCCAGATGCACAAGGTGGCGCATGCTTCTGGAGTTTGTTTGCAGTGGCTGAAGGCACTGGTGTTCCCATCCTCCCTCTCTCCTCTCCCTCTTTCTCTCTCTCACACATAAAATAAATAAGTAAATAATGTTTAAAAAATAGCTTTTGGGGGTCTGGAGAGATTGCTCAATGGTTAAGGTACTTGCTTGTAAAGCTCAAGGACCTGGGTTCATTTCCCCAGTACCCACATAAAGCCAGATGCACAAGATGACACGTGTCTGGAGTTCATTTGCAGTGGATAGGAGCCCTGGCACACACATTCTCTCTCCATCTGCCGCCTTCTCTCTCTCTCTAATAAATAAATGAGTGAAATATTTAAAATACCTTCTCCCCAAAGAAAAGAAAAAAATGAAAAGGCAGGAATTATTAAAATACAGATGTAGGGGCTGGAGAGATGGCTTAGCAGTTAAGTGCTTGCCTGTGAAGCCTAAGGACTCTAGTAGCCAGATGCACAAGGGGGCGCACGCGGCTGGAGTTCGTTTGCAGCAGCTGGAGGCCCTGGCGCACCCATTCTCTCTCTTTCTCTGCCTCTCTCTCTCTCTCTCTCTCTCTCCCTCTTTCTCCTCTGTCTGTCACTCTCAAATAAATAAAAATAAACAAAAATATTTTAAAATACAGATGTAGGAAGGGCCGGTGGGCCATCCAGAGAATGAATCAAGGGCCTGGCTCACAATAGGTGTGGCACAGAGAACCAGTCTCTTCAGAAGGCAAGCCCACCAAGCTCTTGAGGCACTCTGAGGCTGGGGTCCTGGGGCCAAGGGCACAGGCCCAGTGCTCAGAAGCAGGAAATGACTTGGAACACATGTTCTGAGATTTGCCTAGTTTTGCTCACATTCTGCCTCCCATCCATCTAACACTCAAGCATTCCAAGGAATATGTTTTGCTTACATTTTGTGTCATTTGACCTCCTTCCACCCCAGACTAAGGACCATTTCTTTCTAGAAGTTTTTTTCTCCAGCTCAGACCAACAAGGTCTCCACCCCCCCCTCTTATCTCAACACTTTGTTTTGTTTAATAACCTAATTTCATTTGATTTCTCTAAATGACAGCTTCTCTCCAAAGAGATAAGCTCCTGAGGTCATTTGTCATTCATGTTTATGTCCCTCCCCTCTCAGCACACATGCTAGAGGGAAAGTTCAGTGATCACAGCCAGAACTGTGCTGCACCGATTCTGATTTTGTATACATGACAATATTCTTGGGATTGTCACACAATCTCTCATCTCTCTCTCTATCTCTCTCTCCTCCTCCTCTTCTTCTTCCTTCTTCTTTTCCTCCTCTTTCCTCTCTTCTTCCTTCTCCTCCTCTTTTTTTAGGACATCTAAGTTGCAACTCTCGAGTTCAGGATGCCCCTTTTGTTCCTTTAAAATTTTTTTTTAATTGTTTCTGAGAAACAGGAATGTGATTCAATCCAACTAAGCATACGATCTGCCTCTAGGGATGCACATACGAGTGTGCGTTAGTGATGGGCACTCCTCAGCAAGCTCAGACACGCTCTGTTCCCACATATTCTTAACTTCCTGACCTCCCACAATGAACCTGTCTTCACCTTGCCCACTGCCTGGGTGGGAGAAAGGACATGTTATAGCACCAGCCTGACAGATCTGAGTGGAATGGATCCAGAAACACACTTCGGCTTAAAATGGGGAACAAGGAGCTGGAGAGATGGCTTAGTGGTTGAGGCACTTACCTTCAAAGCCAAAGGATCCAGGTTTGATTCCCCAGGACCCATGTAAGCCAGATGCATGAGGTGATGTGGCGCATGCATCTGCAGTTTGATTGCAGCAGCTGAAGGCCCTGGTGCACCCATTCTATTTCTCTCTCATAAATAAAATAAGATAAAGGTAAATTAAGGATTGCTAATAAATATTTTTTTTAAAGGGGAGGAATGGGAAGGATTGACTCTTGGATGTTTTTAGGGCTGTGGGATTTCCCTGAAGACACATGGAACTTCACTTGTTTTCTTTTCTTCAATGATCTGGATTTATCTAAATTAGGAATTGCTTCATACATAGAAACAAAAGTCTACAAGATAGACTCTCAGAGCTTGGAAGGTGGCTCAGTGGTTAAAGGTGCTTGCTTGTAAAACCTGACAGCCTGAGTTCAATTCCCCAGTACTAACATAAAGCTGGACGTGCAAAGTGGTGTCTGCAGCTGTATTTCATTTGCAATGGCAAGAGGGACTTGTGTTCTTTCTCTCTCTGTCTTTGTCTCTCTTCTCTCCTTGTGTGTTTGCAAAAAAAAATTTTTTGTTTGTTTTTTGAGGTAGGGTCTCACTCTAGCCCAGGCTGACCTGGAATTCACTCTGTAGTCTCAGGGTGGCCTTGAACTCACGGAGATCCTCCTACCTCTGCCTCCCAGGTGCAGGGATTAAAGGCATGCACCACCATGCCCGACACAAATAAAATAATTTTTAAAAAAAGATGGACTCCCTGTACCATGTGTGAGGGTTGGAGGTACCTAGTACTCAGGAAAAGAGTGAAGCAAGTGATGCTGTGTGGTGAGCATCTGCGATTGGCTGTGTTCTTGGCCTTATATGTGCTTGTTAGATAGACTCATGTTTCTCCTGACTGTCCTTTGGGAATCTCATCTTGCAGATGTTTTACAATGTAAGGCATGCTGTGTACAGTGGGAACTATCAGGACCATCACAACATGTAAATTCCAGACACATTCCTTTGCATCAGCTAACTGTGAGCGAGCATGCCACTATAGTATTGCAGCCTCTTGCCCTGCTCTGGATTTTCCTAAGAAAGGCTTGAGAAGACAGGTCCAATTTGGGTTGTGTTCTTTCTCCTTGGATGATATTGGAAGAAAACTAAAAGCACCTGAGGATCTGTCATACTCAATCATGTTTATGCTTGGAAACCAGGTTTGCCACAGAGGATCAGTCAGGGATGTCTGGACCCACCGGGCATGGGAACAGTTTGATCTTTCATTCAGGAGTCTTGTTATTTTTCCAATGGCAAATGAGACACTTTTCGATGCGTAGATTCCTCAGCGAGAATGAGTCAGGCTCTTTTAGCTGAGACTATGCGCCAACAACTTAATGTACAAGGGCTTCACACTCCCAGGCAGGAAAGCTGCCGTGTCTTCTTCAAGCATTCATTTAGCTCTGAAGTAAGAAACCTAACTATTTCTACATGTGCCGCAGACAGTTCTGGGTACTTCTCACTGCTCACCTTCAATGGGTTGGGGGAGTAGAACAATCAATTACAGACCTTTTTTACTTGGGTGACCGGCCTATGTGAGATAAATAAGTGGAAGACTGATATGTAGGCCTTCAGCGCCCCAGCCCTCGAATTCTGTGCTCCAGATGGTACTGCAGATTCCTAGCAAACTTGATATCCAAGTAGGCTTGAGCACATGTGCCACAAAACTAGGTGTACAAGGCTCACGCCAAATGAGGGGCTCCGTCAGGCCCAGATGGAAATAAACTGAACCAAATGTGGTCCTCTCTCAAGCCCTGTTGGGAGTGCAAACACCATGCCTTTCTAGAACAAACTACCATAGAAAAGTGGCCCTGAATCTCTATGTGCTCTCTTTGGTTCATGTATTTTATTAGGAGAGATATTTACCTTTTCCTCCTTGAAATGTTATAAGCGTAATTAGTTCCACCTGTCTTTCACACCGTCTTCAATAAGTTACAAACTGTATTGCCGTATCTAAGCGATTATACACTGAGACACTTGTCTACACTGATTGGCCATATGATTGGGTAACTTCCCTGAGATTTTCTTGCCTGCAAAATAGGTTGAATAAGAGCTCTGCTCAGAGTCGCTGTCAGAAGACAGTGGACGTAAAGTGGGGGATCAGTACTCCTCTCTCTGTGGTTCTTTTCTTGCCTTTCTGGCTCCCTGGTGCAGGGTGCGCATTTCCTCCCTCACCCCAACTCCCTGAGCCTGCGCTATAGTCATAGACTCCTAACCTAGACACTATGCTAGCACTTCTCTGTCTTAGCTGTGTGTTGCCATAGCAGAATGCCCAAGAGTAGATAATTTATAAACAGAAATCTGGAAGTTTCCTTCTCTGGTAGCCATGATTATTGCTCACCATCATTGTTTCAGACTGATCTCATAACTATAATATCCAAAAGCGTCCTGGCCTGGGACTCTCCCCACATCTAGCCTGCTCCTGAATTGTTTTCTTTGGGTATCCTGACTTCATGAGATTCCCAGAGTGCAGAGAAGGAAGGTGGGGAGGGAATGTGGGAGCTGGATCACTTCTGGCAGAAAATGTCTTTTGTGGATACAGGCTTTTACATTCTTCCTATCGCTCCTCCTATTCTTTCACTCAGTGGCTAGCACTTGAACGAACTTCCCCTCAGTTTCCCCTCTTTATGCCGGCCCCTGACTTGACTGTTCAGAGCTGGGGTGGGCTGGAGCAGTTGTAACAGGAATTGCCCTTCAAATGCCCCTCTTGGATTGTCATTGTCCCTGGAGAAAGTGAAGCTGGTGACCGGGCTGGGTAGGATGGACCTTGCAGCTCTAGGGCCACCCTAGAAGGACCGGGAATCCCTGAAGATGACCTGAGGGAGGTGGTGTGGACTAGATGCGTGTCCCATATTGGAATGGCAAAGGAAGGAAGGGCAGTAGGGAAGCAGCTGACGGGTTCCTGAGAGAACTAGCCCTTCAATTTCCCTCAGACATCTCTGAGCACAGACATCCTAGTCCAAGTGAGTGGCCCGAAGAGAATGCTTGACCCCCCACCTCTGCAACAGAACCCCAAAATAACCTCTAGTGGGAGAAGAAGGAAGAGGCAGCTCTAGTCCTTTTGGTCTGTGGTGAGGTAGTGCATCATGGCACGAAGAGGTGGAAGAGGAAATTGTTCACATTATGGCCATTGAAAAGGACAGAGAGAGTGAGAAAGGGAAGTGGCTGGGGGTGGGGGCAAAGAGATACATGGACAGGTGTGGTGAAGCAAAAGATCCCCATCAATCCCCTTCAAGAGCATGCCCTGTCGACCTAAAACCGTCCCAAGTTTCCATTGCCCCTCAGTAGTGACAAACACAAGGCACGGGCAAGTCCAAACTAGCGGCACCCTTATGTTGATTTGTCTGTTAACCCAGCTTTCTAGCTTCTTGAGTGATCTTTCATCTGAATCCGGGGATTCTGCTGCAATTTGCTTTCTTTGTCTTATTTCCCATCTGCCTCAGTGGAAGGAGTAACTGACACAAAGGGGAGACTACCTCAAAATTCCACTCACAAGCTGGGCATGGTGGCACACGCCTTTAATCCCAGCACTTGGGAGGCAGAGGTAGGAGGATCACTAAGAGTTCAAGGCCACCCTGAGACTACATAGTGAATTCCAGGTCAGCCTGAACCAAAGTGAGATCCTACCTTGAAAAACCAAAAAAAAAAAAAAAATACACTTACATCCCCTACCTTAGATTTCTTAGATTGGAGACACCCCAAAGTTGGTTTGATACTTGAGAGATTAATTATAATTCAAGTAAATCTTTTATGTAGAAGTAGTAGGGTTCAGCATACATGAGCAGTGGGTGTGGTAACTTGACATGTAGTATTTTTTAAAAATTACTTTAGGACTTTTGTTGTTTATTTTTATTTATTTGAGAGTGACAGACAGAGAGAGAAAGAGGCAGATAGAGAGAGAGGGAGAATGGGCGCGCCAGGGCTTCCAGCCACTGCAAACGAACTCCAGATGCGTGTGCCCCCTTGTGCATCTGGCTAACATGGGTCCTGGGGAATCGAGCCTCGAACCCGGGTCCTTAGGCTTCACAGGCAAGCATTTACTCGCTAAGCCATCTCTCCAGCCCGACATGTAGTATTTAAAAGATATTCTTATTTATTTGAGAGAGAGAGAGAGAGAGAATGTGTAAGGATGGGCCAATCAGGGCCTCCTACCACCACAAATGAACTTGACACATGCACCACTCTGTGCATCTGGTTTTACGTTGGTACTGGAAAATCAAACCTTAACTGTCAGCCATTGCAAGCAAGTGTCTTTCACCACTGGGCCATCTTTCCAGCCCCACATGTGTCATTATCATCTCAACTGAAAAAAAAAAAAAAAGCCTGTTTGAGTTGTGTTCATAACTGAGCAGCATTTGCAAACTAATTCGTCACTATGTCCTCACACCATTGCAGTACTAATCTGCAGACTCTCTCACGTCTGCCAAACCTGGGAGCATATTTCTGGCTGACATCCTCTAGAGACTACATTGGACACAAAGCAACGGCTAAGCAGCAAGTCCTTTAGAGTGTTATGTAATTTGGATTTAGATTTAGGTTTCTTCGGATGTAAACTAGAAATATGACACCAACTCAGGCCCAGGTGTTTTTCTCCTATCTTCAGTCTTCTGGTCTCTGAACAAGAAATCAGTCTAGGGCAGCTCTCTTTTAGGTTTGTTTTTCCAACAGGCCTTCTTCACATTTCTTTTTATGCCAGACCACCTCCCCCATCTGGTAGAAGCTATGTGGCATATGAAGTTTAGTGGTCAACATTGGAAGTTGTATACATTTGAAGATTGTTGTAATGGTTAAAAGTAGAGGCATACTGCCGAGCCATTTGGGCTAAAATCTTGCCTTCATTGTTAATATGTATAATAGGAAAGTGCTTTGAATTTGCTAGGCCTCAATTTCATTCCTTGAATAAGGAATTTTATTAAAGGTATGAAATTTTATTCAAGGCATGCATCGTACCAAGGTCTGTCTCCTAAAATGTATGTGGTGGTTATTAGAGATAGTATATTTAAAGTACTGAGAATAACTTCTGGAAAATGTAGATGTCCAGCCAGATGATGTGTGGGCTGGAGAGATGTCTTAGCAGTTAAGGCACTTGCCTGCAAAGCCTAAGGACCCAGATTCAATTCCCTAGTACCTACGTAAGTCAGATGCACAACGTGGCGCATGTGTCTGGAGTTTGTTTGCAGTGGCCAGGGGCCCTGATGTACCCATTCTTTCTCTGCCTCTCTCTCTTTCTCTCTCATAAATAAATAAAATATTTAAAAAACAAAACAAAAAATTTTAAATGCTGTGTAAACAGTAGCCAATGTTAGAGGTAGGGAATAACACAAAATAGTATAAACAAAATACATGCTCAGGTTACAACCTGGATCTTCAAACTTTGGCAGAGATTTTAAAATATGAGGGAGAGGCCTGTGCACACTCCGAAGTCTAATTATTAACAGTGGTATTGGCAGGTATTAAGTAGAGATCATTCATCTTTCGTTATCCTGACCCCCAGCATACTGGACCTCCATGGAGGATGAACACTTTTCTTAGTGAAGTGACTCTGGCTTAGTAGAAGTGGTCTTAGTAACACCTGACCCCAGGGCCTGTGGAAGAACCAGTGAAGACGTCATCCCTGGAAGCCCTGACCTGACCTGTGAGGCCCTCTGTTTCTTTGTTGGTTTTCTTTCCTGGCTTCTCTTGGTTACTGATCTTCCAGAGCAGTATTCTTCGACATCCTGAAAGGCCTCATGTCAAGTGAACTATCAAGCATGTGCTTGTTCCTGGTTCCCTTATTAAAGGTTCCCTGTTGTTGCTGCTACTGATCCCTCATATAAGGCCAGCTGAACCATGCTCTCCAGGTTCCCTTTAGGGTGTCTCTATAACCTTAGCAAGAAGCATGACTAGAAGATTGAGAAACAAAAAGAGGAGAATTTTCTCACTCTATTTTTTTTCTATTTGAGTTTTTTTTTTAAAGAAAAATATCAGATGTCTGTTGCCAGCCTAGTTTTATAATCTCATTTTCTCTAATTGAATTGATCCTAAGTGTGTCAGTACTTAAGGGGTCCCTCTGAAAATTTAACTTTCTCTGGTGAGATCAGTACCAGTGGGTGAGTTCTCCACTCACTTTAGTGTAATTTTCATCCATGAAAAGTTTCTTTCCTCCTGAAGAATGGTGTTTCCTCCTCTGGCTTTTAGCATTATTTAGAATCTGCAGATAGTCACTATTCATGAAGGTTTGTGGGTGGAAATGCCATCCAAGGAGCTTTGGAATAAAATCATGCTTCTGGTGAGAGGTTTGAATCACTGGTCTGAATCTGAACCATGGGGTCAGGGTTTCCACTGTCTCTTGTATACCAGACTTGGCTGGCCATGCATCCATTGGCTCAGCACAATAGCTTGTGGTTGTTTTACCCTCTTTGGTCTTTTCGTGGTCAAAGGATACCTAGCTTTTAAATTACAAAGAGCATATTACCTAAAGTTGTCGATCCTCAGCCTGCTTTGTGTCTCCTACCTGCTCAGAGCCTGGGCTGGATGTGACGCTATGGGGCAGAATATGGGGAGAGACTGTGGCGGTGCAGGTTAGCATTTGCTTCCTGTTCAGTTTGATTAGTGGAGCTCCGAGGGTGAGTGCCAGACTGCAAAGCCTCCAGCGGGCTCCGGAAAGGAGTTAGTAATGAGAACAACATCTGGCCAGCTGGTCTGGAAATGGAGCGAGTGCATTTGTCACTTTTCTCATCACCGTTGTATGTACTTTCGGATTTTATATACTGTGTGTTCCTGTGATGTTTGGTAATCTCTACAACCACTTTCGGGTGGAATAGTTCTATCCCACTAGGAGAGTCAAAGATGTGGGCCCCAAGGCCCCAAACTGGAGCTCTTCCTAGACCAGATTAGATTACCTTTGAACTTAAAAATATATAATTTGCATGATAGATGCACCCAGATTAAATAATCAGCAAGGGTGTCAAGTCGTAGGTCTGGAATAATTGAATAATTGATATGAAATGTAGGTTGTTGAGATTTCTGTAGAGTTAAGCTATTTGGGAGACTGTTACAGACTTAGGAAGGGGAAGGTGGTTTTTGCCCCTAAAATGTTTCCCAGAGAAAAAGCCTGACCTGTTGAATGGTTTTCTTTTAAGCCTAATGGTCGCTGCTTTAAAAGCGGAGTGGACACTGGGGTTTCCATAAGAAAAATTGATGCTTAAATTAGTTTTCAGGGACATAGTGCTGTTAAAAACTTGTTGCAAAAAATTACTTGAAGAGAAACAGTTTTTATTATTATTTTTTCTTAAGCTTTATGGAATCTCCTGCTGTTTCATAGAATTTCAGATGGGAAATCAGAGACTCTGTGGTACAATTTTTCAATTCTAGATTGTTAGTTGAGGTTTTGTCCTGGTGAGCCATGTCCATGGCTTTACTTCTCTTGGTTCACATTTAATTTGTCCCCAGGCCCCTCTCAGTGAATAGGGATTGTCTGCACAATCAATCAAATGCACTTTTCTCTTGATCTAATTGGGTTGTAAAGACTTTGTTGACTGACCATGGCCTGAATGTTACAGTCATTTAGAGGCAATTGGGTGGTCTTGAAAAATAAATCTCATTTTGAGGACAATAAGGTTGAGTGAGTCTGGATTCAAGACTTTGGTTTGGATCTCAAGTGGCATGAGAAGATGATAAATAATGCCTTGATAATTTGTGTGAATCTTACAGGCTAATAAAACTCCTAAAGACAAAAGCATTTATGGCAAAAATTATGGTCTATAAGAATTGCTATCAATTGGAAATTAAGCTAGAAGAAAAACTTTTGAATTACATTAATGGTTACTGGAGAATGCACATGGTTATTGTTTTTATAGGATAAATGGAAACATTTATTTAAATTTCATGTTTAAACTTTTAGGGATGTTTATGAGAGTAATAAAATTTTTCCTTTTATTAAGTTAAAATGCAAGCTCAATATGTTTAAAAATGTTTTATGCTTATATTATGAATGCCACAGGAAATTTACCCAAAAATTAGAAATCATCTCACTCTGATAACTGTTTTTTACCATTTGAGATAGGATGTGTATATCTACAACACATCAGTCAGATCCAGTTGTAAAGATTACTGTAACCACTTCTTACCTATTGGAAAATATTCTTTATAGCATTGTCTTATATTTCTAAAGAATTATATTTTTGTTTTTATTTCCCCTTGGTAAATACCTATGTAGAACTTACTATGTATTCAAAATGCTTTACAAATATTAATGAACATAGGTACGCTCCTTCATTTCAGCATGCTGCTTATGGTTAAAGTTTTTAATAGTATTTTATAGTGATTTTAAGTATTGTTGTCAAGCACAAACTTGGGAGAAGCTGATCCTTATTTCCTTAGAATAGGTTTTCAGAAGTAGAGTTGCTATTTCAAATGGCATGTGAATTTTAAGGCTTTATGTATGTGAAAAGTAAAAAAATCTAAAAATATCTATTTAAAATTGCATGCTATACAATCTATGTCATGTAAAGTAAAATATATAAAAATACATCCAGATATTTAAATTTTGCATATCATTTGAACAGCAACTCTACTTCTGAAAACTTATCATGTATGTGTGTGTGTGTGTGTGTGTGTGTGTGTGTGTGTGTTCAGAAGCATGTGAGCAAGCAAGCTCATTCCAGAGTGTTTTCATTAAAAAAAAGAAGAAGAAAAAAAAGCAATAAACAAATCTAAAAATCCTAAACATAAGGAAAAATAACTTTTTGTTTATTTTATATTCTGGAGACAAGGTCTCATTCTGTAGCCTAAGACGGCCTGGCATTCACTATGTAGCCCAGGCTAGACTCACACTTGTGATGATCCTTCTGCCTCAACCTCCTCAGTGCTAGGGTGTGAGCCACCATGCCCAACTAGACGAAGAACTTTCTAAAATGACAGTTAAATTGATTCTTATTTTTAATGGTGTCCATCTTTTTCTTACTCATTTTTGGGAACGTTTTACAACTGGAAACTCTGCACCTTCTTATAAATACTGCTGTCTTTTCTCTGTCACTGTTTTCTATGATTACAGTAATTACTGTGGCATGCAAAGTCTTAATTTTTTTGGTAGTCAAATATATGTACTTTTCTTTGTGGTTTATGGGGTTTCCTTTGAATTTATGCTTATATGAGGCTTATATGCCCCTAGATATATAAAAACTTGCATAATTTTTCAAGTACTTTTATTGTTTCATTTATTTTATTTTAATTCTTTAGTGCCTCTGGAATTTATTTTGATCTGCACTCTTTTTGTAATCATTTAAAATGTTTTCAGTACATAGAAGCACATATTGTCTGTGGTTTCAGAATAAGTTGTATAGTAATAATTTTTAAATTAACGTGTGTTGCGTTCTGTATGTGTTTTGAAGTATGCTAACAGCTTGTTCATATTATTTTTCACCAGCCTCCAACAGCAAGCTCAATTTAAAGTGTGCATGAAAGTTGTGTCATGGTGACCAGCCATCTTACTAGGATGGCCTGGGGTACTCCTTGGTGAGGGGCACAGCTACTCAAACACAAACAAAAGGACCCTTCTTGTCTGCCCCTGCTCTATGGTGCCAGTCTAGCCAATGTCACTTTGTCTTCTCCTTTCCCAACAAGATTCATCTTCCAGTGGTTTGTAAATTTTAGCTCTTTCTGTGAATATGCGTGGGTACCATGGTCTCTCTTCCTGACAGCATTTATTGACATAATTGGCATTTTTATTGCCTTTCTGCTTTCAATCTAAATGATTCCTGCATAATAAGCTTAGGTTTCCATTTTTAGGCAGCTGTCTTCATGTGGCTTTGTGCTTCACCCCCTCCCTCTGATGGTCTCTACCGCAGGCAGCACCATCTGCATGTGTTTCCCAGGGTCTCGGAGGGCTTACCTCCATCCTCACCAGCCCCAGGCTCCAGGAAGTCAGCTTTCAAACTGCGCTGCTGAAAAGGCAGCCAGCCAAGAGCTGATGTCACTGTACTTTCTGTCCCATGTCCTGCAGTTGCCATGTATGTGCTGTCATCGTCCCTTTCTACTCTGCCCTGCAAACCAGATTTGACATGTATTTTTTTAATTTATGGAGTCTTACTCAAATTAGCATTGAAGTTCTTTAGTATTTGTTTTATTTATTGAATTTTAATAACATTAATTCATTCAAAAGTTTATAGAGTGCCTATAAAGTTGCAAGAACTGTACTGAGAGTACGTATGCAAATCCATGAACAGTCTCTCTGATTTCACTGAGTTATAACTTAGAGGAGGAAAAAGACATTAAGGAGTCACACGAATGAATATTATTGCAAACTGTGACAAAATGTTGTCAGAAAAAAAGGTGGGAGAGGCTGTACAGGTCCTATAACTCAGGCCTGATAGGATCTTGGGCCACAGGAAAGGCATCCAGGGGGATGGGTTTGTGCTAGTTAATCTCTAGTTGTCAATTTGACAAGATTTTAAATCACCATGGAAGCAAATCTCTGATCATGTCTGTGAGGGATTTTCTAGATTAGTCAAGGTGGAGGACTCACTCTAACTGTGGGTGGCACAATTCTTCAGGCTGAGTTTCTGGACTGTTTAAGTCGAATGCTAACTGAGCAGCAGCATTCATCACATCTCCCTCCTCCCTGCTGATGTGGTGAAGTGAGCTAGCTTCCTGCTTTTGTTATGCTTTCCTGACCATGAACAACTATAGTCTGAATGGTAAGCCAAAATTCTTCCCTCAAACTGATATTTTATTTTATTTATTTATAAGAGAGAGAGAGAGCACGTGCATGCTAGGACCTCTAGCCATTGCAAATAAACTCCAGATGCATGCACCACCATGTGCATCTGGCTCATGTGGGTTTTGGGGAATCCAATCTGGGTCCTTAGTCTGCACAGGCAAGTGCCTTAACCACTAAGCCATTGTTCCAACCCTTAAACTTATTTTGTTAGATATTTCATCCCAGCAGTGAGTATAGACTATATTAGTCTATATTGACTAATATAGAAAACTGGTACCAAGATGTGAGGTTGTTGCTATAGTAAACCTGTCCATGAAGTTCTTAGCACTTTTGGAACTGGTTTGCACAAGGAATATGGAAGGACTTTGGTCTTTAGTATAGAGAAACTTTATAGTGTTGTAAGAAAAACTTAATGGGCCATTCAGGTGGGCATTTGGCAGATCAGAATGCAAAGAGAAATGTAGACAACCCCACTTCTGGTACGGTAATCTGTATTAGCCAGGGTTCTCTAGAGGAACAGAAGTGATATAATGAATTTTATTAAAAAGAGAATTTATTGGATTAGTTTACAGCAGTCCTCCAATAGCAGTCTACAGGCTTGAGAGTCAAAGAACCTAGTAGCTGCTCAGTCCATGTGGCTGGATGGCTCAGCAATCCCAACCCAGCACTGAAGACCTGAAAGCTTTCTGAAGATCCACTGGTCTTCAGTCCATGCTGGAAGGCTGGGGAAACTTGATTCCAATGCTGATGAAGGATAGCCAAACAGGACAGATGCACGTGCAAGTGAAAGCACTCAACAGCAAGCAGCACCTCCAGCCATGCAAGAGGCTCTACACTGGGATAATAGGTCGGACGACTTGAGAGCAAGACCCAACACATTGATGTCTCAAGATAAGAAGAATGTAAATTCTTTTGTGAGGAAAAAGACGGAAGTAAAAATGTTGACGAAGATCTCTGCTGCCCAAGCTCAGCATACAGAGGCTGTTCCCACTGCGATCCAAGGCCAGGCTTCCTCTCGATCTAATAGCAAGACGTGGCAGCATTGCACACATGGTACTGGTTTTAGAAGCATGACAAATGCAAAGTGGACAATATCATGGGTTGCACCGTGGTTCCAGAGAGCTCTTGAGGGGAAGCATTGTGAGACATGGGCAAAGTATGTGGAAGGAGGCCCCGTGAGCCACTGCATGAATCTGGAAAAACAAACCCAAAATTGCAATAGAGAACCCAGGATGTTAGAGATGCCAGGACTCTGGGGCATCTTCTGAGAAAAGCTGTGGGCTTGGAATGGATCCAGCTTGCCAGTGAGGCTACGGGCAGCACAGCTGGAGGGGTGGAACTACCCAAGCCTTTTGGAGCCCAGATGGTTTCACAGATACCAGACATGGAGCTACAAGGTTTGGAGTTTGCCCTGCTGGGTTTCAGTATTGCTTTGTTGTGATCATTCCTTGCTATGTTCCCATTCTTCCCTTTGGGATTTGGAGTGTTAATGTTGTACCCATGCTTGAACCCTGTAACTCATTTTTTAATGTTATATGAGCTCACAGTTAAGAATTTTCCTGAAGTGGTCATTGCATTCATGGTCTCACAGCACCTGTCCTTGCACAATATTGGGCCATCACCATGTTCTTATGGATTATGGAGGAGGGTAACAACAACAAAAGTCATCAAAATAGAAGAAGAAATAGTTGAAAAACCAAGGGTTTCAGTGGAAGGGGAATGGGGAACGGGGGGGCGGGGACAAAGGAGGATAATGGGGAGGAATTATGTAAAATTTTAAATAACTTTTTAAATAAAAAAAAGAATTTGAGTCACAGAAGAGACTCTGCACTTACATTTATAAATAGTGTTGCAATTGTTAAAAGACTTTTGAAATTGAACTGAATAATTGCAATATGAGATGGCTACGAACCTATGGGGACAAGGGTGAAAGATTATGAGTTAAAAGTAGTATGTTTAAGTGTCAAGTTGACAAAGAGATGGATTTGTGATGGTTAATGTTGGGTTGTCAAGATGACAGGATTTAGAATCCCGTGAAAACAAATTTCTACTCATATCTATAAATCAGATTAATTGAGGTAGGAGCCCCACTCTTAACTGTGTGTGGCACCATTCCATAGGCAGGGTTCCTGGCAAAAGGAAAAAGCCAGCTGAGCATAACTCAGTGGGTAATATAACTTGCTTCTAGCATGAGGACCCAAGACCTCAAATTTGATTCCTGTGCAAACAGCTGGCCATGTCCATACATGCCTGTAACCCTGATCCTTGGAGAGAATAGAATGGAAGCTCATTGGAGCTTGTGTAAATTGCAACTCTAGGTCCTGGGAGAGACTCTGCTTCAAGTAAATATGTAGATGAGAAATAGAGGAAGGATACCTAGCATTCTTTTGTCCTCCGGTCTCTGCATTGTGCACACAACCACACATACATGAGCATTTCCATGGTTAAAACACTTCCCTGTAAAGCTAAAGGACCCAGGTTCAATTCCCCAGTACCCACATAAAGCCAGATGCACAGTGGTGCATGTATCTGAAATTCTTGGTAGTGGCTGGAGGCCCTGGCAGTGCACCCATTCTCTCTCTCTCCTTGCAAATAAATAAATAAAATATTGAAAATAGGTGTTTGGGAGGCAACTTGACTACACATGTGTTTAACAATATGACAATAGTAGATTATTTCCTAGGACTCCATTTTCCCCGGCCATAGGCTTTTGAGCCGGCTTTGAGTACCAGGTATGTATTCTTTCCTGTGGAGCAGGCCTCAGATCTAAGCATAGAGCTGTTGGTTACCCCTGTAACCTTCATGCCACTATTGCATTGGGAGGTCCATCTTGTCTGGTTCGTTAGTACTACAGAATGTAGGATTCACCCCTGGGTGAGAATGTTGATGACTGCTCTTTGCCAGCAGCCTGTGTAGCACCTTTAGGCTCTAAGACATAAGCTTTGGTGACCGGCTTCTTCCATCCAGCATAATGTTTTTGAGGTTCATCCAGTTTGTTACCTGCAGTGATATTTCAGCCCTTTTAATAGCCAAAGAATATTCCATTGTACAGATATGACACATTGTGTTTAAATATCTATTAGCTGATAGATACTTGAGTTGTCTCTACTGTTTGGTTATTGTAAATAACAATGCTATGAATAATCAGGTATATGTAATATCTGTTTTAAGTTCTTTAGGGATGGTACGTAGGAGTAAAATTACTGAGTTATGCACTAACTCTGTTTAATCATTCAAGGTACTTCCTGAATGGTTTTTGAAATGGCTACCATTTTGCATTTTGACTACCATTTTGACTAGCAGTGTACGAAAGTTCTGATTTCTCCCTCCACGTCTTTGCCCATCCTAGTCATTATGGCTTCAGTTTGCATATTCACGATGAATAATGACAACAAGCATCTTTTAATGTGATGTTTGGTTCTTACATTAAAAATAACTTACAATCTTCAGCAACGCTGTGAGGATGACATATGCATTAAATAGAATGTGAACAATATGAGGGATTGACCATCTGCCTTACCCACAACTGGAGCTCCACTACCTAGTAGTAGGCAATGGAAACAGGCAGTCAAATTTTGGGTGTTTGGTTGGAACGCTGGTTGGCTGTGGCTTGATTCTTTCTGGTGAAGATAGATGAGTAAGGATTTCTAAAAAGCACTGTGATTTTTTTTCTCTATCTGTCTTTTCCTTCTGTTATGTAGTATATTTACTTATTCCTGCACTTATAAAGGATAAAAATAACTTGCCAAATAAATCTCTAAAGGAATTCAGATTTCAGAGTTCAGGGTCAGCTCATGGTCCTTGTATCCCTGAACTAGTCATTTTTAAGTTTACAGAGCTGTGGATGTTAAGAGAGAATTTTGAGACTCCCTAAGACCACTTTTTTGCATGTGTATGTGTGGTGTACATGGTGTATATGCATATGCTTGTATGTGTGTGGGTGCACATGTATGCACATACATGTTGAGGTAATAGATTGATGTTGGGTGTCTTCCTTAATTGTTGACCACCTTATTTATTGACACATGTATCTCTGGAATCCCAGAGTTCACTGATGTGGCTAGTTTAGCTAGCCAGCTTGTCCCAGGGAGCCACCTGTCTCTGCCTCCTGAGCATTGGGTTTAAAGGTTTACTTGAGTGCTGATGATCCAAACCCATGTCCCTGTGCTTGTTTGTGACAAAGGCTTTACACACTGAGCCATCTCCATAGCCCAGGTTTTAAAATTATCTTATTGTTTGTTTTTTTTTCTTTCCAAGTAATTATTATCATGTTCTTTGAACTGTTTTCATAATTCTCAATAAAATAAAATATGCAAAACAATAGAAATCATTTTAGTCTAGTAATCATGTATTCATAAACTCTCAAAACCAAATTGGGACTCTTAAGCCACTATTTTTCCTCCACGAGAAAAGTCAACAACAATTATTTAATGTGAAAGGAACAGAATATTCGAATCAATATGTGATCATGCCTCCCCAAGCAGAATCTCACCCACCTTTGGGGAGTTATTTATGGTATAGTTAAAGTCAGAACCTTGGTTATACTAAAGGTCAAATTGCATCACTCATCAATGGGACAGTAGCTCAGAAATTGAAATAACTTGAACTGCAAAGCTCCTTCCACTTGTCGCAGCCATTTCTCTAAGACCACCAGAATCAAACAGCAGTCAGCTCACCCTGCCTCAGCATGTCGGGAGCAGAACCACTGAACTTGCAGATGCATCCAGACGGTTGTTTCCAAGGGGCTGTAGCTTGTCCCAGGACTCTTGTATGTCAAAAGGTCACAAGGAATAAGAAACAGGCAAATGAGCTGTTACCTTGGTAATCACTCTCTGTAGGCAGTTTCTCTAAAAAGAGAGAATGAAGCAATTATCCTCCCAACTCTAGATTTTTTTTATGATAACTAGAAGATAATATAAAGTGTTGTTATTGCCTTGTTTGCTACTACTTTTTAAAAAATTTTTACCAGCTGTTGTTTAATACCTTGGAGGCTACAAGTCTGAGAAGCCTTTGCATAGCATAGGCCAAATTTGCTTCAAAAATCATTTTTCACCCAGAAACAGAAGGTTAAGATAGAAGAGATTCTGCCAATTTGGACTACAGAGGAGGCTGTAAGGCCAGTAAAAAGATACTCTGCTAATGCAATAAGTGCAATCCTCCTGAGGGGACAAAACACATTTTCCAGTTTTATTTCTTGTGTTGAAGACTTAAACATAACCCTCCAAAAAAAAAAAAAAAAACCCTGGGAACTAAATTTCTACCTTGTATACATTTCTTTGTGATGGTTTTCCAGTTTCCACTTTTTTAGTAAATCCTTATTAAAAAAAAAAAAATGAAGGCAATTTGAAAGAAAATGTCCCACTATATACAGCACTATAGTATTCCTATTTATGTTTTTCTTTCATGGACTTCCCTATTCAAATTGTGTGGGGGGGACAGGGGGAGATTTCCAGACCAGATTCCTAATGGGTAAAAAGGTAGCAAGTTGATCTAGGATTTATTGTTTTAAGAGGAAGGCATGGTCTTGCATGAGTGGGAAGACAGACATGCTGGCACATAGTTGGAATTCGGTGAACATTTACTGCCTGGATGGGTGGATGAATGAATGCCATAAACAAAGAGTGATGGCTAAAGTTATTTGTCTGTTTTAGCTAAGCAGCAGTAGCAGGTTATTTGGTCATACATTGTCCTAGATGTAAGCTTCCTTTCAGCAAAATTAATGTGTAAATCAACAGACTTTAGTAAAGCAGGTTAGACTCTGTAATGTGTGTGGGTGTCGTGTAATTAGCTGAAGGCCTTCATGTGAAAAGGCTCTGTGTCCAAGAGATAAGGCGGAAGGGCGATACAGGAGAGCGTGGCCTTTACTCATCTCTGCTGACGGCCTGCTTGATGGTTGACCTGCACGTTTTGTTTTAGTTTCAATATTTTGGTTTTTATGGTTCCAGTATCAAAGGGAGTGATAAGTGCATTTTCTCTTAGCTGTGTTTCTCTAAAGTAGCCTGCCGGCCTTTGCTCCTGGATAGAAACCCCAACATGGAGTGGGATGGTCCCAGCTTTTGTATTGTTTACTGTGGCGTCATGATGACATGGTGTTTCATTTCGAAAGAGTGACCATCAAGATAATGCACACAGGGTCATTCTGCAACAGGGTCTTCTTTTCACAGCATCGTATGCGCAGAGCACACTGCTGTATACACATGGGTGTGCTAGCTGTGGGAGATCAGGCAACATCCTTCACAATGCTCGTGCTCTAAGTGAGGAGTAGGACCACAAATAAATTAATAGTGAACTATTATAAATATATCTATAATATAAGTGCATTGATTTCTGATTTGGAAAAGGGTTATGGAGTAGGATAGGGGTTTCTTTAGATGCCAATGGCCAAGGATCAAATATCTAAGGTGATCATATGGGTCTGAGAATTGGGAAGGAGTGAGTAAGCCTGGGTGATTGTCCCAGGCAGAAGCAGCAGTGAGCTTGGCATATTTAGGGAAATATAGGAAGACCATCCTGGTAGGAAAGGAGTGACCTGGAGTTGCTAATAAAGATGAAGTTACAGGGGAGAAAGAGTGTAGATTGTCTGGGGCTGTGGACCATGATAGGGGTTTAGTTAGACTGCATTTTTTATGAGATGATATATTTTGCAAATCATGGATTAGAGGGGTGTGATGAGGTATTTAATACATTGAAAAGAACAGTTGGCTGCTGTGTGGAGAAGGAAGTGCTGTCTTGTGCCCCTAAGTATTATGGTAAGAAACAGCCATCCTGAAGGGCTGACCTCAGGAAGGTCCAGGATGTAGGTGCTAGAATTGGAAATGCACAGGTTAAAAATCACAACTTTTAGCTAGAGTGGTGGCGCACGCTTTTAATCCCATCACTTGGGAGGCAGAGGTAGGAGGATTGCCATGAGGTCGAGACCAAGCTGAGACTACATAGTGAATTCCAGGTCAGCCTGAGCTAGAGTGAGACCCTACCTTGAAAAAAAAAAAGCAACAACAACAACAAAATCACCACTTTTCACTGTTGAGTATTAGTAAAATCCTTTTGGGCCATTCCTTTCCTTTTTTCTTATACCTTCCTCTCAGTGCATGACTTTCAACCATTCTTTATTTGGAGTAATTCTTTTTCTCGCCCTCTAAATTTCTTGTTCCATATAACATTTCTTTTTATCTTAAATATTTTATTTATTTGATAGAGAAACAGAGAGAGAGAGAGAGAGAGAATGGGTACACCATGGCCTCTAGCCATTGCCAACAAACTCCAGACACATGCACCACCTTGTGCATCTGGCTTTATGTGGATACTGGGGAATTGAGCTTGGGTCCTTTAGCTTTGCAGGCAAGCACTTTAACTCCTAAGCCATCTCTCTAGCCCCATATAATGCTTCTTGCTAATTCCAGGGCATCACCAGCTCCTCCGTTATTATCTAGTCACTATTCTATATTTTTATATCCCTGGAATGAAATTAAAAAATAGCTCTTGATCCGGGTGTGGTGGCACACACCTTTAATCCCAGCACTGGGGAGGCAGAGGTAGGAGGATCACCGTGAGTTCAAGGCCACCCTGAGACTACATAGTGAATTCCAGGTCAGCCTGGGCTAAAGTGAGACCCTACCTAGAAAAACCAAAAAGAAAAAAAGCTCTTACTTTCTTTAAAAAATTAAAAAAAAATTAACAAGGCTCAGAATTTAAATTCACTTTCTTCACAAGCACAAGAGCTCAAGGAGGCCTGAAACTGTTGAGTTTGAATCTCCAGAGCCCACTAAAACAGCTGGGCAGGGCCATCAGCATGTGAAAATCCAATCCTGCAAACTGGGGGCAGGGACCAGGGAAACTCCTGGATCTCCAATAGCAACAAGCTCCAGGATCAGTAAAAACACTGGCTAGAATAAGGATGGCTGAAGAGTAATGGAGTGGGATACCCCATGTTCTTCTCTGGCCACCACAGGCAGCATTGAGCCCAGCCCCCAAAGCCCCAACACACATACAACATTACACACACACATACATATAAGGAAAAATTTTTAAAAAATCAAATTGTATCCTGTGATTGACTAAGCAGTGTCATTATGAGCCGTAGTTAGAGTAGACACCCCCAAGATGCTTGCAGAGATAGTGAAGAAACCAGGTGATCTTCACAGTGACTGAGCAAAAAACCTTTAGCTCCTATTTCATGGTGGGAAAAATAATAAATCTTCATGGAGAAATCATTCTAAGACATTATGAAAAATAAAACTAGCATAAACTCACTGGATGCATTCAACATTTATTTTTATGGGTTCCATATGAGTGTGTGGCAGTTTGAATGTGAATGTATGCCCTCTCCCATAGCCTGAGGTATTATTTTCATTTAAAAATATTTATTTATTTGCACAGAAGAGAGAGAGAGAGGGTGAGACAGAGAGGGAGAGATAACGGGTGTTCCAGGGCCTCTAGCCACTACAAATGAACTCCAGTAGCATGCACCACTTTGTTCATCTGGCTTTACGTGGCTACTGGGGAATAGAACCTGGGTCATTAGGCTTTTCAGGCAAATACCTTAACTACTAGGTCAGCTCTCCAGCCCAACCTGGGTATTTTTTTATTAAGCTTGTAACTGAATTCTCCAGAAGCCTGCTGCAAGAGTTGTCACTGGGGGCAGATATTTTAGTCCAGCCCTAAGGTTTTTAAGGAACCAGTTTGAGGTCTGGTTGTTTGTGTTTATTGGTTGTTCGTGGTGTCTCTGTGCCATGGATCTATAAAATGAGCCAGCTTCTCCCACTGCCAAGGTTTCCCCTGGATTCTATAGTCCTGAAATAAACCCTTTCCTCCCATTAGATGTTTCTGGTCAGATGTTTGTTCCAGCAATGAAAAGTACCTGCAACAGAATGTTTATGACAGAAAGCAAACCTGTTAGTGCTCTTGACTGAAGCTGAAAACACGTCTGTAGGGAAGCTCAGGTCTGTGTCCTTGTGGTGTGTTAACTTTGTGTTGGAAGGAAGCAATGTGCTTACTGATCTAGAAGAACGTAACAGTCTTAATCATTCCTTTCCAACGACCATTGGTTGTTTTTTCCTGGGTGCACTGGTGCACCTGAGCTGCCTGGTACTGGCTCTCTGCAGCCAAACGTGAGAATCTCTTCCCAACTCCACCTGAAGTGACCAGGGATGTCATATCGGTAGACCCAAACCAGCCAATCTGTATCTTTGCACCATGGAAGTTGACACATGTTAACAATCAGGGCTTCCCACTTTTTTTCCTGAATCCCTTCCTAGCCAGTTGCCAAATGTTTCCCAGCACACCACTGCCTGGGCATCCTACCAGAAACTTGGCATGTTTAAACATGAATTCACACTTTCTTCCTCGGTTCTTCTCTAAGACCCGGTCCTCTCTTGCGTTCCTCTGAGATGTGGGTGGATTTAAAGCCAGCTTCAAACCTCCAGACGTGTCTTTTTCCCCAGAGCGAGACCCTTTTCGGCCTCTGTGCAGCTTCTGCACTCATGCCCGTTACATCCCCTCTCCAGTTTCTAACTGGAGCTCCCTGCTTCGCTTTTCCCCTATCTAACCACTAGCTGAGTTATCGTGTGCTTAATTCACCCCTAGTTCCCTGTCTCCATCTCTTTGGTCTCATCTAGCTTGCCTACTGAGATACATTTTGTAATTCTGTCAATTTTTTTTTTCTTGCTCAAACTAATGCTGTCTCTAGCACCAGTCTCTCATATAATGTCCATCCAAGGTTTAGTCTATCAGAAGCTCATTCGTTAAGAACAGCCTACCTTCCAGTCCACTCCTCCTCATGTCTTCTCTTCCGGGTGTTCCAGTTCCCAAATAGAACACATGGCATTTCAAACAAAGGTATGTCTGATGCACTGGTTTGGGAAAAAGGCCTTCCTTTCTTTTTGCCTGGGTAAAACTTAGGCTTTCATTTAACATGGAAGTCAAAGTTTTGTCCTTGAGGTTTTTCCTCAGCATTTCTCTTCCCTGAACCCACATCAAAATAATCTATGGTTTGCTTGAAGTCTCTTGGCAATATTGTGCTGCTTTTTTATTAATTTATTTTTATTGAGAACATTAATAAATGAACATAATGCAAATTGGTCATATTCCCATTGGGTTACACTCTTATGTCCCCTCTCCCCTGATCCCACTCCACTGAAGGCTGTTCTTGGTGGGGATACCCGTAATCACTGTGGGGTCATGATTACATCAGTCTTTGAGGGCAATGCCTCAGAGTATACCTTCTCACCCTGTGGCTCTTACAGTCTTTCTGCCCCCTCTTCTGCAATGTCCCCTGACGTTTGGAGGGTATGTTTTAAGTCTCCTTTCCTGTTGAGCATTCACAGCTTCTAACTTTCTGCCTTGATGAGTTCTGAGTCTCCTGGAGGAAGATCTTAGGCTACCCATGATAACAGTGCTCATATGTAATACACCAATTCCTCAGTATGGTTTCTTTGGCCCCAGAAAATGTGATAGAGATGATTCATGTCATGCTAGGCAGTAAGCTTCCTTTTCTTACATTCTGATGAGTCTTGGGTCTCCTCCGTTATTCACTGCCATCTGTAGAAAGTAGACTCTCTATCCAAGAGTGAGAGCAGCATGGGCCAAAGCATGGGATAAACATAGGCATTTAAAAGACTTTTTGAGGAGCATAATTTCTCCTGTTAGCCATAGAACAGTGGAAGCTAGCCTTTAGTGTCTATGACCTTCTAAGCCATAGCCTTCTGACCTAGTGCTCAGTACTAGGCATAAATTCCCTTCCACTGAGTGAGCCTCATATCCATTCAGAGATCAGTTGGTTACCTCCATAGCCTGTGTGCACTATTGAGTGAGTGGGAGCATCTTGCTGGGTTCTTGACTTGATACCTTGCATAACCCACTGTTTTCATCACATTGTTGGTGACCTGTATCCCCCAGAGCTCACGTAGCGCTTTCCAGCACTCCGAGAGCTCAGCAGCTGGGAGCTGGATTCTATCTCAACTCCAGCATGATCTCCTGATGTCCTGGACAGCACAGTCTATGGCGTCTTCAGCAAAAGGTTCTTACCATTTAGTTCTGGTGGGTAACCAAGTGCTTTCACAATGGCCCTCATTGTTTAGGGGGCCTCAGTGAACCTCCATAATCAATAGCTCACTGTGAGGCATAACCCAATTCTGGCACTGGGGTCTATAAGCAACAGCCTGTGGTTTAAGGGCATAGGTTTTACTACCCTTGAAGAGTACCTCTGTACAAGATCTCCCTCTCTCTCTCTCTCTCTCTCTCTCTCTCTCTCTCTCTCTCTCCAAGAGTTATATCTTCTAATTGGTTAAAAAAAGAGGTAGGTTTCTATGATGCTAACTCATGTCATAATTAGTTTTATGTATCTACCCCTACTCTCTCCTTTACCTCTATCTCCCCAAACTCTTCAAACACCTGTGTTCTTTCCTTCCCTGTCTACTATCCCTGTCTCTGATTCCTCCTGATTTTCTTCTCTTACGAACAGATAAAGTATTCTGTTAGGATCTGCAAGTGAGAGACAACATGAGCTGCTTGTCTTTCTAAGTCTGGGTTACCTCACTTACTGTGATTTTTTTTTCAGCTTCATCTATTTTATTGAAAGTTTTATTTTTCCTTACTGTAGAATAAAGTTCCAGTGTAGATGGACCCTGTCTTCATTATCCATTCATCAGTTGATGTATATCAGTGCTTATTCCATTTCCTAGCTATTGTCAATAGAGCAGCAACAAACATGGCTGAGCAAGAATCTCTATAATAGAGTTGAGTATTTAGCGTATGTGCCCAGGAATAGTATGCATAGGCCAGGTGGCAGGTCTGTTTTTAGATTTTTGAGGAGTCTCCATACTGATTTCCACAGTGGCTGTATAAATTTGCATTCCCACCAGCAGTGGGTGAGGGCTCCTCTTTCTCTTGCCATCATTGGTTGTCATTTGGTTTTTGATGGGAGCCATTCTGACTGGAGTGAGATGGAATCTTAAAGTTTTGTTTTGTTTTGTTTCATTTTGTGAGGTAGGGTCTCACTCTAGCCCAGGCTGATCTGGAATTCACTATGTAGTCTCAGGTTGGCCTCAAACTCACAGTGATCCTTCTACCTCTACCTCCTGAGTGCTGGGATTAAAGATGTGTGCCATCACGCCTGGCTTTAAAGCAATTTTAATTTGTGTTTTCTTGATGGATAAAGATGTTGAGAATCATTTTTTTAGATGTTTATTGGCTATTTGTGTTCCTTTGAGAACTTTTTGTTGTTTCTTGTTCCGTTTTTTGAGTGGGTTAACTGTTTGTTTATTGCTTAGTTTTTTGAGTTCTTTGCATATTCTAGATATTAAACATCTGTCATTTGTATAGCTGGTCAAGATTTTCTCTTTTTTCCCCCTTTTTTTATGAAAGGGGGGGAGAAAATGAATTGGCATGCCAGGTGCCAGAGCCTTCAGCCTCTGCAGTTGAACTCCAGACATGTGCACCACATTGTGCACATGTGCAATATTGCACACATGTGTCACCTTGTGTGTCTGGCTTACATAGGATCTGGGGAATTGAACATGGGTCCTTAGACTTTGCAGGCAAGCATCTTAACTGCTAAGCCATCTCTCCAGCCCCCAAATTTTCTTCCATTCTGTGGTTTTCTGTTGATTCTGCTGATGGCTTGCTTAGCTGTGAAATAGCTTTTTAGTTTTGTGAGGTCTCCATGGTTGAGTGTTTGTCTTATTCCTTGGGCTTGTTCAGAAAGTCTTTCCCCATGGAGTTTTCTCCCTGCTTTTTCTTCTAGTTGTTTCATAGTTTCATATCTTATATTGATGTCTATTTGGAGTTTTGTTTTGGGCAGGGTGAGAATAAAGAGCGTAGATTCATTCTTCCACGTGTGGTTATTTATCCAGTTTCTCCAGTACCATTTGTTGAAAATGATGTCTTTTCGCCACCGTGTGTTTTTGGCCTCTTTGCCAAAGATCACATGGCTGTATTCATTAAAACATATACTTAAGTCTTCTAATTGATTCCATTGATCTATGTTTCTGTTTAAAACACAATAATATATCTTGATATCAGGTGTGGTGATACCACCAGTAGTATTCTTTTTGCTAAGGATATTTTGGGCTATTGGAGGCATTTTCTGCTTCCATATTAATTTTGATACTTTTTTTCTATTTTGTGAATTTGTTCTGAAATTTTGATTGCAATTACTTTGAATTTATATGTTGCTTTTGATAAGATGGTCATTTTCATAATATAATTCTCAGACTGTTTGTTATTGATATATATGAACGTTAATGAATCTTGTGTGTTAATATATTATCCTGCCTCTTTGCTGAAAATATGTATCAGCTCTAGGAGTTTTTTTGTGGAGTCTTGTAGGTCTCTTAACTATAGCATCATATTATCTAGAAATAAGGCTAGTTTAACTTTTCTTTTAAAATTGTATCAATTTTATTTCTTTATCTCATCTTATTGTTCAAGCTAAGACATCAAGTACTATGTTAAACAGCAGTGGAAGAATTGGCATCATTGTCTTGTTCCAGGCCTTAGTGGGAATATTTCAATTTTTCCATACTTAGTATGATATGGGTTTTAGGTCTATTATATGTACCTGTCAGTATATTGAGATATGATCCCTACATCCCTAGTCTCTCCAGTGAGTTTTTTTGCCTTCTTTTTAAATTTATATTAAATCTTTTATTATTATCATTATTATTAACAATATATTTCACATGGATACATCTTTTGTTGGTACCCTCTTTTTTTTAAATATTTTTTTTTCTTTTTTAAAGATTTTTATTTATTTATTTGAGAGTGACAGAGAGAGAAAGAGGCAGATAGAGGGTGAGAGAGAGAATGGGCACGCCAGGGCTTCCAGCCTCTGCAGACGAACTCCAGACGCGTGCGCCCCCTTGTGCATCTGGCTACTGTGGGTCCTGGGAAATCAAGCCTCGAACCGGGGTCCTTAGGCTTCACAGGCAAGCGCTTAACCGCTAGGCCATCTCTCCAGCCCTGGTACCCTCTTTTTGCTGGTCTCTGCCCCCATTCCATTGGGGATCCTCCTCATGAAGTGATGTTGTATTTTGATCATTTTAATAGATACAGAAAAGGCTTCTAACAAAATACAACATCACTATTTCTTATTTAATGGCTAGCAGTTTTGCTTTATAAAATTCAGTACAGTTCATGATTGTAATATTCTCACATTGAATAGTTCCCTTTAAGAGTGTTGAGTGGCTTTTTAAAAAATCTTCTTTGAGTGCTTTTAAAGTCTATTTTGTCAGATATTGGCATAGTCACACTTTCTTATTTTTTATTTCAGTTTTCTTAGAATATCCTTTGTAAACATGAGATGACTGAAATTTAGCCTCTAATTCAGGGGCTGGTAAACTTTTCAGTCTGGGTGGCCATGAGCTTGAGGTCTAGCTGAGTATCTGGACTGGGCACACTGGAAGATGAACAACCTGTTTCATTCATGGGCAGTCTTGTTAGGTGTCTGGACTTGGTGCCTTGGACCCTGAGAGGCCTACTCAGTGTCTAGGCCATTTCCACATGTGTCTGGACTGGGAATTGTGACTAGCTTGGAAATCTATACTATTTATTTATTTATTTATTTATTTATTTATTTTTATTTAAGAGGGAGGGAGATAGAGAGAATGGGCATGCCAGGGCCTCCAGCCACTGCAAATGAACTCCAGACACATGTGCCTCCTTATGCATCTGGCTTATGTGGGGCCTGGAGAATCAAACCTGTGTCCTTAGGCTTTGCAGGCAAGCACATTAACTGCTAAGCCATCTCTTCAGCCCCTGTACTCTTTTTTTAATAACATCATTTTATATTATATCTACTTCTATTATAATTTATTTTAGCACTCTAATAGCTTGAAGTAAGAACCCAATCTTATTCATATTTATACCTTCCTTTGGGGGCAAACTCAATGCTCTTCTCAGCAGAGTCTTGCTGAAAGAGAAATAAGAAAGGAAGAATGTTCATACTTGGGTGAAACATCATTCTGTTGCTAGGTATAAAGAAACTCAAATTACAGGAAGTTAAAATGACATAACAGAAATATTTCTGGAAGTCCCCCAAAAGTTTCACTTCTAAGTGGAACAACTTTTTTATTTTATGTAATATATTTGAAGAGAATGTCATATGAAAACGGAAATAGAATAGAGTAATTCTACAGTGTAACAGAAAGTAGGATCAGAATAAATGGTTGGAAGCTACAGAACACATTTTCACTTAATATATGAGAAAATCTTTCTGAGGGATAATGTAATTGCCTTATCACAGGAATGGAATTTCTAAAAAATACCCTGAGTTCCCATCAGACAGATGATGCAAGTAGATAGACATCTGTTAGGAATGTTCTAGAAGGAGCTCCTGCAGGGGGTCATGTTCCCTAAGGGTCTCTGAGAGTCTATAGTTTTATAATTGTGAGTCATCTAGCCTATTATGGGATGTTGAGCACTTGTCATTCTAAACTAAGGTGAGTTGCCATGCCCATTATTATTTAGGACTTTTACTCTATTGTAGAAGCATGAAAAGGTTTAGGAAGAAAACACCTATAAAGGTCATAGCAAATTCCCTCACCTTCACTCAAAAGTGGTTTCTAAATTTCAGATTTCCTCTAGAGAAAAGTGTATCATTAGTTTCACGTTATAAGACTGAAAATATTTTCTCTACAAGGATTTAAGGGGAAAATTTGCTACATTTTTCCTGATTAAAACTCTGGCTCATTTTACTTTTAGCTCATTTCCCTCTGGCTTATGAAGGGAATGAGAGAAGTACAGCGAGGGGGGAAAGAGAGGGAGAAAAAGAGAGAAATCAAGAGAGAGGGAGAGAGAGCATGAGAATCACTCTCTAGAGGTCTCGCTCTTGCTCCTTGTCTGGTGTTCTTCACCTGAAAGGTGTGCAGTTTTCCTTTACTTCTGCCCCATTCTTTTCTAGATGTTTACCCGGGGACCATGCTCCCCCTCTTTGACTGCTGACAAGTCTAGACACTGTTTTTGATTTTCATACTTTCCTTTACTATAAAAGGAATATTTATATTCCCTGTATAAATATTGGTGCTTTTTTCATTTTTCTTTCTTTTAGCACTAGCCACTCGAGGAAAATAGAATGACCATCTTTCTCTTATGTTCTTTCCTCCATTCTCTTCTGTCTCCTTATGTGGTGGTTTGATTCAGGTGTCCCCCATAAACTTAGCTGTTCTGAATGCTAGGGCCCCAGCTGATGGCAACTTGGGAATTAACACGTCCTGGAGGCAGTATAGTGTTGGGGGCTGGCTTATGGGTATCACAGCCAGTTTCCCCTTGACAGTGTTTGGCACACTCTCCTGTTGCTGTTGTCCACCTGATATTGGCAAGGAACTGATGTCCACCCTCTGCTCATGCCGTCATTTTCCCCTGCCATCATGGAGCCTCCCCTCCAGTCTGTAAGCCAAAATAAACCTTTTTCTCTTCCTAGAAGCTGCTCTTGGTTGGATGATTTCTGCCAGCAATGTGAACCTGACTGCAACACCCTATGACATTACTCAACTGATAACCTGGCCTGTCCATCTCTTCAGCTATATATAATATCTTCTTCATCACCTCTCTTCTCTCTCTCTCACTCATTCTCATTCTCATTCTCTCTCTCTCTCTCTCTTTTCATTGCCAGCTTCTTCATGGAATGGTCTTTACACATATACGTAAGTGCCTTACGTATATTTCACCTTTAGTTTACTTCATGAACTTTACTTCTGTTTCCATCCCCATCACTGCTGTGAAACTTTTTGCAAAGACCACCTGCATGCCATCCAGTGTTTCGACCTCATTCCCCTGGGGAGCGAGTAGTAGTTGAATCCACGGGATTCTCATTCCACTTCCTTCTCTTTCCATCTCTTTCAGGACACTTTTACCATCTGATTCTCACTGCCATCTTAGACAATCTTGTTTCTTTTATATTTTATTTATTTATTTATGTGTAAGAGAAAGAGATAGAGAGAGAGAAGAAAGAATGGGCACACCAGGGCCTTTAGCCACTGCAAATGAATTCCAGATGATTGTGCCACCTTGTGCTTATGTGGGTCCTAGGGTATTGAACCTGGGTCCTTAGGCTTTGCAGGCAAGCACCATAACCTTTAATCCATCTTTCCATCCTGACAATCTTGTTTGGATTATAATTAATGCATTCAGAAAACAGGTTTGGAGTATATATTCAGCCACATGTTGAAGAAAGGATAGTTTTTTATTCCTTTCTTTTCTTTGTGTGTGTATAAGTGTGTATATAGAGTATGTGTTGTCTGTGTATGGTGTGCACTGAACGTGTGTAAAGTGTATGAGGTGTGTGTGTGGTGTGTCCTTCATGTGTGGTGTGTGTAGAGTATATGTGGTATGTGTGTGGCATTGTTGAATGTGTGGAATGTATAGCATACATGTGTGTGGCATGTGTTGTGTATGGAGAGTATATGTGGTGAATGTATGTGGCATGTGCTACATGTGTGCCATGTGTAGAGTACATGTGGTGTGTGTGCCATGTGCTGATGTGTGGTGTATGTAGAGTACACGTGGTGTATGTGTGCAGGTGCACAGCCCATGAGGAAGCCAGAGGAGGCTATTGGTTATCTTCCACTTTCACTCATCCACGTTTCCTTGAGATGGAATCTCTCACTGAATAAACCTGGAGTTGTCATTTTCACCCCAGACTGACTGACCAGCAAGCCCCAGTGATTCTCCAGTCTCTGCTCCTCATAGGACTGGGGTTACAGATGTGCGTGGCCATGGTTAGCTGTTTATGTAGGTGCTGGCGAATCAAATGCACGGCAAGTTCTTGCTCCCACCGCAAGTGCTCAACCACAACGAGCCATCTCCCCAGCCAGGGAGGACAGGTTTTAAGCAAACGGCAGTAGAACAGTAAGGTAGAAGGGAATAGCCTGTGCTGCAGTGTATTCAGAACTGGACCAGGCTTCTAATGCTCACCCTATCACTTATTAACAACAATAAAAAAAAAAGTGCTTGAAGTTTTGGGGTGACTGCTTTGGGACTTTAAGGCCTGATTTCTAGTTGCTTACTGGAAAACGAGTGTCTCATTCCATCTTTCTGGGGCTTACTCAAGAGTGGTGTGTTCCAAGCCGGGCGTGGTGGCACACGCCTTTAATCCCAGCACTTGGGAGGCAGAGGTAGGAGTATCGCCGTGAGTTCGAGGCCACCCTGAGACTCCATAGTGAATTCCAGGTCAGCCTGGGCTAGAGTGAGACCCTACCTTGAAAAAAAAAAAAAAAAAGAGTGGTGTGTTCCAGCAGAGGGAGGACAAGCTAGGAGAGTGGTGGGGTCATGGTGTCTATAGTTGGCTTTGGGAACCTCTGGCAGCTGAATGAACCCCTTTGCTGAGATTTGAGGACAGCAGTGTTTCAAGCCCTGACAGATGAGGTGAAGAAAGGCTCCGAGATGGGAAGCTCTCCCTTTGGGTGCAGCTGACCGAGTTATCCTTGAACAGCCTAGCTGCACGGAGCATGGGATGTGAAAGGCTTCCCTTGTGCAGTGATTGGATGTGAATGCTGGTTTATTTTGGAGCCAAGAAAAGGCCCAGCAGACTTGATGAAAGGCTCCAAGCATCTGAAAGAGTTCACCCACACCACATCCTCAGGGGACAGCTGCCATCGCCGCCCTTTTATTAATGCACGCGGTGGAGGATTTGTGCCTCTGCCCTTTGTGGGGCTTGGCAGCCATCCACTGCCTAATGTGAAACAGGCCTGTGGATGGACCGACCCTTTGAAGTAGCATCTGGTAGAGGCTACTGTGCATGGGTGGGGTGTGGCCTCCGAGGCTGGATTCCGCCATTCTCACAGGTTGTCTCCAGTGCGGGGGCCACATTCCCACTCCTTCCTGGAGACAGCCACCACCTGCAGACCTCGCGGAGCGCAGAGAATGGGGAGACGTCCACCACAGCATAAATAGATAGGAAAGAGAAGACCACGCCCCACTATGTCCCCCTTGTCACTGAACAACAGCCAGGGCAGAGGTGATCCAACTTCCGCTTTGCTGGTCCTAGCCTTCACCTCTCTGGTAACCCTGTGGATTCTTTTCTCTCTTTGGCGATTGATTGGCGGTCAGTCAGGGACAGAGTAAATTTTCATGTGCTTGTCTTGTCAATAGAGCTGCAGGGGACACAGAGAGGATACAGGACGGGAGGGGAAATGATGTGACCCAGTCACACTGCTGAGCTTCAACCCAGATAGGACTGGCCCGCCCGCCCTTCCTTCCTTCCTTCCTTCCTTCCTTCCTTCCTTTCTTCCTTCCTTCCTCCCTTCCTCCCCTCCTCCCTCCCTTCCTTCTTCCCTCTCTCCCTCCCTCTTACCCCCCTCCCTTCTTCACCCCCTTCCTCCACTCTCTTATTTTCTTTCTTCTCTTTCTCTCTCTATTTTTACCACTTCTTTTCATGTCGATACAGAAAATACACAGATTGCAAGTGAACAGTGTAATAAAACTTTGTGGGTAACCGGGCACGTGAGCAGCATCCATGGGAAGAAGCAGAACATTATCCCAAGCCAGACACCACTTGGAGCCTCTTCCTGGTCACTGCTGGCTCTCACCCCACAGCTAATCAGCATTCTGACTTGGAACTTTATTAGAAAATCCTTGCATGTTATGGAACTATATATGCATTTGTATTGGGTACATACCCAGAATTGGAGTCATTCAATCATCAAGTATGTGAATGCATTCATTGTCTAATGCCATGTAATAACAGATGGCGTTTAACATAGTGGTTTAGAATAACACACATTCATTATCTCAGGGTCCTTGGCTCCTCAGTCTGCCTTTTCTCCTCTCCTTATTTTCCCTTTTATCTTGAGATAATGTCAAATTTACATACAGAAATACAGAAAAATCCAGTGTGCCCTTTACTCAGTTTTCCATGACGGCAACATCTTTTTTGTTTTGTTGTGGACAATTTTAATTTAATTTAATTTTTAATTATCACAAAAGTAACAAGCTTCCTTATGGCATTTTTATACATACTTAGTTTTGTATGATTTCCCCCAGCCCTTCCTTGTTCAGCCCAGCTCAGTATTTCCCTATCCATATACATATAACATGTTCTATTACATTCCCAACACCTTTTCTTAATGCTTTGTTCCCCCCATCTCATGGGCTTCTTTCTAGTTTCCTGACCCATAACCCACTCTCACTTGCACATAAACACACATATAGAGATTAGAAGCTAGATCAACACTTTATGTCTCTTCCAACAGATGGTGCTATGGGAGGACCTATAGTCACTGGTGGTTTCCTCTCCTCTAAACTTAGCAGGCTGCCTGCAAACAAAATTTAAGGACGCACTTGCTCTCAAGTGCCAGCCCTGTACTCATTGGAGCTGACAGCCAGCGTCTCCTTACATTTTGGACCCAAGGATTCCTCCTAGCTCGCTCTCTTTTCTCTTTCTTTCTTCCTTCCTTCCTTCTTTCCTCCATCCCTCCCTCCCTCCCTCTCTCCCTTTTTCCTTCCTTCCTTCCTTTCTTTCTTTCTTTCTTTCTTTCTATTTCTTTCTCACTCATTCCCTCCCTTCTTTTCTACCTCTCTCCTTTCCCCTCTCTCTTATCCCCGAATATCTTAGGGAAGGGGAGAGGGACTGTGCTGATTGATCACTAATGGCAAATGATGTAGTCAGTCACTGTGATGTAATGAAGCCTCCATAACACCTCAAATGATCAGGGTTCAGAGAATTTCCAGAATGCTTAATATGTAGGGGTTCCTGGAGGGTAGCCTTGCTAGAGAGGGCCAATGTCTCATCCTTTTATCTTCCATCTAGCTATTGATCTGGATTCTAATAAAAACCTAGGAAACATGAAGTCATTGTTGCTTTGGACTCCGTGAATTGCTCTAGCAAGTTAATGAGGTAGAGGCATGGGAACCCCCGTTTATAGCCACAATCAGAAACTCAGAAAGAACAACATGGTGATTATAACTTACCTCAGAAGTGGGGGTTAGCAGTCTTGGCAACTGGGCCCTGCACCAGGGATCTGACCAATCCCAGATAGATGAGGTCAGTACTGAATCGCATTAAAGGACCTGCAGCTAGTTTGTCCACTGGAGACCTGGCAGATGGTGAAGGAAATCCCAGCTCGGTGGTCTGACGTGTTCTATGCAGAGTGTGCGGGTGTAGGAAGCTGAGTTTGGGTTCCTCCCTCCACAATGGAGGATGTTTCTCTCCTGCTAGGTAGAAGGTCTAATTCTCTTAAATCTGAGGGCTTTGTTTTCAAATAAAAACATGTGAAGCAAAAGGCACTACCTAGATAACATGCAATTTTTTTTTACAAATAGAGGGGGAAAGAGAGAAAAAGTGTGTGTTTAGGCTTCCCCACTGCTGTTATCCCTCGCCTTATCCTTCGCAGAGCACAGAGCTGCTCTACATTCGTGGTAGGAAATGGGGCCAGCGCTCAGAAGTGCAGGGGTTTAGTCCACCAGCATTATGACGGTATCACAGGGAGTGCTATAGTGGTGAGAAAAGTGATTAACTTTTATGCTGGTCAGCCATTTTTGTTTGTTCTATTCTTCAGGATAGGGTTTCACTCAAGCCCAGATTGACCTGGAATTTACTATGTAGTCTCAGGGTGTCCCCGAACTCAAGGCGATCCTCCCACTTCTGCCTCCAGAGTGCTGGGAATAAAGGTGTATGCCAAAGCCGGGCGTGGTGGCGCATGCCTTTAATCCCAACACTCGGGAGGCAGAGGTAGGAGGATCACCGTGAGTTCAAGGCCACCCTGAGACTACATACTGAATTCCAGGTCAGTCTGAGCTACAGTGAGACCCTACCTCGGAAAACAGAAAAAAAAATAAAGGCATGTGCCACCATGCCTGGCACAATCAGCCATTTGTATGTTTTTATGTTTGTTGTAACAGCCACACTCCAAAAAGTAGACTTGATATGGAAGCAAATGCTGGAGTTAAGAATTGACCGTAAGCAGGCACTCTCACTGTTGTCCACTAGAGGGGGGTAGTGGCAAGGTTTGCCTGGCCATCCTCTGAGCAAGCTCCGCTGGGCTCTGCCAAGATCAACCCAAATGGAAATAAGTTATCTCCAAGACAATTACAGCTCGCAAATATCTGTAAATCATGAGTGACTTCTCCCTTTGAGGAGCCGGTTTGCATACTCGAGCAAAGACAGCTTATCTTCCAACAGGGGTTGGAAGTGAAAAATTCTGACTTCGTGTGATGGGCTTCAGAAGTGCATATTTTGTATAAAATGATCTTCAGGTGATGTGTACAAGGAATATGTAAAACAACTTAGGGTTTAGACTTGGGCCCTTTGCCCAAGAATATCTCATCATTTATGTGTAAATATTTCAAAATCATTGGAAAAAAATCTGGAATCGTTTGGATTTCTTGTCTCCAGCATTTTGGATAAACAGTGCTTCCTGTGTGGAGTCTCTGTTTTTGCCCCCGTTAAAGTCCAAGCCTCAAGCATGGGATAGGCAGAGCGATGTACCAGTGCTTCCTATGGAACACAGGAATGCTGTACATTCTAGGTCCTGGACTGTGCTTGATGGCTATCTGGTCACTACTAGCATCACACCTTTACTAGATGCAGGTATGTGGGAATCACTTGAAAATTAGAATTAATGTATGAAAGTAGAAGGGGCATATGTGTAAGGGGAGGAAGACATAATGGGAGGAGGGGACAGAGGAAGGTAGTGGGGAGCAAAAAAGGAATATCACATGTTTTTTATATGTGGAACCTATGTGAGACATATATTACTTATATGATTATATTGCTATGTGATATACACACATGGACACACACATGTGCATGTGTGTACACACATGTGAAACCAGGATGAGGAAGGAGACCAGCATACAGAGGATGAGGGGCAAGAGAGTGATGGGAGTATGAATATGAGCAAAATACAAGGATATACATCCATGAAAATATTTTAAAGAAACCCATTATTTTATAGAATTACTAATGGTTATTTTAAAAACTTTAAAAAAAAAAAACTGGCATTCTTGAAAAACTACAAGCATTGCTGCCCTTAAAAGTAAGCCTCTATAATCACAGAAGCCCACATTATTTCACAAAAATAATCCATAGCTTCAAAAGCAGGTCAGAAACTAATGGTCACTGTTGGATTTTCTGCCCTGTTGGGTTCTGTTGTGTAAAAAAATACCATATTACTCCTAGACAATGTTGCTGTAGTGTTTTAGATATAAAATGTCCCCCCATAGACTCATATGTTTGAATATTGAATCCCAAGTTGGTGGCACTGTTTGGGAAGGTAGTGGAACCTTTAGGGGTGGAGCCTCACTAGAGGAGGTGCGTCACTGGGGCAGGCCTGCAGATTTCGTGGTCCAGCCCCACTTGCTACTTCCTCCCTGCGGATGTGAAGATGTGGCCCCAGCTATCTGCTCCTACCTTGCTTTTCCCAACATGATGGACTTCCCTTTGAAACTGTAAGTTGAAATAAACCCTCTCCTTCCATAAGCTTCTTCTGGTCAGATATTTTGTCCCAGCATTGAGAAAGTAACTGCTACCATTGCAATGATTATACATGTGGAATTTGATGGAGTATGCCTGTAATACCAGCATGCAAAAAGCAGAGGCAGGATCATTGAAGTTATACAAGAGCCAGGGCTACTGTAAGACTCTGTCTTAAAAATTAAAAATGAAATCAATATTTCTCAGTATCTGTAATATTAGATTAAAATGTTAGCATTACATATACGATAGTATAATGTGTGTAAGAGATGGGAAATAAAGCAGGGGTTCACTGTAAATAATTATCTAGATGGTTTAGTGGGACTTTTGCTTGTTCATTTGGTTGTTGAGTTTCCACTCTTGTCAAGGCAGGAGTGGGGCAGGTTTCAAGGAGAGAGGGACACCAGAGGTGGGAAGATGACAGGCCAAGATTGAGCAGGGCATGCCGGGAGCTCATTGAAGCTTAATCGTGGGCAGTAGCACAGTGACTGGTTCTGGATGGCAGACCTGAGCGCTAAGGTTGACATGAGGAGGACTGGTCCCATAAAAGACAGGCCACACTGTTCTGCATGGAGAAATATCACATGTTTTTATATGTGGAACCTATGTGAGATATTTATACCTACATGATTATATATGATATGTGACATACACATACGAATGCATATGCATTCACATCCTCACTCTTTAGCATAAGACCATACAATTGTCTCTCAAGATTGTTTTGTTTTGTTTTTGTACTGGAATGTTGACCCCATGACTATCCAATATGGAATGTGGTGATTTGGAAGCTCTGGGCCTTCCCTGGGGCTCCACCCTTTGTAATTTAATTTTCCTTGTTCTCTAACCAGGCAAAATTCGACAGATGATTAAGACCCAGCTCATGTGTCAACTGATGTGAAGCCTTCTCTAGCCATCCATGTCATACTCTATGGAATTAGTCCTCAGTGTCATATTGCACTTGCTTTCTGCCCACATTAGCTCTTATGTCTCACTTGGAATTTGGTTTTTAGTATCTGCGTTATGTCTCATAGAGCAGGCAGGCTTTATGATTCCCTTCCTTTAGGGGTTGGCCAAAGGTCTAGCTGGGAACATGATGGAGGAGAGGCTAAGCTGAAGATAAATTGGTACCTATAGTAACAGCAGCAGGCTAGCATCCCCATTCTAGTATTCTCTTACCCTGCCCCTCCAGATTAAGTTCGTGAAATGCAGAAGCTGATAGAGAAGTCCAACTTGCTATATCGTCTTCTTGACAACCTCAGCAGCCATAGGATTCACAGTATTCTTTCTCCCATAAGCTGCTTCTTATTGCTGAAACACACAGCTGGCCAGAAGCAGCTTATGGGAGGAAAGGGTTTATTTCTGCTTACAGTTTCAAGGGGAAGCTTTACCATCAGGAAGAGCATAGCACAACTGGCTCACATTGTCCCGTACGCTCTCAGAGACAGTGAGCTGAGCTATGAACACCTGATAAGGCTGGACTAGTAAACCTCAAAGTCCACCCCCAGTGACACTCCTCCATAAATCTCCATCTCCAAAACTGTATTTCAAACGCATGAGCCTATGGGACACACTTCATTCAAACCACCACATGGTGTCAAACTGGTCCAGGAAGGATCTGGAAGCAGCAGGAACTTTCTGCCAGCTGGCTGGGCAGTCCTGCTCTGCCCTTCAGTAAACATCCTTAGGGCTCTTATCATTGAATCTGACAGCTGGTTCTCCTATCAGAGTGCTGTTTTCCTTCCTCTTCAACAGGTGGGTAAGAACAAATGCATGTATGCGTCACTGTAGTCTGTATGAGAAGAGTCAGGAGCTGCTACCTGGGTAGCTTTTATGGTATAATGTGACATGGATCGGTCCTCACACCTTGCCTACCACATCTAGGTGCAACTCAAGTTTAGATAGATAAGGGCAGAACATTAAGAGTTCAAGGCTAAGTGACAGGTCTTTAGTGGCCTCACAGAGGCTGCTCACTTGACTAGAGATGCTCTCACATCTCTCTTCCCTCTTCTTTTGGATTCCCAGGCACCAACAAGCCTAAGATCCCTTCATTTGCTTCTAAGAGCTGCTCAGATGTGTGGAGCTGGGAAATCCATATGATCACAATATTGTTTTCTAGTTCTCTTCCTCCTCCTGGTTCTATACTTGTCTCAGGAAAGCTGACCTCCAAATTGACATACTGAAGCAAAAGGCCCTTTCTAGTGGCAGAGGGGGACATATCCGGCGCCTAGATGGAACTGGCTGCTGTCACACTCTTCTGTTCTTCTGGAAGCAGAGCAGAGAGCTCCAGTGGTTAATGCATCTGCCTTTCAATGCTATGCAAGAGGAGCAGCCCTTGTGCCAGGAAAACCACCTGTATTTGCTGTTGCTGAGAAGCATAGACATTTTGAATTTAGCAGTATTATGGCTTATCCTTTTGTAGAAAAAATATTTTATTTATTTATTTGAAGGAGAGAGAAAGATGGAGAGAGAGAGAGAGAGAATGGGCATGCCAGGGCTTCTAGCCACTCCAGATGAACTCCAGATACATGTGCCACCTTGTGCATCTGGCTAACATGGGTCCTGGGGAATTGAACCTGGGTCCTTTGGCTTTGCCGGCAAGTACTTTAACTGCTAAGCCATCTCTCTAGCCCATGGCTTGCCCTTTTAGGAACATGAAGAGCTATGATTTGTGTTTATCATATTGACATGGACTTTTCTGGAAGTGTACTGTTAAGACAGAATTCTCTCATCAAATATTGCTTTCCAATTCTTATTAATAAGAAAATTCCTAGGAGACAGAGGAAGAATGCAAAGCGTTCCAAATGAAAATGGCAAGAGGCAAGATGGTTACAAAAGCAGCTCATTTCAGGCCTTTCTGTGTCCAACAGCACCCACAGTTGTGCATCGGTGTGCATGTACCTGACCTGGTGAGCTGGGTAAAGTGGTCAAGCCACGCCCATCTGCTCGTGATTTGCTGGCTGCTTACTGCGTTGCATGTTCTGGTTGCCTAGGACTAGATGAACTGGATGCAGTCTTCATTCCCAGCAGGAAAACAAGCGATTATCGTTCAAAGGGAGTGTACAACACTACAGGTGTGGCGGACATGAGACCTGTGGTGCTTTGAATGTAAAATGTCTACCATAGTCGCAAGTGTTTGTGATAAAGATTTCTACTGAGCTGGTGGAACCTTTGGGAGGTGGAACCTGGCTGGAAATGGGTGTGCCACTGGGGATTTTATAGGTCATCCCCATGGCTGTTGAGAGCTGGCTCACTCAGACGTTCTCTTTCCAGCTGCCTGCTCTACTGTGCTTTCTCTTCCGCAGTGGGGCTTCCCCTTGAAACTGAAAGACAAAATAAACCCTTTCTTCCAATAAGCTGTGTCTGGTCAGGTGTTTTGTCCTAGTAACAAGAAAGTATCTGCTGGGCTGGAGAGATGGCTTAGCCATTAAGGCACTTGCCTGCAAAGCCTAAGAACCCATTTGTGCAACTCTCCAGATCCCAAGTAATCCAGATGCACAAGGTGACACAAGCACAAGGTTGCACTTGCCCACTAGGTGGCGCACGTGTATGGAGGTCAATTGCAGTGACTGGAGGCCCTAGTGTGTCAATTCTCTTCACTCCCCTCCCCATTTTATTTTTTTTAAGATTTATTTTTATTTTATTTATTTATTAGATACAGAGAGAGAGAGAGAGTGTGTGTGAGAGAGAGAATAGGTATGCCAGGGCCTCTAGCCACTGCAAATAAACTCCAGATACATGCACCACCTTGTGCATCTGGCTGACATGGGACCTGGAGAATTGAACCTGGATCCTTAGGCTTCTCAGGCATGTGCCTTAACCACTAAGCCATCTCTCTAGCTCTCACCCCATTTTTAAAAAAGAAGATGTTTGCTATGGAACCTAATAGGGAGTACCTCTGTATGTCTGGGCCAGTCAGGGAGAACATGTGAGGAATTGGAATGGAGCTTGAAGGGGTCAACATCCTATTTTGTCTGTGAAAAGGCAAGAAAGTGCATGGTAAGGCCAAACCAGTGAGGGAACAAGTACCAGTGGGAAGAAGCCCAAAGGCTGATGTGATATTCCCTAAAACTTGGTGAACAAATGAGTGTGAAAAGTAGATTGAAAGGAACTCTAGTTTGATGACAAGAAATCTAAAGTTTGTTGTTGTTGACGGGATCTTATTGCCTAGCCCAGGCCGGCTTTGAACTTGTCACCCCCTCTGCTTCTTCCTCCCAAGTGCTGGGAGTAAAAAGGCAGAAGTGAGTTTGGTCCTATCTTACCACACCTATGAATCCCTCTGAAGGGACTAGAATGACTTCCTGGGTTTTAGACTTAATTATTTTTGGCAATTTTACATATGCACATAATATGTTTTGATCACATTTATCCCTTACCGCCATCCCTGTGCTCTTCTGACTCCTGCTGAATCCCTTCTTCTTCCCAAATAGTGACACTTCGACTTTGATGTCTTGTGTTCTTATTATTACTATTAATTTGTGTGTATGTGTGCACATGTGTAACCCACTAAATTTAATTAGGCTTGCTTGCATGAGCATGGATATGAAGTAGTTTACTGGATCATGGGCAACTAACCAGTGACCTCATTACTAGACAAGATAGCCCCCCTTCTCCAAGCACCATTAACTGCTAATAACTCCCCAGAAAGGCGTGGGCTCTCATGAGTCTTCCTCTGTCCACTACAGGTTGTCTTATATGTCTCGTGCAGGTAACCATGCTGCTGTGAGGTCATGAGTACAATGGCTATGTCATGTCTGGAAGACAGCATACCATAGCACCCCTCCCATCCTCTGACTCTTACATTCTTTCTGCCCTCTCCCCCTAGGTATTCCCTGAGCCTTGTAGGAGGTGATACAGATGTCCAATTTAAGGCTAAATACTCAGTAGTCACTTATTCTCAGCACTTGGTCCAGTTATGAGTCTCTGTAGAAACTGCCACCCACTGTGAAAAGCTGAGCGTTCCTCTGATCTATGGGCAGAAGCACACATATTTAGAAGGCAGTTTGAAGAACAGCAGTTCTTCCTTTTCCTGAGATTTGCAGGACATATCAACTGCCTTTATTTTTCTGTTAACACGTTCCTCTGTAACCTGCCTAAGCATGCATAATTGTTTCACTATCTACTCCGTCTGTCTGGACGTCAGAGTCATGGCATCAGAGGACCAGTGAGGTAGAAATGTGGGGACAGCACAAAGTGGGCTGGAACAAAGCACGCCAGGAGCACCAGTGCAGACTGGAAAGATTTTAGTAGAACTATTGAATAACTAAAACCTAGAAGTGAATGCTGTAACTTTCTGTTTTTTGAAACTTTACTTTCCAACTACAGTTCCTAAATTAGATGCTAATATGTCCCATGTTACCTATTATTGTTTTGAAAATAAATTTTGATATTTATCTTCTTAGAAGTGGTATGTTGTTATGGGAAGTCAAAAGTAAAGGATAGTCATATTTCCACCATCCCAAGTTGAACATTGTGAATATTTGAACATATCTGTTTTTACTTAATCTTGTTTTCTATCTATGATTACACAATATTGAATTCTCCATCCTGCTTTTTTCCCCAGTTAATCTGTCCTGAACATATTTCATTTTTCAGAATGTATTTTCAGTCTGGAGAGATGGCTCATTAGTTAAAGGCACTTGCTTGCAAAGCCTGATGACCTGGATTCTATTCCAGAGTATCCACATAAAGCTGGATGCACAGACAGTCACAAGCATCTATGGTTTGTTTTCAGTGGCAAGATGCCGTGGTGCACTCATTCATTCATTCATATTCTCTCTTTCTCTGTTGGAAAATTAATAAATACATATATATATTTCCAAAACATCAGTGTGTAATGGTTATAGAATATTTCATTGCACATATCACCTAAATCTATTTAACTGGTTCCTGTTGTGCACTATCTAGGTTATTCTTTATGTATCATTTTGTTCTAAAGTAGAAGCATTGTGACAAAAATCCCTATTTTTGAAGACTTTGTCTACATGGATTACTATTCCCTTAGGTGTATGTATAATTTCCTTGTCAAAGAACGAGAGCATTTCTTTGGACTATTCATAAAAACCGCCAAAATGCTCTCCAGAATGCTCATTTTACATAGTTACTATGAATTTGCGTTTTGGTTTTAAATTCAGAACAAACTGGGTTGTATTCATGGTTTTGCAAAGCTGGATTTGTCCTCAGCGTTGCAGTCTTGGGCAGGATCCTAAGCACCTCCATGCTCCAGTTTCCCTAGCTGTTATGTGCAAGCGTACACATGTACAAGTGTCTACCTTAGCCCTGTCCTGGTTCTTTATGAGAAAGTCTCTAGCTAGGTAGCAATCTTATAAGATTTAGAGCTATCTGTTAATAACCTTCTGGACAGCTCAGTTCATATCTCCCTGAAGGGGCAGAAATATGACACTCTTAGCATAGGGACGTGCTTGTACTAAGAATAGACACTTTTACTCTTTGCCAGTAATGTATTATATCATTTACTTTCTTATATCCAGGGTACCCTCCCAGAAGCATCTTAAGGAGAGAAAGGACTTATTTTTGACTGACAGTTTTGAGAAGTTCACCGTGGCCAGGAAAGCATAGTAGAGGCAGGAAGCTGCTGTCACATCATCACGTCAGTAAGGAGGGGTGGGAGGAGAGAGAGAGAGAAGCTTGGTGAACTTTCTTCTTTTGATACAGTCCAGGAACCCAGCCAATGGGATAGTGATGAGTCTATTTAGGGAGTGTCCACCCAACCTCAACTACTCTAATCTAAAAAATCCCTCACACACACGATCAGAGATTTGTTCCATAATGATTCTAAATCCTGTGAAATTGACAATAATGATTAACCACAAATCCTGGGCAATTTTGTATGGAAATAATCAATTTGAGAGTTTTTTAAAAATCTTAAAATTAAAAAATATATTTAGTTTTCATTGTGTGTGTGTGTGTGTGAAAATTATAGCCTTATATCCCTTCTCCCCCACTCCCACTTTCCCTGAAGGCTCCCCTCAGGAGGGTTATTGGTGTTCACTATTGGGAAATGAAGGATTCAGTCAGTCTTTAATGGTGGCGGGGGGAGTTATTCTTCAGGATATTTCTACCCATCCTGTGTGTGGCTCCTACAATCTCCCTGCCCCTCCTCCACAATGCTCCCTGAGCCTTGGTGGGTCTGTTAGCAGTCTGGTTTAGTGTTGAGTTCCCCCTAGCTCAGGGTTTCTGATTTGATGTGTTTTGATCAACCACCGTATCTGTTACCCAAAGTGTCTGTCACTGTTCCCCTGGACCTGGTTCTCAGGCCAGTAGTGGGAGCATAATCACGTGGCCGCTTCCTCTATAATTGCTTGTGAGCCTCAGCAGAACATCATAGAGTTTTAAGTACCATGACAAAACATGTCTTTTAAGCCTTTAAAAATATGTAAAATCTTTCAAGTTAAAGGAGTGATTTTGACAAGCATCATCCCCTGAAGTGTTGTTTCTCAGGGCTGTCAAGTCATGAAAAATTCAACTCTTTCTTTGTTTTGTTATGCAGTCATGTCTTTATTTGGATCTGGTGATGAGGTAGAGTGTATGTATGCAGGAATTATTAAATGTGTACTTAAGCCATGTCTCAGTGAGTTGGACTTAGCTCTCCTTTTTTTTTTTTTTTTGGTTTTTCGAGGTAGGGTCTCTCACTCTAGCCCAGGCTGACCTGGAATTCACTATGGAGTCTCAGGGTGGCCTTGAACTCACGGCGATCCTCCTACCTCTGCCTCCCGAGTGCTGGGATTAAAGGCGTGCGCCACCACGCCCGGCTCATGACTTAGCTCTCAATGTATCCTAGATTGAGGAAATAATTTAATAACGCAATAAGTCGAAATAATGAGGAGATATAGTCATTAAAATCTAGTGACAGGAAGCTGGAGAGATGGCTTAGTGGTTAAGGCACTTGCCTGCAAAGCCAAAAGAGCTAGGTTCGATTCCCCAGGACCCACATAAGCCCAAAGCATAAGATGTCACATGCTTCTGGAGTTCATTTGCAGTGGCTGGAAGCCCTGGCACACCCATTCTCTCTCTCTCTTCTCTCTGCTTTCATCTCTTTCAAATAAATAAATATATATATATATATATATTTTTTTTTAATTTAGTGACTTGATCTTAGACGGCAGCAGTCACAGGACAGTGAGCTTGAGGCTGCGGGAAGGCTTCCTTGCTGCCGTCCCTGGGGCCTTCCCCTCCTGTTCTCCTTCCCTCCTCCCCCATCCCCAGCCAAGACTGGACCTGGCTTTGGGGCGTGCACCCTGGGGTGCAGAGCTCTAGTGCAATGATGCGGGGTCTCCCTGAGGCCTGGTCCCCTGGGCTGGGGATGCACGGAATATGACCGCCTCCGCTTCCCTCACGGAGCTGATACAGTTCGCAGCACGAGGAGACATGGAGGCCACCAGGCACCCCTCAGGTTTAATCATTGTTTAAAGTGCATCAATGGAGTTGATGCTTACAGGGAGCTTGGAAGACGATTAGCAATGGTTTGGGGCTCAAAGACACGGTGTTTGATGGTTCCAGCTGCATCTCCTGCACAATTATTCTGCAGTTTGGCGATCAGCGCCAAGCCTCAGATGATGGCAAACTCACAGATTCCTCCAAGACAAGCAACACTATTCGTGCTTTCTTGCCGAATAAGCAAAGAACGGTGGTCAGTGTGCGGAGCGCACTTGTGAAAGCTCTCAGAGTGAGGCTCCTGCAAGCAGAGCGCTGTGCGGAGTTCACACTTCTCCGTGAACGCAAAGGAGAAAAAGCAGGCGTAGACTGGAATACCCATGCTGCCTCTTTGACTGAAGAACTACAAGTGGATTTCCTGGATCATGTGCCTCTTACAACTCATAATTTTGCTCAGAAAATGTTCAAAACTTGCTTTCTGGGACACCCGTTCCTGCTAGATGGGTTTCCATGTCAGACTTGTGGCTGCAAATTCCATGAGCACTATAGAACCAACGATCCTACTATGTGTGTGGACTGGAGTAATATCAGACAACTCTTGTTGTTTCCAAATCCGACTACTGGTGATAGTGGGGTACCAGCGCTGCCTTCTTGGACAGTGTCTCGGATGGGAGAGTCTGTTTCTCGGATGCCTGTGGACAGCAGGATGATTGAGGATGCAATTCGAAGTCACAGTGAATCCGCCTCACCTTCAGCCCTGTCCAGCAGCCCCCAAAACCTGGTTCCAACAGGCTGGTCACAGCCCCAAACCCCCGTGCCAGCCCAGACGAAGTGGGTGCCAGGAACTGGGACCCAGGAGAAGAACAACATTAGGCCCCGTGGACAGAGAGGTCCCAGCTATTACTGGGAAATGGAAGAGTGATGCCCTCCACTCGGATTGGGTCAGGCTCTTTGGCACCGTTTATAAGGGCAAGTGGCACGGAGATGTCGCAGGAAAGAGCCCAAAGGTTGCTGACCCAACCCCAGAGCCACTTCAGGCCTTCAGGAACAAAGTTGCTGTCCTGCGCAAAACACGGCGTGTAAACATGCTGCTGTCCGTGGGGCACATGACAGCTTGGTGATTGTGACCCAGTGGTGTGAGGGCAGCAGTCTCTACAAACACCTGCATGTCCAGGAGACCACATTCCAGATGTTCTGGTTCATTGACATTGTCCGGCAGACAGCTCAGGGAGTGGACTATTTGCATGCAAACAATACCGTCCACATTGGATGTGAAATCCAACAATATATTTGTCCATGAAGGCCTAACGGTGAAAACTGGAGATTTTGGTTTGGCAGCAGTGAAGTTCCCCGGGAGTGGTTCTCAGCAGGTTGAACAGCCCACCGGCTCTGTACTGTGGATGGCCCCGGAGGTGATCCAAATGCGAGATCATAAGCCACTCGGCTTCCTGTCGGATGTCTGCTCCTATGGCACTGTGTTTGTGAGCTAATGACAGGGGAGCTATCAATAACCGTGACCAGATCATCTTCATGGTAGGCCGCGGGTATGCCTGCCCAGATCTTAGCGGGCTATGCAAGATCTGTCCTAAAGCAATGAAGAGGTTGGTGGCTGACTGTGTAAAGAAAGAAGGGAGACCTTTCTTTCCCCAGATACCACCTTCCATTGAGCTGCTCCAACATTCTCTGCTGAAAAATCAACCGGAGCGCCTGTGAGCCATCCCTGCATCGGGCAGCTCCCGCTGAAGACATCAGTGCTTGCGCGCTGACCACATCGCCTAGGCTGCCGGTCTTCTAGCTGACGTGGTTCCTGTGCTCAGGCCACTGGCAGAGGAAGGAATCAGCAGGCGCCCACTTTTCTGTTCCCTTTGGGGTTATAATACATGTTTTCAGAGGAGCTGCTGCTAAGGACCTTCCAGACTACTCACAGAGCCCTAACTCCATGTCGCCTTCTTTTCTACCCCTCCTGGTCTTGGAGAAAGGAGCCATCCACTAATGCTAGCCTGGCCTGCTCCAGAGCCTAGCCTACTCCAGATGCTTATAAATTGGGCCCCAGCTGAGCATTTTTAGGGCAAGAAAAAGGCCTTGGAGGGAAGTAAAGGTAGCTGGCCGCCCAGCCCTGATACAGGGACCCATGGAAGTGAGCCTCTTTGAGGCATGCCGATTGCAAGAGGGACTGCTCCTCAGTGCTCCTCACACAGTGCGCATAACAGCCCAGGACTGCCGAGACCCCGGTCACCTGGAGGTGCCTGCTTTGGTACTATGGAACTTGACTTTGGGGACACAGCCTCTGAAGTGTCCAGTGTGAGATGGTTTACCACGGGAGGTGCTTCACCCTCCTGGAGTATTCCCCCCCCAAACATGCTGAATTTGTCTTCCGGAGGCTGCTCCTATGGGGCGGGCCACGGGGCCAGCCCTGTCTTCAGTCACATCATTGTGTCTGTAAGAAAGTCAGAAATACAGGTTTGGTTCATGATTTTGGTTTTTAGCTTTGTTTTTATTGCTTCTGACAAGATACAGTTATCTGATGGTTCCTCAATTATGTCATTTTAATAAAATAAATTAATTTTTTTTAAAAATCTAGTGCATTGAAAAAATTAAATTTCATTTTTTTACTGTCCATAAAAATTTTACAGAATCAAAGTAGCTATTCTTTTTTTAAATTTTTTGTTCATTTTTATTTATTTATTTGAGAGTGACACAGAGAGAGAAAGAGGCAGATAGAAAGAGACAGGATGGGTGTGCCAGGGCTTCCAGCCACTGAAAACGAACTCCAGACGCGTGCACCCCCTTGTGCATCTGGCTAACGTGGGTCCTGGGGAATCGAGCCTTGAACCGGGGTCCTTAGGCTTCACAGGCAAGCGCTTAACCACTAAGCCATCTCTCCAGCCCCAAAGTAGCTATTCTTTACAATTAGGGGACTCAGGTTTGCATGATAAGACTAGTCCTTTTTTGTATAAGTACATCATTTTTCCAGACCCATTCGATGTCAGTCCATCTATGCCATAAGAGTGGGAGCAATATGCAGGGGAAAGAGACCCACTATGCACAGGCCATAGATCGGGCAATGTTTAAAACTCTACTGGGAATGGAATGGCAAAGGAAATGGACTTGACAGGGGTTCACAGGTGGACGCTGAGAGGCCGTTTTAAGGACAAACTTTATTGTCTTTTTTGTCTTTGGAAGTCTAGAGGTTGCATCCAATACAAAGGTACAACTATGTCTTCAGTTGGGAATGCATTTTCTAGAATGTGATTTCACAGGATTTCTGTAGTGCAACACTAAGAAACACATGATTTTTACAGGAGATGCAGCTGGAACCATCAAACACTGTGTCTTTGAGCCCCAGAGAGGAAGTGTTTTAGTCCTGGTTATTATGTCTCAAGTTTAACCTTCCTCGGTCAATGGAATGGAACCGGCTCTTTCTGTGTCTAATCAGTACCTCTTGTGTCTATGTTAGTTCTTGCTTCACAAGTCTGTGTCTTTGAGTGCTGGGCTGTGATACTGTTGCAGGTTCACTGTGTCACCATCCATCCTTAAATGTTTTTGCTGTTTAGTTCGGAGCATGTGGTGTGCCCGTGGCTGGCTACTATTCTCTACAGGACCCACACCAAGTGAAAATATTGCACGTGTTGATCTTGGATGAACACATCCCAAACATTTTTTAGAATCATCTGTGTCACTTACAATCTTGATAATTAGTTTTTCTGTATTCGGTCTTGAAATGTATTCTGGATTGAAAGAGATTTGAACAAAAGCATGGAAATAAGAATAACTTAAGTTTATTCATATTGGCATCATCTGGCATAAGTGTTAGCTCAAAATTGTTAAGCCTTAAGTTGCCTGTGAGTGTTGGACTATGGCATAAAAACAAGAGAATCACTCTCAAAGTTAGGAAATATAATTTGATTTATTCTTTTGCAACTTATAAGTATGAATTTTGTAGCTTCATTTATAAAACAGGAACTATATCTTGATTGCTATGTAATGACAGACTACCTGGAAAAGCGTTTTTGACAGCTGTAATACCATGTTCAGATGTAAGGTCATTATCTGGTCAGCTGTAATACCACACATACTGATGTAAGGTCATTATTGTCAATTGTCATTTAAATATAGTTCAGCTCAATTTATATATCCTGGCCATTCATTTTCCTATTTGCACGTAAGCTATGAGGAACTTGATTAAATACTGTTTAACCTCTCTATTTAATAAGGTGTCTAAAATCCTTTCGTATGGATCTGTTGCCTGCATTCTAAAGACTGAAAGTGAAAGGATGATTCTAAGACATTGCAAAAGTGAATGCTACTTATGCATCTTAGCTTTATCCTTCAACCACTATATTGGTAGTTACAGTGGACCCAGTCATCCCTTCTTAAACGTGTGTGTGTGTGTGTGTGTGTGTGTGCACGCGCGCCCACATACTCATACACACATACACGCATGCGGGCACATGCATAAGGGTCTTTCCTGCTGCAAACAAACACATTTCTGGCTTTATGAAAGTGGCTGACCTGGGCTGGAAGGCTTTGTAAGCAAGCACCTTTAACTGCTGAGCCATCTCCCTCACTCACCAACCTAATCAGTCATTCTTTTATCAGTGATGGTAACAAATGGCAGTAGGTTGAACAGTGGCTGTATTTGAAGAGCTGCCTTTCCAGTATGGTAGCAACTGAGCTCAGGGGCTATTTAAATCTAAGTACATTAAATTAAATCAAATTAGAAAGTCTGTTGCTCCGTTGAACCAGCCGTATATCAAGTCCTCAATATGGATAGTGACTTCCTCGCTGACCAGAAAAGCTACTGGAATATTTCTGTCATTGCAATAAGTTCTTTTGACTAGTCCAATTCTAGAAGGAAAATAAATAATCTGCTATCACAGTACTTAGAGGTAGTGAACAGTAATAGTGCTGAATTCTTATGTCTGTTTTTAGGTTTCTAACCTAAAATAGCAACCTTTAATGAGGATTTCACATACATATATTCAACATTTTTGGCCAGTAGCATTTCAAGCATGATTTTTTAAGTGTTCTTATCTACCTCTCTCTCTCTCTCTCTCTCTCTTTGGGTCCCATAGGTCCTGCGTGACAGACATGTGTGAATGCCCAGTCCATAAAAACTGTTACTGTGAGTCATTTCTGGCATACACCCGCGCCTGCCAGAGAGAGGGCATCAAGGTGCACTGGGAGCCTCAGCAGAGCTGTGCAGGTAAGAGACCCTGAGAGATCCAGCCAGCAGAAGTTCACTGCCATGCTCACCATGGCAAAGGGGAGATTTGCAAATGCTAATGTCGACAGCCACATTCTCCCCTAACCAAAGGGGAAATCCCATCAGTGGCCCAAGTAGATTATAACGTAATACAACTTGGGTGCTTCCCACAAGGCAGGGTAGACAGGACTTAAGAGAAACACTTGTGACAAGCACATTTTAACAATTTAAGAATCTCCACGATTACAAAATAATCTCAAATCCAGCTACCAGCTGGATGTACTTAGCACATGGGTAATTTTGACTATGGCTTAGGTCATGTGTGGAGCTAAGGAGATTTAGGAACACTCCAGTCATCTTGGGTCCTCAGGATAAACATCATAATTTTTAATAGATCGTTAAACCCTAGCAGAATGTTTCTCTCCCTTTGAGAGAGAGATTTCTACAGTAGAGTTTATTAGTTCTTTGTCCTCAGGCCCATTACTTAGCTTCCTTGAGATATGTCAAATAAACGTCCTTGTTAATTTAAGAGTATTCATTTAAATGTGGCTAGCTAGGTACTGGGCACTGTTCTAGACACTGTGAGTGCTTTGATATATGCGGAAAGCCCCTTGTCTTTGAAGTAATGGCCATCTCGTGGGAAAGCAGACAAAACCACTAATTATAATGCGCACTTGCACATGATAGCATAAGGAAGGAAATAAACAGAGTAGAGTTATAGAAAACAAATGGAGAGGAGGTGGGTACCACGTGTAGAGGCGTAAGGGAGAAGGTTTCCTTGAAAAGGAGGAATTTCAACATCGTCCTATGAGCAGTGTATGCAGAAGCGTCACAAAGTAGCAAGCTCCGAGTGCTAGCTCACGCTGGAAGGGAGCCAGTTGTAGCCCGACCCTGGTGGGCAAGGGAAAGGCTTGCACAGATGAGAACAGGTGGGAGTGGAGGCTGGATTATACTAAGCTTTGCAGGCCTTGAAAAGGAGTCTGCCTGGTAGTCCAAGAGAAACGAAGCCATCTGCGCTTTCCCAAGCTTAGTGCGTAGAAAACTGGATAGAGAAGTCCAAATTGAAGAATGGTGGCCAGGGAGGAGGCTGTTCAAGATGCTGTGATATACAACCAGCAGTAGCTTGGACTGGGATGATTGTCTTGCACACATCACAGGGAGCATCCGGGCATAGTCTGCAATCTTACAGCATCATCTGCTATCTTGTGGGTTAAGTATCAGCAGCATGTGCATGAGGCATCCTGAAGAGGGTCCATCTCAGAAGACACTTAGGTGTAAAGTGAAATGACCGAATATTTAGCATCTAATTCATGGGCTGGTAAACGTTTCAGTCTAAAGCGACAGATTTTCCAAGAATGAAAAGACTGAGGGCTTTCCAGAATTCTATCATACTCCTTACAGCCTGAGCACAGGTTGTAGATAAGGAGGCAGTTCGTGTGGTTAGTAGTTCTAGAATGTAGTGGAACACAGGGGTGACAGGTCCAGTGAAAGGCAGGTAAGTAAGTGCCCAGCAGCGGTCTTTGCATGGTACGGGTATCATGCTCACTTAGGCTGGTATGTTCCCGCGTAGCTGAAATTGGAATAACTCTGAGGCTTGAAAAACGTCCCAGAAGCCAGTAGCCTCAGCCCCGTGACCAGATTGGTCCTTGGCTGCATCTAAGAACTTCCCAGGCACGAGGCCTTTACCTATAGCCAGAGTTAAAACCCCTGAGTTGGTTTGTGCGCATACCTGGGTGACCTTGGTGCAGTAGAATCACGGGTGTGTGGGGGTTTCTGCCCCTGGGTGCAGCCGGGTCTTTGGAAAGGGACCAAAAAGCCTTCCACTTACTTCTGCTATTCCTTTCGATTCTGTGTTTCCCACTCTGAAAAGCCAAGTCTAGTCTTTATGACAAGGCTGGCTTTCTGTGACATGAGTACCATCAGTCAGTGCTGCTCCTGGCTTGATAAGAACAACCCACAGCCAGGCACAGCTGAAGCTGCTAGAAGGTGACACCAGTGGCTGATCTCTAACTTAAAGCATTTCTGCTGGGTCAAATACAGAAGGGTGATGTTTGGTAAGGATTGGGTCCTTCCAGCCTGTCTTGTATAGTTCCAGCTCCCTTCTTTTATTTTGAGTTCTCTTTCCCTTAAATCTATCATAAAAATGACTAAAATGGATTGAGGCAAGCATTCAGCCATCTTCCCGGTGTGGTGGAGGGCTCCGCAGAGTTGTACACATCCTATTGGCTGTGGTGGGACTGTGGACAGGACCCTGTTCAATACAGGATGCATGAACGCCCCTCCTCTGGCCCAGGACTGTACTGCGCTTCATCCCAGTGCACACGCTGCATTTGAGGATGGCACGTGTCGCATCAGCATCCTGCATTTAAGGGACTAAATCTCTGGAGCTAAAACTGTGTTTCTAATGGAAAAAGAATATGCTACCCCAGAGTCCCATTTACCTGTCAAAATCAGTGCAGTCATCTGTGTGAAGTGTAGCTCCATCTGTTGAAGACAATGCTGTACATGTACACACACACACACACACACACACACACACACACAAACGGACTTTCACAGATCGAGAGTAATTGGAATCACTAAATAAAACACAATGCGCTAACAGATATAGTGAAAGGATAGGAAAGTTTAATAATAACCACTTTATTAGTATTTTTCTATGTATAGCTCCAAGAACTATACTAGAATTTTATGACGTACGTCATCTTATCTCATACACTTGATGCCATACATGCCTATATGCCCTGTATGGTAACATTACGTTGCCCACATTTGACTGATAGAGCAACTGAGACTTAGAGCATTGAACAACTTGCTGGAAGTCAAAGAACTGGAAACAAGGAAGGTGGGTGTCAAGTTCTGGTCAGATTACATCATAGCTTCAGTTTTCATTGGAATGAAAATACAGAAAAGCAAGAGCATTATAGGAAAATATGAATACATATTTATATGAACATCCACCCATTTATCCAAATATTTGGTATCTAGATTTTTTTGTTTGGTTTTTCACACCTCCTGTGTGCCACCATGCCCAGCTGGTATCTAGATATTTATTAACATTAGTGACTTTCCAATTTCTGTTTATTTGTTCTTGAAAAGTGTTACCTAGCCCCTTCTGATTCTGCAAATTTGCTATGATTCTTGTCTCCTGTATCTTACACTGGCTTCCTTGGCAGAATTTCTGTCACCGGCCTACAGGTGACACTAATTGTCACTACACATTTACTAACGCATTTTACAGGTAGAAAATGTGTTGGGAAAGCAGGTTTCCATGTCTTTCTGCCGCACCGGGGATGGTCTGTTGTGTTATAGAAGCAGTTTTCTCCTTGGTTTGGTTCCTCTGTCCCCAAATGCTTCTAGGTCCTCCCTGCATCTCCCCTACCCTCCTCAGTCATTCTGGGCTTTTCCTTGTGTGGCTGGATTGACTAGATACCTCCTGTGAAATCATGAGCAGTGGTCAGGCATTGTGACCTCAGCACCCCGTGGAGGGCACAGAAACTGCTCAGCTCCGTTGGCACAGAGAAGACTTATTGAGCAAAAGGATGAACTTAACACATGGTGTCTTCATGTATTACTGTAGCTAGTGGATGTCGCTGGACAGTACAGTCATTCTAACCCTCAGTGCTGTGGTTGTCTCCTGATATATATATATATAATTTTTATGTATATATATACATGTATATATACATACATATACATATGTACATACATATACATACATACGTACATACATACATATACATATATGTGTTTTAAAAATTATATTTTCCTTTTGTAAGTTAGAAAGACATTTGGTTTCATGGAATGTGAAAGAAGGCTCAACTCAGTATTAACTTTCTAGAACCATCTAAAAGTTGTGCTGAATTGAAGACAAAACTAACAATTCTATTCCCCAGCTTAAAAGCCCTCCAAGCTTTCCCTATGCCAGGGCTTTGAGGGGACATCTGAGGTCTCTGGCCCTGGCTTCTTCTCTTCCTTTCTCTCACCACTCTCACTCCTTAGCCTCCATACTTCTGCTTACCCAGCAAGCCAAGCATCTTCCTCTCCCACTCAGCTATCACACCTATTGCTGTTCTCACTCGTTCCTGATTATTGTATCCCTCTCTAGCAAACTCCAACATTGCTCTCACAATTTCTGCTCATTCTTTCACTCTTTGTTTCTAGTGCCAGGGATCAAACCCAGGTTGCACATGCTAGCTGAGCACTGAACTACACTGCCAGCCTTCTGCTCAGTTTTCCTGATTTGGTGGGATTTGCTTATTCTCTATAATTTTTCATGATCCCTACCCAACCCCCAGTGTTATTATTTTTTGTTTCTGTCTGTGTCTCTTTGTCTCCTCCCTCACACTTTTTCTTTCTTTTTCCTCTTCCACCGCATTTTGATCTCTGTCTGGTATGGTTAGGAATCTGCTTACATGCTGATTTCTTCTGTGTCACCATCCATATCCTCTGGCTCAGTCACCACACCAGCCACTTCCCCTGTATGGTCACACATATGATTTTCTGTATTTGGCTCTACTCTACTCTTGCTCCAACTTGCCTCAAATTGACTATTTATTAAAATATTTCACACAGGGCTGGAGAGGTGGCTCAGTGGTTAAGGCATTTGCCTACAAAGCCTAACAACCAGGGCTCAATTCCCCAGTACCCATGTAAAGCCAGATGCACAGTATGTGGATCTGGAGTTTGTTTGCAGTAGCTGTATGCTCTGGTATATTCTCCTCTCTCTCTCTCTCTCTCTCTCTCTCTCTCTCTTTCTCTTTCCACATCTCCCCACCCCACCCTTGCAAATAAATAAATAAAATATTTCACACATTACAAATATTCTCCATAGATGCTTTTCTGTGTATAATTCCACACTTTGAAAAGTTGACATAGTTGCACATATATTTTCTTCATCACAGCTCAGGATCTGGAGGGACCGTTGGGGTTCACTTTTCATGGAATTTATAATAACTAAACCATTTAAATTTTTTTTTAAATCTTACAAATTGAGTTTGTCTACCTAGGAATGAAAAGCCCTCATTACTGTCATTTTTATTTTGCAGTTCATCGGCCTAGGGCTAGGTCTTTGGGCTTGATATCAGAGATGCTGGCAATTATTCCCTTGATAAAATGCAAATCTGGACCTGTACTGTAGAAGGCTCTGTATATTGACAGGAGTCCACAGACAGGGGTTAAGTTGGCCTGGCGTTTCTCCATGTGACACCTTTGTACCCTCTTTTGCAGCCACCCAATGTAAACATGGTGCTGTGTATGATACCTGCGGCCCGGGATGCGTCAAGACCTGTGACAACTGGAACGAAATTGGTCCATGCAATAAGCCATGTGTTGCAGGTTGCCATTGTCCAGCAAACTTGGTCCTTCACAAGGGAAGGTGCATCAAGCCAGTCCTGTGTCCTCAGCGGTGACCTTTGTCCCAGTCCTTAAGACTTTGAAATCTGGTGTCTTTGACACAGACATGGAAGAGCCAATGAAGGACTGCGATGTTTATGTGCCTGACTGCACACACACACACAGAGTATATATGTGTATATACAGATATATAGATATATTCAAAAGCATTTCATCATTTATATGAACTATAGGCAGATTATATGTATATTTTTTGCTATAAGACATGTATTATTTCTAGGATCCTAATCCCTAAGCCATTGGGTACATTGTATAAATACACCAGGTGCTTTTAATTTAATAAAATGGCATGCAGACCTATCAGATGGCTTTAACATTGCATATAGTTGCTGTTTGGGGGAAGTTTTCTAGAAACCCTCATTTTCCTGCCTAAATTAATTTAAGCTTTGAATCAGTATTTGTTAAGTGGGAGATGTGTTTCTTTAGAGAAAGGCACATTTATCTAGGGACATGTTTCCAAAGAAAGTATTGTATGCCTGAGAGAGACGGTAGGAGATTGGTGACAGGTCCTAATGGTGCATGCAAACAAAGGGAGAAGATATTAGACTTCACTGGGTCATAGTCTGATATTATTTCAAAAACTGAACAGTTGCCAAGAAATATACATTTGTTACTAGGGTGTTACCAAAGAATCAAATGATTTCTTGCCATTTTTGCACACTCCACAAATCTCTTCATTATATATGTGTGTGTGATAGATGGGACCTTTTGTATGCCATGCAATGAGATTAAGGAGTATCTGGATGACATGTTAATTTTATTTAGCATGAGAAGATATTTGAGATACCATTTCCAACGTTTGCAGAAATAACATTTTCTCTGAATCTCAGAGCAGGTCAAAAGCAATGAGTAGATCGAGGCCATCTACATATTTGTGACTATACCATGCATAAAATAAAAGTCTTTCACTATTTCTGTTGGTTTCTTGTTCACTGCTGTTTGGTGACTATTAATATATTATGAATACTGGACAGGACAGAAGGATGTATTGACCAGCTGACAGCATCATTCCAAGAAAGAACAGTCCATATATTACTTTAATTTGCTACTAGCTTCTATATGATTTTGTTGACTTTTATTTTCTGCTAAATAAGTGGAAAGATCAATAAAAGAAAACACACTGGTGTCTAAATGTAAAATGTTCTCCATTGTAGTGATTAAAGGGCTTAAGATTTAAAACAATGTATTTTTTTCCCATCAAGATATCCTGGGTGGTACTTCATAAATCACTATACCAACTTTGGGTAATTCAATTTTAATAGTTTTATTTAGATACTTTTGGATTTTTTATATTATATTTTATTTGAGAGACAGAAAGAGATAGTGAGAGAGTGTGTGAATGGGAGGAACAGGGCCTCCAGCCACTGCAAACAAACTCCACACGCATGTGCCACCTTGTGTAGCTGGCTTTACATGGGTACTGAGGAATCAAACCTGGGTCCTTTGGCTTTTCAGGAAAGTACCTTAACCACTAATCCATCTCTTCAGCCCTTAGACATCACTTATTTACCTTGAATTAGCTTGCATTTTAAAAGTAAAAAGCATTATTAATAGAGAAAAGAAAAAAAATCACAAATTTTCAGTGCAATTCCCTTGTTTATCAAGAGCATATGAGTTCCATTCCTGATAGGTCTTAGTTCTGACTTTTTATTCCTCATTGTTTGAATAAGTACATGGTGATTAGGTGCTCAGTGTCATGGTGATAGCTCAGAAACCAAGGAAACTGCTCTATTACTGCTGTGCTCGGGTCACCACCCAATGCCAATCCCCACTGTCTGTGGCCTAAGGTAGCCAGGACCTGGCTTCAGTGTTACACTAAGCAAGAGGACTCCAACTCTCATGCTATTGTGGTGTGACTTATAAAATGACCCTCATAGGACTGGAGAGATGGCATAGTGGTTAAAACTCTTACTTGTGAAGCCTGAGGACCCACATTTAATTTCCCCATGTTAGCCAGATGCACAAGGTAGGCAATGCATCTGCAGTTTGTTTGCAGTGGCTAGATGCCCTGGTGTGACCATTCTCTCTTTCTATCTCTTTCTCTCTCTCTAATAAATAAATAAACAAATAAAAATATTTTAAATGGTTCATGTATTTAACCACCTGGTCCGCAGTTGGTGGTGCTGTTTGGAAAGGTTGTGGAACCTTTAGGAGATGGGGCCTTGTTGAAGGAAGTGGGTCACTGGGGATGGGCCTTAGGGTTTTATAGCCTGGTCTCACTTCCTGTTGTTCTTTGCTTCCTGACTGTGAATGCAATGTGATCAGCCAGCCTACTGCTCCTGCCACATGCCTTCACTTCCAAGATGGACTGTACTCCCTAAACCAAAATAACCCTTCCTCCTTAACCTACTTCTTATCAGGTATTTGGTCACAATGAGTAAAGTAACTAACATACATGCCTTGGGCCCAGGAGTGGTCTGTCACGTTGTAAACATCCTCTAAGCATCTGGACCACACTTATGTGCTTATGTGTAATATAAGGGGGCTGTGCAGTGTGGTGAGCAGCATGGAGAATCAGAAGACCTAGCCAGCTCTGTCCCCACCACCTTCTCTGCCACTGCTGAGCCAGGAGACCTTGGACAGTGAGCTGAGGCCCTAAGGCTTACAAACTCTTGCACATGTGGAATATTGTTTTTATCCTGCATTCTCCTGAAAGGAAGGATAGGATAAGTTAGTTACCTCTCTTGGTGGTTTATTTTTTTCTGTAACATGAGCAGATTCCTTTAGATTGGCTTAATGTTCCTATCTAGATCACGCTGAGTTTTTCTTTATGAAAGAGGCCTCCAGAAAGGAAATGGTGATACACAAAGGAAAATTGTAGGTGGTTCTTTACTACTCATGATTCATCCTGAGTAACTACTCAGTAAGGCTAACCAGCCTCCTTCCCAACTCTTTAACCATAGCCAGAGACAGCACCTCTACATGGACCACTTCCATCACTTTGGATGGCTTGATTATAAGTTTGTGTGACATATCCAACATATGCAGCAATATATATATAAATTGAAGTCAGGCAGAGGAAAAGGATTTTCAAAGCTACTAATCCAAGTGTTTGTTGGATGATGGGGAAGGTGAAGAAATCAGCTGGGGAGCTGTCTGAATACCCTGATTTTGTCATCAGCCATAGCTGAGCAACGACTGTATGATGATTGATCATTCTAGAGAGTTACCATGTACTTCAATGATAGCGGACCTGCTTTATTCAAATGAGATTGTCTTAAAACCAGACTCCTCCTGGCTCAGTGGTTAAGGTGCTTACCTGCAAAGCCTAAGGACCCATGTTTGACTCTCCAGATCCCATGTAAGCCAGATGCACAAAGGTGAGGCAAGTGCAAGGTCACACATGTCCACTAGGTGGTGCAAGCATCTGAGGTTCGATTGCAGTGGCTGAGACCCTGGAGGGCCAATTCTCTTTCTCTCCCTCTGTCTCTCTCTCTCTCTCCTGCTTGCTCGCTCTCCCTAAAATAAAATTTAAAAAAATTAAAAAACAAACTCTTGCAGTTAGATGAGAAACAAAAATGTTCTACTCCCTCCATTAGTGCACATATTCCAGAAGAGTAATTAGAGTTAGTCTGTGGTATATAGATTTAAAGCATGGGTAAATGCTGCTCTTTCTGTGTGTAGAGAGCCCCTCTCTGATTGTGCCACTTGGAACACTGATAAGAAATAAATCTGCTTGTGAAGCACATTGCACAGTTCTGAGTCTGGTCAGTGCTTGGTGTGAGTTAGCTCTTTTTCTGTCTCAGAGAAAATAGGAATGTGCATTCTGACCTAGAAGTTTGAACTAGGAAAAAAAAAGTGGTTCTTTGACGTTGACAACAGCAGTGTTTTTTGTCAAGATGATAGATTACTGAGGATCACCAAGCCTAGGTCAAAGGTGTCACCCGCTCCTCACTCACTGTTTGCCACTACACAAGAGAAACTTCCCAACGGGGAAGATCCAGTAGGTTGCCCCCAACCCTGACCTAAGTCAGAATAAAGTGCTTTGACAGGAAACTATTGCTGTGAACCATTTCAAGCACACAAAAGGCATCAATGATCATGTTGCAAACATCCGTGAATCCATTACCCTAATTAACTGGCAGGGGATCCGGAAATTTTTCTTGAATAAATAAATAAACCTGATGAACGCCAGGCCTCATGGTGGCAACAGCTCTGTATGGAAAGCATTGAGCTTGTGCCCGATGGAGTCCCAGCTCACTCTGCCACTCTTTGTTACTCACATTCATCTGGATCTGACAAGTACCAGGATGTGTGCCTGGAAGAGCCTGGTGTGGGAGGAGACGGCCATGGGGGACAAGCACCAGCATATTTTAATTAGCATTCATCTCCAAAAGTAACTCGCAAGAGCAAGCAAAAATAGACTCTAGTTCTAAATTTTAATGTGCAAGCTTTTATTTGTGGACCTAAGATTTTAATTCTGGAAAAATGACAGCATTCAAGTGGTTCAGAGGGAACTAACAGAAAATAAACATGCCTGTGATTGTGCTGACTCTAGTTAGGAACTCGGACCTGTATTCCTCTGGGGTTAAGTAAACAATGGGATGACACTAGCATGCAAAAGATCCATCCTGTGTGTGTGTGTGTGTGTGTGTGTGTGTGTGTGGTTTCCTTAAAGAATAATTTGAGCAAACTAGCTTTAAAACAGTGAATGTGGGCACAGAGAAGGATATGGGGTTATGTTTAGAGAAGAGCCTTGGCTTGGCTTGGGGTGAAAGTAATGTGAGTCCCTACCCCCACCCCCAGGGCAGCGGCATTGGTGAGGAGCAGGTGGCCAGCCATTTCTCCTGCAAACCAGAAGGTCCAAGTTTCGAATTCAACAGTCTCATCCTGAATGTTCGATTAAGACATAGATAGATCTTCCTGAGATAATCACACACCAGGGTAAGAGGCTTGTGGTAAAGCAGGGACACACGGCTGCCTCTGGGAGCCTTGGGAAGCCCATCTTGAGATTTTTTTTTTAATATTTTATTTTTATTTACTTATTTATTTGACAGAGAAAGAGGGAGGGAGAGAGAGAGAGAATGGGCACACCAGGGCATCCAACCACTGCAAACGAACTCCAGATGCATGCGCCCCCTTGTGCAACTGGTTTAGGTGGTCCTGGGGAATCGAACCTGGGTCCTTTGGCTTTGCAGGCAAATGCCTTAACTGCTAAGCCATCCCTTGAGATTTTTTTTTTTTTTTTTTTTGAGAACATGTCGTGGAAAGCTTACCAGAAAAAGTGACTCCTGAGGTAAACTTTAGACCGGGTCAGCTTTACCTACGTGAAAGTCACATGTGCGCGCACACACACACACACACATGCAGGCACATCTGCTTTCTAGCAAGGATGGAGCAGCCTGGGCAGAGGCACGTCACACAGACAACTGCGAATATGGAGAGAGATGGTAGCCAGTGTCGGCATGAGGGAGCATCAGGCTTCAGGGGCTACTAGAGTGTAATAAATTCACAGAGGAGCTGCTATGGGGCAACTCACACTTGGTTTCTAGGGAAACAAGCACAGGCAGAGTCTGAGGGTTTTATTCTAAGTCCTCGTAGCATCCAAAACCCGGATATGGTCCATCTCCGTGTCTGGAGGCTCCACATGGCACTGTTCAACCTTTAGTGTCCCGGGCGTGGGAGGGGCCTGCTCAGGACCTCCAGGCTGTGGTGGCTCTAACGGAAATGAGCCAACATCCATACATTCCACCAGTGAGTCTGTTGACTTCCTCAGCTGCAGGTTGAGGGGTAGACCATAGGTTCCAAAGTAGCTGGCCCTGCTGGCTGATGTCACCAGCTCTGGTAACACCTAGGGGTAAAGGGCCTGTTGGAACAGTTCTGTCATGTTCTAGCCACTTGGTGTCATAACCCAGCTTGAGCCTCGAACACTTACATAAGCAGCCTCTGTGTCTAACTGGAATGTGGCTTATTAAGTAACTCCCCTCAGGGCCATTGGGGAGTGAAATTTGAGGCTTTGGGAAATGTAATCTGTGATGAAAAAAAGTCACTTTGACTCCAAGAATCTACCACTTGTTACATTGTCATTTCCACACATTCCTACATGTAATTTAAAGAATTGGACTCTAAACAACTTTTTCTGGCTTTCATTTAAATGATCATTCAGGGAAGAGAAGACAGTAGGCTGGTCAGCAGTCCCCCACCCCACCCCTGTCCCCTCTAAGCAGACTATCTGGTGATGTGGGTTGATGATGTGACATGTCCTTGTCTGATTTTTCCTGTTTTTCTGAAGGCCATTCAAAGGGTCACTTGGTATGAATTCCCATCCCGTAGACTTGAAACTAGTCAGGCCAGGAGGATGCTCCTCCTGAGAGAAATTGCTCAATTCATCAATTCTCAGAGCTAACTGCTAAGAGAAGGAAATGAAAGCCAGAAGGAGGAGGAGGGATTGGACAACAGGTTTGTCCACAGTATCTGCCTCCCAACACAGCCTCAAACTCAGGGAGGAAGACCATCCTGAAAACTGCCTCCCTCCATCTTCCAGGACGGTGCTGGAGGGTGCATTTTTTTTTTTCACAGAGCAGTTCATCCCAAGCCATTTATTTCATTTCCAGGATGAGTCCACACAGTTATCATGAGTGTGTGATGTGTAATTTTATGACCAGCATCACAACCCTTCTAGTGGCTTGTGAACTTGCTGGGTCACCCCACTCAGTGAATGTAGAGTGCAAACCAGGCTTGTATTTTTTCACTGACACAATCATAATCGAAGGCAAAGCTGGTTTCACTTTGTTTTCCATAGGTTTGAGCTGCAAAATTATTACATGACTTTGATTGAAAAGAATAAAATGGTAGAGGAAAAAAGCTTCCAGTGAAATTGGAGTATCAGCCAAGGTATTCTGTATGTTCATATACTAATGTTCTCAATAATAAAAAGAAAAACATAACATTGGATTCAAGTTCTATCTAATCTCACTTATTTAATTTTTTTGTTTGTTTATTTATTTATTTGAGAGTGACAGAGAGAAGGAGGCAGAAACAGAGAGAGAGAGAGAGAGAATAGGCGCGCCAGAACTTCCAGCCTCTGTAAACAAACTCCAGATGCGTGCGCCCCCTTGTGCATCTGGCTAACGTGGGTCCTGGGGAATCGAGCCTCGAAACGGGGTCCTTAGGCTTCACAGGCAAGCGTTTAACCACTAAGCCATCTCTCCAGCCCTAATCTCACTTACTGAATGCTAAATTATTCATTCAGCTTATTTCAAGTACATATATTTTGAATGCTATTTTCCAGAGTAGAAGTTTTCCTTGAAATTGATTCCATGATTTATTGTCCATATTAACTAGTTTATTTGGACATTTAAAAATATTTTTATTTATTTGCAAGCAGAGAGAGATGGAGAGAAGAGAGACAGACAGAATGGGCGTGCCAGGTCCTCGAGCTGATGCAAACCAACTTCAGATGCATGTGCCATTTTGTGCATATGGCTTTACATGGCTAGGTACAATGCTGAGCCGTCTCTCCGGTCCTGAATACTTTTTCTTCTAATGATGCTGAATGAAATTTCATGTATATGGCATCAAAGTGAAGCTTGGCGGTATCAGCTTTGTTGCATATCTTAGAGGTGTAACTTAAAAGAAATAATTTTTCAATCCAAGGATAATTCCCGCTATAGGCTTGCATCCCAACTGGTCCCAAAGGCTCTGTTTGCTAAAGTCTTAGTCACCAGAGTGGCATAAATTGGAAATGGTAAAACACTTAAGTAATAAGAACTAGTAGAAGGTCTTGGGAGCCTTGGGGATATGCCCATAAAGGGGATTGTGGGAACCCTTAAAGGATATCCTCCACAAACTCAAAGCTACAGGGCCAACAGGTATTGAACTGGGACCTCCAAAACAGTAAGCCCAAGTAAGCTTTTATCCTGTATAAGTTGATTGACATATTTTCTTATAGTGACAGTAAACTCTGTGTGTGTGTGTGTGTGTGTGTGTGTGTGTGTGTGTAACATTCCTAGGCAAGACAGTTTGTCTGTTCAACTGAGTAATCACAATCTTTGGCTATTGTTTTTGCTCTCCCTTGAGGGACTGTAAAGTCATTTTCCAACTCCATAGAGTAGAGGGCCGTGAGCTGCTGTCAAGGTCTACACAGGAAGTTACCAGTGTCATAAACCCTCCTGAATTTGGCTGGGTGACTGACTACATGAAAGGATGACTTATTCTGGTTCCCCATGACCATTCTTTTAGCAGCAGGTAATAACATTCTTTACAAAAAGAAAATGCAGGAACTGGAGAGATAGCTCAGCTGTTTAGGTATTTGCCTACAGAGCTTAATGACCCAAGTTTGATTCCCTAGTAAAGCCAGGTGCACAAAATGGTGTATGCATCTGGAGTCCATGGGCACTGGTTGGAAGCCCTGGCACACCCATTCTCTCTCTCTGTCTGTCTCTCTCTCTCTCTCTCCTCTCTCTCTCTCTCCTTGAAAGAAATAAAAGAAAAGGCAGTACACATGCACACTAATGACGAAGAACCCACTCTGCCACGAGGAGTCTCTTGGAAAGAATGTCATGTTTCATTTGACCTTTTGTTTGAGACACAGAAATTTATAAACCTAAAAAAAAAAAGTGAACCAGCTCAAGCTGCTTGTCAAATTGCAGAGTGGAAACCTCAGCTTATGACAAATTGTTCTAATTAAGCTTTATTAAAATTGGTACCCGCTGGGCATGGTCGTGTGCCCCTTTAATTCCAGCACATGAAAGGCAGAGGCAGGAGCATCATCATGAGTTCAAGGTCACTCTGAGACTACATTATGAATTCCAGGTCCTCTTGAGCTAGAACAAGACCCTAACTCAAAAACAAAAAAAAATTGCAGCCCAGCGTGAATTTCATCCTTTGCTTAAAGGGTGACATTGCAGATTTCCACATACGATGTAAGTAAATCAAATGCTCTTATCCAAGTGGAGAGAGAAAAGGGCTAGGCGCAGCATCCATGAAGTACATGGGCATGTATAACTGCTCAGTAATTATTGTTTTTATTTGGAAAAAAAGTAAATGGAAATGGAAATGGAAATAAAAGCCACGTCCTGTTTCTTCAGTGTTGGAAATCCAGGCTCAGCCTGGAAAAGGTGATGAGGAACGCTGTCAGAAGCGCTGTGAATCCCTCCCCACCCCCACCCCCGCCTCCACTCCCCACAACCACCGCATCTTATCTCATTGTCCTCCTTCCCTGAAACCTCAGCAGGGGTCTTAACAAGTGGGAAAAGCTTTCAGCAACTAGTGCCCTTCTGTAAAGTGGCCAGACTGCCCTTCTATAGGCCTTCACGTTAATATGATCTCTGAGAACACGGGGTCACTGGAGCAAGAATAAAGCCAGGAGCGCATGCAGATGACGTCGTTGTTAAGTGGCTACGTGGCTGATGGCCCTCCCACTGTTACTGCATGCTCTGTGTCTCCTCTTGAGGTCCAGGAAGAAATGATCCACGAAGGGAACAGTGGAAGACAGAGCTGCCTTGTACTGATGGAGCCTGTGATAATGGTGTACGTATCATGGCCCAACACAGGGACCTTTGAAGGTAAGAGTCCAGTTTTACTGCATTCGGTGTTCTGCATCTCTGCCCCAGGTACATCTAACTACCTCCCTCCTTGCCATCTCCATATCTCCATTTATTTTCTTTTATTTTGTGTGGTTCTTGAAATCAAAACCAGGACCTCATGCATGCCAAGCCAGCACTCTACCCCCGAGCTATGCCCTCAGCCCTTCACTTGGAGATCTGAAGCAAACTCAGACTTTTATGTACCTAAGTTAAACTCTTGGAGAATTTTGAGTTTACTTTGAGAAGGGAATCCAAGAGACAATAAACGAGACGTTGGGGAAATCTAAATGGAAAGAAATCTACCGGAAGAAAGTATGATTCAGCTGTTCTGACAGCCTCTCCGAGGCACATGGGGTCGTGACGGGAGTGTGCCCAAACCTGCTAGTCACATTTCCTCCGGAGGGTGTGGTGGTTTGAATCAGATGTCCCCGTAAACTCATGTGTTCTGAATGCTTTGTCCGCAGCTGGTGGCAATTGCGGGGGGGGGGGGGTTCTTGCTGAGTGTTGCTGGGGATGGGCTTAGGGGTATGGTAGCCTGTTCCTCTTTGCCAGAGCTTGGTGCTCTCTCTGGCTGTTTTCTACCTGCTGCAGCAGAGGTGATGTCTAGCTTCTTCTCATGACTTGCTTTCCTCTGCCATCATGAAGCTTCACCTCAAGACTGTAGGCGAAAATAGAAACTTGCCTCCCATCAGCTCCTTTTGGTCAAGTGCTTTATCCTAGCAATGAGAAGGCACCTGCAACAAGGGTTAACCTCTTGTGTCTCCCAGGCTTCCACAGTATCTTATTAGCTAAGTGATCTCCTACAAGCATCCCATAGGGGATCCAAGAGGCAGGAAGTAAAAGGTACAGCTGAGGCAGGGTCTTGTCAAGCTATACCCCCAGTACGCAGCAGCTGGTTATCACAGCGACTGTTGGAAGAAAAGAGTTTGCAGAAAGGATCTGAGAGTGAGAAAGGAAAGGGGGGAGAAAGTAACATCTGAAAGTCATCCTTTCTCTGCACCTCATGTTCACGTCTCGACTAACTTCTCTTAACTGTACCTTGATCTGGTCATCTCGCACCATCTCCATAGCTATCACCATGACACACACTATCCATGTCCCCTCTGTGGATTGTGATAACTATTTCCTGGTGATACCTGATGATTCTTTGCTTCCCTTCCTTGCTTCCTAATGCATACCTCAGGTAGGCTAAATTAAAACAAAACAAACAAAAAAAACCCTCTTGCCTTGCTTGCCCTGACATATCTTTCTCATTTTCAAAACCCAAATGGCCATTCATCCGACTTGGAATAAAATCCCAAATCTTATCCAAGATCTACAAAAGCATAGATTTTTTTTTACACCCTTTTGCCTTTTTTCTGTGATATGAATACTTATTTCTGCTTCAAAACTCTTATTAAAACAATACTAATAGTGGGTGGAGAGATGGCTTAGCAGTTTAGGCACTTGCCTGCAAAGCCAAAGGACTTCAGTTTGATTCCCTAGGACCCATGTAAGCCAAATGCACAAGGTGGAACATGCATCTGGAGTTTGTCTTTAGTGGCTGGAAGCCCTGGTGTGCCCATTCTCTCTCTCTCTCTCCCCCAAATAAATAAATAAATAAATGTATTTTTAAAAAACCAATACTGATAGGTGGGACCTTTAGGCAGTCACTAGGCAATGAGAGCTTGGCAGGACTAAGGGTGTAAGATCACCTTATCTGTCTGTCCCAATCATCTTGGGAGGACCCAGACTCCAGATTCTTATTGGTCACCACAGTTTCTAGCCCCTTGATGCTGGACTTGCCAGCCTCTAGAATAGTGGGCAATGAATTTCTGTTGTTAATAAATTACCCAGTCTGGACATTTTGTGGCAGTATGAATGGACTCTGACCTTATCTTGTACTTCTCTTTCTCTCATTCACTCTGTTCTAGGGGCAGTAGCTCCATTCATGTTCCCAGATAGATTCCCAATTCAAAGCCTTTTCATTTGTCATTCCCTCTTCCCAGAATACCCTTCTTCAGATACTCATATAGCTAAGCCCCTCATCTCATTCACAAATATCACTTCATCAAAAAGCCAATTTGTAATCATCTAACTTATAATAGTACCATTTTCTTCATCACTCTACTTCAGTTACTCTACTTTTCTCCCTATTTGCAATAAAATAGATCTGTTCAATTGGTTTTTCCAACTCTTCTTTGACTGTTATTTTATGAGAGAAAAGATTCTGTTTTGTTATCTGACGTGTCTTCAGTAACCAGAATAGTATTTTACACACAAGAAATACAAAAAAAAAATTAAACCCTAGTAACTAGTCAAGAAGGATTCACCAGAGGGAAGGATGGCAATCTAAGCTGATTAGAGGGTCTCTTTGATGTTTACAGAAAAAAGACATCAGTGGAAAGTGGAAGGGCTCAGAGATTGGCATGCACATCAGTGGAAAGTAGAAGGTCTTAGAACTTTGCACATGTGTTAAAAATGCTGTGTTTTCGGCCCAACTCTCTGTCCTTCATGCTTGTAAGTGCTTGGGCCAAGAGGACAGCACATCCTAGAAGATGCCAGTTATGTCTGTGTCAAGTCAAGGGCATCCTGGATGAGAGCTCTAAGACAACCCAAGAAATTGGAGGATACAGGATTATTCATCTTGTTCTCCAAGAATCTGATGGTTTGAACTTTTCTGAAACTAGTATTATACTAATATCAAAACCAGGCAGAGTCACAAAAATGAAAGAACATTGTAGACCCTGATGAACTTAAACTCAAAAATTCTCAATAATGTTCTTGCAAATTTAATCTAAGGACACCTCAAAAGTACCATCCACATCAATCAAGGAGTTTTTGTTTAAGGGATGCACAAATAGTTCAAGATGTAGGAATCAATAAACATAATATACCTTATATAGAGAGTTAAGGACAGAAATCCAATGATCAGTCCAATAGATGCAGAAAATGTCTTTAACAAAATACAACATCCATTTATGATTAAAACACTGGAGAGACATATCTCAACATAATCGGGGCTATATACAGCAAACCTAAAGCTTAATACTAAATGGAGAAAAACTTAAAGCATTCCCACTGAGGTCTAGAACGTGACGGGGTACCCCCTCTTTCCAGTGCTATTTAACATAGTACTTAAAGTCTCACCCTGACAGATAGGACAAGAGAAAGAAATAAAGGGATACAAGTTGGAAAGGAAGAGGTGGAACTTGTACTGTTTGCAGATGATATGATTCAATACTTAAGAGACCCACCTCACTACATACAGACAATCCCATCCGAATTACCGCAGATTTTCAGTGGAAACACTGAAAGCAAGAAGGGCCTAGAATGGAACACCGCAAAGTCTCAAAAATTATAGCTTCCAACCCAAAGTACTGCATCAATGACCCAAATATAAAACCTGAAACTGTTAACTGCAAGAAAAAATATGGGGACCTATCCACGATACAGGAGTGGGGAAAGACTTTCTGTGCAATGGTGGCACCCAGCCTTGGTGGGTTACCAATGGCTCTCTGATTAGCTAAGAGATCTGCTCAGTGGTAAAGAAACCATAGGTGAATCTTGGAACCTGGTCAGAATCCTATGCAGACCAAGATTATGGTCTCCAGAAAAAAAGGCTTCCACTAGCCTTTGGCCAAAAGAGGAGCTATATCTGTCAAAATTAAACCCTCTAAATTACCCATGCTTATCCCATTTAATCTATGCTGACCTCATTTTCTGTTGGAGAATCTAGTTTTCTTTTTCAGAAGTAAGTGAGAACTGAGGAGATAAACCACCCGTCACACATCAGTCAGGGGCCAGCTGAAACCACAGAGGGAATGGTGAGACGAGCGAGAGTACCGCTTCCATGGCGAGCCTGATGGGCAACCTGCACCAGGGTGAAGGACACAGACACTAGGGGTACTCACACTTATCAAAGCAGAACTCCAGAGAGCTCAACACTGAAGTAGACTTCAAATCACCATGGCTCTGGGAATTTTGCAGAAGAGGGGGTGGGAAAATTGTAAGAGTCACAGGGTGGAGGGAATATTCAGAGGTATTGCCCTCCCCCCAACACACATTTACCAATAGCCCACAGCCCCATGGTGAGTACTAGCCATCCCACTGAGAAGAACCCTCAGCAGAACGGGAGCAGGGAGGAGGGAAAGGATGGTACCAACACATGATGTGGCCATACAAAGTTTCTACTTAATAATAATAAAAAAGAGTAAATTGGGCCCCTTTAGTGAAACATTGATTGGCATTCTCTCTTCGTCCTTCAGGGAACATTTATTTATTATTATTATTATTTTATTTATATATTTCAGAGAGAGAGAGAAAGAGTGCACAAGAGAATGGACACACCAGGGCCTTTAGCCACTGCAAACAAACTCTAGATGCATGCACCATGTTACACATCTGGCTTACATGGCACTGTGGAATTGAACCTGGATCCTTAGTCTTAACAGGCAAGTGCCTTAACTGCTAAGCCATCTCTCCAGACCAGAACAATTATTTTTTCTGGGCAACATCATTTACTAAATTTTAACCTTATGAGCCCTGAGGCTAAGGGGTTCATTGCATGTTATTGCTGGGTGGTCGCTCGAGAGGTGGCCTCCTTACCGCTTCTCAGATCGGAAATATGCCTAGAATAGGGGCGTTTCTTTCAGGGTTGTCATATATGGCATCTCCTGGACTAGTGGGCATTTAGGTTAGCTTGTGGAACTCACATCTCTTCTATGTAAGGAGACAAGGTGAATTATTGAGCCAGCATCTATATGAGTCATAGGCTCTGCAAGCTGATCAATTATGTATAGTGCTCACTCAGGGAAAAATGGGCTGGCTCCAAGATGGAGTGGTTAAGGCTGCTGGAGCTAATCCTTCCTCCACTAGGGGAAGCAACATGCGGCTTGTGTAGTGTGCATGCATGTGTGTGTAGAGTACATGGTGTGGAGTGTGTATCATGTATGTACATGTGGGTAAAGATGCATGCACCCCTTTGAGTGTAAGTGGCGGCCAGAGGGAAACATTAGTTGTTCTTCTCATATCATTTATCTGCCTATTTCCTTGAAACAAGGTCTTTCCCTTAACGCAGAGCTGCTGTCTGTCAGCACCACACAGGCTATGCTTATAGCCATGTGTGACCATGCACAACCTTTTGCATGGGTTCTACGGAGTCAGACTTGGAGGTCTCAGGCCCCAAAGGCCCTCCTGCTTAGGTGACAAGTGCTCTTAAACACTGAGCCATCTCCTATCCCCGGTGTCATGTGATCACAGTGTTTACTACTAAACCCCGGGGGTGGGTCATACTCCAAGCCACATTTTACACCAGAGGAAATGCATCCTTGGATAAGCTGCTTTCCAGGAAGAGGAGAGGCTTGGCTTCCCGAGCTTACATCTAAAACACTGCATAGTATGGATCTTTGGCACTTAATTCTTGTCAATCATTGCTGGTTGGGTGGATATAAGAGTAAATATTAGAGCCCATGTTTCTGGGTGGGGGAGGGGAAGTATACAACAGGCTTTCAATCCTGCTTGGATTCTGCAAACATCAGCTGCCTCATTAGCCTCCGAGCATCTGCTTTGGGACAAGAAAGCAGAGTAAACTGGAAGATGCCCTTGCTTAGGAGCCAGCCCTGTCACAAGGCCATCCTGTGTGCATCTCAGTACCCAGCTAAGTAGCTGGTACAAAGCAGGTGCTGAAGACATTTAATGATGGATAAGTGAATGGACACATGAAATGTCTAAATATATGAAAACAGTTGTTGCTTCTGCATAAGAACTCAATAAAAATATGTATACCAGTGGTTGGAAAAAGAAAGCAATTGGAAGGCAAAGAAGAAATGGGATTCGCAGAACTCTGAGAATGGCACTCGCAGAAGGAAGCAGCGGTCGTCAGGCAAATGCATCAAGTTCTTGCTCTTCAGTTTACCTACCGTTCCCCAAGCCCTGACTGAGGAAATAAAAGTTCCACGAGCTGCTCCTAGAGGTTCAGGGATGAGCGTGGGAGGTAAGGAAGACAGGCGAGGCTCGGGGATGAGCATGGGAGGTAAGGAAGACGGGCGAGGCTCGGGGACGAGCACAGGAGTTAAGAAAGACTAGTGAGGTTTGGCCTTGTTATTTCCTCCTCCTTCCTCCTCTTAGCCCCTCTCTATCTTGCTTTCCATTTTATTTAAGCTTTTTTTTTTTAATTTTTAAGTGTATTTAAGTGTAATAAATGTTCCCTTTTAGAACTCTATTCAAAATTTATATAATTTTCTAGCTTAGAGTCATATTTGATCCTCTGGGTGATTAGGAAAGTTGTAATTAGCTATTTATGAGACTATTGACTTTAGAAATGTTTCTTTTTCTATTTTATACAGTATCAATGGCAAATCCTCAAAAGACTAGCACTGTTTGATCTTAAATTAATAAGCAGGATACATGTGTGGCTTATTTATCATTGTCTTTCATATGGTTTTTCTATTAAATGAGGGTTTTTTAAACTTGGGAGAGCATCCTGGAAGCTTGATTCATGTCAAAATACTTGAAATATGATTTGGATTTTTGCCCATCCTGTCTAGTTAATAACTGATAACCAAACTCTCTCTTTTTAGTTTGGGTGGCGATGGAGGAGGAGAGGGATCACAAGTGTCCTAGACCTTGAGAATTCTAGAGCTCTCACCATTAGCTTTGATTTTGTTACTAATTTTCACTGTAAGGTCCTGTATGTATCATGTGACTAAGATATTGTGACAACTTTTATGACATGTCCATTTTAGGAACTGACTAACAAGAGCTTGTTTCATGGGATTGCTGTATTAGCCGGGTGGCTAGTACTGATCGCAAAGCCTGACCTACAGTCCAGGGTCTCTATAGATGTTCCTTCTTTTCCAGCCATGCCAAGCCAGATCAGGCCTGGGTACAAGAGCACAGACTGCTTCTCCATTGGAAATGACCAAGGTGGGGTAACTGTAGGAACTGGAGAGAGCGATGACAGACACGTGCTTTCTGTGTAGTACGTACTCCACAAGTACCTGTTAGGGACTGAGGAGAGGGATCAGTAAAGTGCTTCCTGCGCGAGCATGAGGACAAGGACTCAGCTCCTCAGCAGACACTTGCATAAATGCGACCCACCTGTAATCTTACTGTCCAGGAGGTAGAAACAGGAAATCCTTGGAGCAAGCTAGGTGAATCAGAGAGCTCTGCATTCAGATGACAGACCACGCCCCAGAAAATAAGGTGGAAAGTGATGAAAGAAGAGAACCAACGTCAACCACTGGTATCCACATGTACACACACATGCACACACGCACACATGCGTGTGCGCACACACACACGCGTGCATGCACACACACTAAATTAAATACTTGTTAGGCAATCCAATGGATAGAACTGTGAGGCAAATTAGTGACATGACAAAGAGTCAAACACACTTCATGAACTGAGACATAATTGTGTCCCTCCGTGTGTCAACATCACAGAGTTGGTTTGATGGTAGCCCTCATCACAATGATCTCTTGGAGCTACGGTTGAATGCTATTGGAAAGACATGAGCTTCAGTCCTATCCTACCACGCATAGCTGTGAACTCCAGCAAGTTACTTACCTGCAATGTAGAAAGCACTCCAGAGGACTGTGAGAACACTCAGTGTAGATGGTCAGAGCACTTGCCTCAGCAGAGGGCCTACAGTATGTGCTCAATAAATGCTAGTTAACTTCTTCCTCTCTTCTCTGCCTCTCTCTCCTCTTCTTCCTCATATGTGAGATGGGAATAATTGGAGTCTCCTTACCTGTAGAGTTCCTCTTAGGATTAAGTGGAAAGCAAGTAGACTGATTCCTCACATACATAAGCACTTCATTGGTTTGTTGTTAATTCATTTCCGTGTGATGCTTCCGTGATGAAAAGAGACCAGCAGGACAAATCTACATAAAAATCTTTTCCAATTTGGATCCAGACAAAGAATACAAATAAAAGGAAATAAATAGCTCATGTACCTTAGCTGGTATTTTGTTTTAGGGCATTTGGGTTTTTGGTTGATTTTCTGAGGCATTTCAAGCTTGGTCAACTTAACCTGAAAATATTTAAATAAACTATAATGGAAAACATTCGTAACTGCTCTAGCCAGATTCCTTTTTCAGTGGAAACTGATATCCTAGGTCCAGAGTTGGGGTTCATTTTTTAATGCAGTGTCTGAAACTCAAACAAGAGGAGACACGAGTAAAGAGCGTCAGTGAAGTCCAGCACCTTCGCACACAGTGAGGAGCCCTGAGCCCCGCTCGTTTCTGTGCCTTCTGTAGTGGGCTTTGTGTTGCTGGCACTGGCATGACTGCATTGGCAAGGGAGTAAGGAACACGGAGAGGCTTCTTTGGCACCCTTCATTCTATTTCCTACAGGCTGTCTGCTTTTGAACAGATAAACTAAGTTTGAGACTTTTTCCCCTAAAAATCTTATCAAAAACTCAGATTTCTATCTAAAGATTAAATAGCATGAATATAGAAAAGTAAGTACTACAAGTTGTAAAGTGTCTTGTCAACATGAGACTTGCTTTTCATAATTTTATTAACAAGTTGAATGTGGTAAGCACACCTGAAACCTATTTGAAATTATACATTCAGACTGGAGAGATGGATTAGAGGTTAAGGCATTTGCCTGCAAAGCCAAAGGAACTTGGTTCGATTCCCCAGGACCCATGTAAGCCAGCTGCACAAGGTGGTGCATGCATCTGGAGTTCGTTTGCAGTGGCTGGAAGCCCTGGCATGCCCATTCTCTCTCTCTCTCTCTCTCTCAAATAAATAAATAAAAATAAAAATAAAAATTATACATTCACCTTTTTTACATAGAAGTTATTTGGTTTCTCTTCATTGAAACCTTAATCGTAAACATTACTGTTTTAGTATATGCTAAGCATTGCAAATACAAACCTTAGGATAAACTTAAAAAAGAATAATTTTAATTCCCTTTTGGTAGTCAAGGAAACAAATTATTGTTATTTATAAGTATATTGCTTAAGGTAACAAAAGAATGACAATTCAGGTATGAACTTCAAGTACACTGATCACATACCACAGAAGGGGATACATTTTTGTGTGCCTGGCTTACCATAGGTCCTGAGGAATCAAACCCAGGCTGTCAGACCTTGAAAGGCAGCACTTTTCACCACTGAGCTCCATCTCCCAGTCTTCTCTTATTTCCACAATGTTACCTCTATACAAGAGGGCACTTTCTTATGACTGGAATAGAACCTAGCCTATAGCAAGTGCTAAAAACAAAGCCTGGCGTGTTGGTGCTCGCCTTTAATCCCAGCACTTGGAAGGCAGAGATAGGAGGATCAACATGAGTTCGAGGCCACCCTGAGACTACATAGTGAATTCCAGGCCAGCCTGGAGACCCTACCTCAAAAAAACAAAAAAAGAAAAAAAGAAAGTGCTAAAAACAAATCATGATTGAATATATATGCTTTTTTGACTCATAGGGACTGTCAAAATAAAATCATCAGAGAAATATTATTTATTAAATATGTCTTGTTTGCCAAATGTCACCAAAATAACCACATATGTATTCTCATAGACCGGCATATTTATATATCACTTTAGACCCACACAGTATGGCCCATGGACCAGAACCAGTTTGTTGTGTGTGGTGTCATAAATAAACATTTATTGGATCATAACCACACAGATCTGGTCATTGATTCTGTATGGCTGCCTTTGTACCACAAAGCATGGTTGAACTATCGCTAGAAAGAATTCATTGTCCAACATTAATTTTCCGTCTCTACGGAAGATTCACAAGCTTTAGAGCAGTCACAGGGTGACTTAGAAGGGCTCTCGCAACCCCCACAGTAAAACAGACATGCTTCCGCATGAGCGTAAAACTTCCTGTCTTAATCTGAGACCGTACCACCCTCCTGTGCGCCTGGCTGGCTGCACTGTCAAAGCTCTCCCTTCCCTGAATGTTCTCATGCTGGTCTGGCAGACACTGGGAAGGCTCGAAGTCTACCCCTGCCTTGTAGCTCAGCTACTGAGGTTTGGGAAAAGCAGACAGAATGCACACACCCTGACTGCTCTATCTTCTTTCTGTCTTGGGTTTTGCTTCTGCATTGGTAATTACTGTCAAGTCCTGCAAGGCTGACTCTCAGAGGCATCTGGCTCCCATTCAAGCTATTAGCGTGTCTGAACAGCCTGCACTGAATTAGGAAATAGTAATAATTTTTGGTTTAGCTATAATATGAAGCAAATGAGAGCCATGATTAAAAATTGTTGCTAAATTTTGCTCTTGTATGCTATTTAAAAAAATACTTATAGAAAAATAAAAATAAATAAATAAATAAAAAATACTTATATACAAAAGTTCTCCATGGCTGACTAACTCATTGTACTGATGTCTATTTTTTAAAAAAGCTTTCAAGTCTCTTTCATCTCATTATCAAAATTGAATAGAAAGTACCTTAATCAGACAGAGGATTGTCAAGACAGGCATATTGTATAGCTCATCAGACGTACTCAAAATGATCAAACATTTTTCTAAATCAGTTTGCTCCCTTCAGACTCTGTCTCCTACCCACAGTGTGTGCACATCTTCCCTGGTCCCTCATTGCACCTTGCTTCATCCTCATCCAAATCTAGGTTCAGATATTGTTTCCCTAGAAATCCCAACGTTAAACTGACCATCCTTTTCACTTGGCATCTCAGCCATGATCCAACTGAGCTTTTTGATCCTGGCCCTTGTCCTGGACACGATTTTTCAACATTAAGTTTGATGTAGGGTGTTACCAGTGCCCATGTGTCACATAGTCTGAGTTACAATTCCCTCCTGGTGTCCAGACAAGGGAGAAGAGAAGAGAGAAACTGTAGACAGCAAATCCCTACCTGTATTCTTTGTCATATGTTCTGTGATGAGGGCAAACAATTTTTGATGTTGTTGTTGGATGGCTGGCACAGGATATCCTGGGTAGGTCTGTGGTAGGTGAATGGACTTCAGTAGGCCCTGTGTGGGATCATTTGATGGCTATTTTAGTGTGATAATTTATAATCTTCTCCAGTCAATTCTAAGCAGCATGAAATACCAGCTGCTTGGTCTTCCACGACAGAGCACATTAGCCAGTGTGGCTTATTTCATAGCATTCAAACTAAAAGCTGTCAAAACCAATTTGCCCATTTAATTGCTTCTGGATCATTGCCCAAAGGTGAACTGTAGCCTTCTCTGTTGTTAGTTATTATACCTCCCACAGTTAAATCCAAATTCTCACAGGTCATGGGGGATCAGAAGTGCTGTGATTCTACCGCACTGATACTGACAAGCTGAGAATGTGAATGCTATGCTTCTGAAAGCACTTGGCTCGGTGCCCTCCAGCCTAGGGTGGTGACATGAGACAAAGCCTAGTTACGTGTACCAGGGAGATAAATGGGTGGGAACAAGACAGCAATAGCTTCCCTTGTTTAGGACTTCCTTGCTTGACAATCAAAGTATAACACACATACACATACACATACACACAACACACATACACATGCACACAGGCACACATATACCTGCACATGTACACATTCACATTTAGATCTATATGCACACATGCACCCAGGTACACATATACATATAACACACTGCACACATACATACTCACACATACACATGCACACATATACATACAACACACATGCACACATAAACACACACACTTCACATATACACATACACATTTATACCTACATGCACACACACAGTCACACATACACGTACACACATACGCATAGAAACACACAGATACACACATGCAAACAAGGCTTGGGATACCTACTTTTTCTTTTGCTTTATTTAACATGCCATTTTTACTTAGGGCTCTGTGAGCTCCGAGTTGGTGCCTCTGTTTTATAGCAGAGAAGCCTGCACCAGGAAAGTTTTTATAGGCTGCCACTACAGTCGTGTGTGTGTGTGTGTGTGTGTGTGTGTGCATGCTTGTGTGTGTATAGGGATATCAGACTTAGAGAGCCAAGCATCTCCAGCCCCCTCTGGTTCATGCTTGGTCTGCTGTCATCTCAAGTGGATGTGGTACAATATTGGGATGGTTAATCTTACTGTCAATTTGATTGAATTGAGAAATACCAAGGAGATGAGTAAAGTGTACCTCTGGTAGGTCTACAATGAAATTTCGAGAAAGAATTTGATCATGAAGGCTCTGACTACAGAATGAGTTAATAATCCCTTAGTGTATTAATAGCATGATATGAAATGGTTGAAGGTAGGAGGAAGTGGCACTTGGGTATGTGCCCTTGACTACATCTTGCCCTGACCTCTAATATTTCCCTTTTGTTGTGGGAAAATTTTTCCCTGGGGAGACACGAACACACGTCTTCCCCCCAGACAGGGCTCAGATGGCCGACCTCAGATGCACCAAGACCAATTTGGTGAATCAGTGAATTCACTGGGGTTTCTTAACAGAGCAGGGTGAGGGTTGCTTGCAGAAACATGGGCTTCCCAAAGCGGCCACACCACTGACGACTCGCCCTGTCCCGGATCATGACTTCCCTGTGGATTCTTCAAGGAGCTCCTTGTGTCAAGATTGCCTCCTTGGATGCTCCTCCGTCAACCTCAGGGTAAGGGCTTACTTACAGAGTATGGGACCCTGGAGCAGCCACACCACCAGGAAGGCTCAGCTTACCCTGGAGGGTGACTGCCCCATGGCTGCATCAAGGAGCTCCTTCTCCCTGTCCAACAGTGTGGAGACCCCAGAGCAGCTGCATCACCAGGAAGTCCCATCGCAACCTGGATGATGACATTGCCATGGCTGCTGAGGTGGAGCTTACCGTGTTGAGATTACCCCAGCAAGATGCTCTTCCCTCAGCCTCGGGGTGAAGGCTTACTTACAGAGCATAGAGAACTCACAGCAGAGTTTTAGTGGGACTCTTTTTCCCTTGATCTTTACCCTCTGTATACTCTATCTCCCTCTGAGACCATGAGATCTTGGGAGTCATTGCAGAGAGATGGCACAGGGGATGCCTGAGATTTCAGGTGGGGGTCTAATGACGCTGCCCACACCAGTCTCCCTTAAGTTGTCCCAGCTGCTTTTGATAACGCTGTCAATAGTTACTTACTATTTTCAGTGGAAGAATTTGCCATACACCGTTCCTCTGTTTCTGAAGCAAGAGTCCTGGTGGGGATTAGATCTCCTTCAAGATGCAGAAGACCCTCAGGCCCGTGAACCCCCTTTGGGTCCTTGTCCAAGTCATCAGAGCATTGAAAACATGGGCTCAGAGAAGGGTAAATTATGAATCATGAGATTTATTTTAGGAGGAGTTAGAATCCAGAGGAAAGGCAGGCAGGAAGTTCCAAGCCAAAAGAAGTTCTCCTTTCCAGCCAGGGTGGGGAGGGGAGGAGAGATGGAGAAAATCTCCCTCACATCAGAAAGGTCTCTGTACTGGAAAGAAGCCCCTGGGGAAGGAACACACACACACACACACACACACACACACACACACACACACAGGAAAATCAAACAGGAAAGCACCCAAAACAAAGCAGAAGTGCCTAGGCAAAATGAAGTTTTCCACTGGGAAAGAGGAGGGGAGACAGTTAATCCCTCTTACACAAGGAAAGAGACAAGGAGGGTAAGGGAGCTGACAAAAGGGTCAAAGGAGCCAAGAGACTCAAGAGACAAGAGCTTATAAAAGGGGCCAAGATGCTCACACACGTGTTTCAGGCCCATTTCTATGAACTTAACATTCAATTAGAAGAGTGCCTCCTCGTGTGTCCAGCTTTGCTGTCAGAGCTGCACTACAGGAACCAAGTGAAAAGCAGAGGATCCAGATGGATGGATGGATGGATGGATGGATGGATGGATGGATGGATGGCAGGACAGCAGGTCCAGGCAGGTGAATAGGCAGACAGCAATGGAGTAGGTAGCATCAACAGTGGGAGGGAGCTTCTCTAACCAAAAGTGAGAGTACCATTAATATATGGGTATGAACATTAAGAGAAGTGCTTACTGGGAAGTCTGGTGAGCATAATATAGACATTTAGCCAGACACCAGCAGGCATTACACTCCTAAGGCTCATGACCTTCCCAGTCATAGGTTTTCAGTATCAAGCATGTATTCCCTCCCATGGAGTGGGTCTCCAGTCCAATTAGGGAGCTGTTGGTTTCCCCCATAACAGATGTGCCACTATTGTACCTGTTGGCTCATTTGGCTTAGCTGGCCCAACTTAAGGCTTGTAGTGTCCACTGTTGTTTATCTACACTGATGACTTCTTTCTGTCCCAAGAGCTGCATACAGCATAGCTTTTTCCAGCTTCCTGTCAGCTGGTCTACATGGAGGAGGTTTTTAGCTTAGCTCCAGCAAGATTTCTCAGTGATCTTGCAGCCCAAGCCTGTGGAGTCTTCAGCAATAGGGTCTTACCATCTATTCCTGGTGGGAAACCAAGAACTTCAGCAATGGTCTGTATTGTTTTTGGGGCATCAGGGATCTCCTTGGCCAGCGATTCACTGGAAGGTATCCCATCCCTGGCACTGAAAATTTTCTATGACTTCTGGGTGTGCCATTGTCCAAAAAAGTAGGATTCCATATAACTTATTCATACCCTCTCAGATTTTGATTAACCCTCCCCCACACTTCCTTTAGCCAATCTCTTATATTTTTATTATCTTTTGTTACCCACAACTCTTAAATAAAATAGAATTAGTTAATAGTAAGAACTTGTTTTGGAAGGAAATTATTATTAAAATTTACATGTCTAGGGGCTGGAGAGATGGCTTAGTGGTTAAGGCGTTTGCCTGCAAAGCCAAAGGATCCTGGTTCGATTCCCCAGGACCCACGTTAGCCAGATGCATAAGGGGGCACATGCATCTGGAGTTCATTTGCAGTGGCTGGAGGCCCTAGCACACCCATTCCCTCTCTCTTTCTCCCCCTCTTTCTCTCTCTCAAATAAATAAATAAATAAAATACATATTTTTAAATTTACATATCTAATATGAACATTCATAATTTAATGAGACATCACATGACTCTAATGCATGTTGTTTTATATAAACAAGTTTTGAAACAGAAATCTCTCATCTTGTATATTAAACATCTAATAGTTATAACTACAGGTAAAACATTTTAAATCTTGTGTTTTATCAACAAACCCAAATGAATCAATTGTCAAATATTTAAATTGTTATAACAAGCATTAATCTAAAACTTTGGCCTTTTAATTGAGTCTGTAGGGCAATTTAAAGGGCTGTGTTCAAGCTGGAGAGGTCATTTAATGGTTAAGGTGCTTGCCTCCAAAGCCTAAGGACCCAGGTTTGAGTCCCCAGTACCCATGTGAAGCCAGATGTGCAAGATAGTGCATGTGTATTGAGTTAATTTGCAGTGGCTAGTGGCCCTAGTGTGCCCACTCTTTACCTGCCTTTCTCTTTCTGTCTTTCAAATAAATAAATAAATAAATAAAAGGCTGGGTTGAAGCTTGGTATTTCAGTTCACACTTAAGAAGATTTGTTTACCATTGCAGTAGGCACAAATAAGTATTTTCCTTTTAAAGTCAAAAGCATAGAGATGAAATGTTTTAAATATGTTGTAAACCTGTTTTTAGCAATCTGGTGTCATCTTCCCTTACACCTATGCACCTGTGCACAGTTTTAGACTTTTTACCCTTGAGCTGTTTGTTGTTTTCCTCGTCCTTGTCACAGAACCAGGGGCCAGCCTATCCCAGAGGAGGGGTCTTGGAGGACATCTGAAACGAAGCTGCTTGGGTCTGAAACCTGGGGCCTTATCCTGTCTCATGATCCTGTTCTCAATATGCTCAGACAGCATGTGAGGTCATGTCCTCTCTTTCTTCACTTCTATATTGCCCCAGCTGATCCCAGTCCTGGTTCTTGTCCAATGGTGGTAGACTCAGATGCCAGAGGAAAATCATACAGGTAACTAAAGTGAGAAGTTACCTTAAGTATAAAGCAGAGGCAAGCAGAAAACCACCCAGGCCAAGAAGCAGTGCTCTGCTCTCCCCGCACCCAGCCAGGCCAGATAGCAGGGGAAGGCCCACGCTCATGTATCCAGAGGGCACAGGGCAGAGTGAGGAGAGGCAGAGAGGGCAAAAAGAGCACGGATGAACCATTCTAGACTACTGAAAATGGATTCTTACGTCAGATTTAGGTATGAAAAGGCAAGACCTGATTGGTTTCTAGATTTAAGGGGCAGAACCCAAAGGTCAGCTCATCTAGGCAGTGGAGGCCACCCACCTGGATAGTGCGTCAGACCGCGGGCAGCAGGGGGCGCTGCAGCTGTTGTAGGTGAGTCTATCAGAGACCAGTTCCATTGGCCAACATGGGGTGTCTTTTTCTTTTTCTTTTTTTAAGTTTCCTTTTTGGACTGTGTTCCTAACTGAAACTGCCTAAAAGAAGCCAGCTTTCAAGCCGGGCGTAGTGGCGCACGCCTTTAATCCCAGCACTCGGGAGGCAGAGGTAGGAGGATCGCCGTGAGTTCGAGGCCACCCTGAGACTACAGAGTGAATTCCAGGTCAGCCTGGGCTACAGTGAGACCCTACCTCGAAAAACCAAAAAAAAAAAAAAAAAAAGCCAGCTTTCTCCTGAGTCTCCTACACTTGGACCTAAGGTTTTATTTTGTGGAAGAGAGTGGTAGGATTTAGAGCCAGGGGAAAAGGATTCCAAACCATCTAGTAGGAGGAAAGAGTGGTTTTTAAGCTCCCCAGGGGTCAGGAACGATGTGTGTGTGGGGGGGTGGGGTCATATCAGACACAGGACTGCTTTAGCCAATTACCCTAATAGTAGATCGGGATTCTAAGCTGCAGCTGGGAGGGGTGAAGGAAGACCACTGCTCTCTGAAATCTCAAGTACCCTAACTACAAGTAGCTTCATAACCCTGGCCTCCTTGGAGCATAGTGAGCCTCCACCTGTTAACTCTAGATTGAGATGAAATTCAAGGTCTCAAATCCCCAAAAGACTCAACAGGAAGTCCAGGCAACCTGGCTACTGTAGATTCCCTGGTAATATTAGAAAGGAAAAGTCACAATCATCCCTCCAAAAGATTTAAAACATCCTGTGAAAGGGAAGAGCCACTTCCTCCCGATCAAAGAACAAAGTCTTCAGGTCCTGGGTTGAGACTAATTGGGACCCTTAAGAGTTGATCCAGCCTGGTGTGGAGGTGCACGCCTTAAATCCCAGCACTCGGGAGGCAGAGGTAGGAAGATCACCCTGAGTTCAAGGCCAACCTGAGGCTACATAGTGAATTCCAGGTCAGCCTGGGCTGGAGGGAAACCCTACCTCAAAAAAGAGTTGATCCAATAAAGCCTACCAATTACTCACCTGGTCGAGAGGCCACCCTTCAAGTAAAGACCTGCTAAGGAGATGGAGAAGTAATTCTCCCCTTAATGAGAGAATTACTAAGCTTCCCAGAAGTTCCTGCCTTGGGGAGTAGCTCACAGCTGTTTGCTCCCTGACTCTGTGAGCTCTCACTTACCCTAATCGGTCTTTTCTTTCTCTTCTTTGGATGCCAGCCAAAATCCTACGTACGCATGCTTGCCCTGGCATTTGGGTGCTTTTTCACCTTTTTCTCAATCTCTTTATACCTTGTCATCCATGTGCTTTTGTAGTCAAAAGACAGAAAACTCCACATCGTGAACATGTACAATTGCAATTCTGTATGCAGACGGTTTATATCACTACTGAAGAGTCTCCTCCCTGACTCCTCGGCCATTGTTACTGCTCATCCAACCTCTAGTGAACCTTTGAAGTTTCATATATATCTATATATGATATATATATGTATATGTATATGTGCATATATATATATATATATATGTATGTATGTATCTCCCCTGCTCCTAACAAACTGAGCAGCTTAGCCTTGATAGACTGGTCTGTATAGCTTCTCTTAGTTCTAGGCATCCATGAGCTTGTCTCGCTTTCTTTCCCTTCACTTTCCTCTCTCCTTTGGTTCCATTAAGACTGTCAGCTTTGAAGCCGGGCGTGGTGGCGCGCGCCTTTAATCCCAGCACTCGGGAGGCAGAGGTAGGAGGATCTCCATGAGTTCGAGGCCACCCTGAGTCTACATAGTTAATTCCAGGTCAGCCTGGGCCAGAGAGAGACCCTACCTCGAAAAAACAAAAGCAAACAAACAACAACAACAACAAAAAGACTGTCAGCTTTGCAGGGCCTTAAATTAATACTCCTGGTCATCTGGCTTTTCTCCTTTCTCTTCAGCAGTAGGTGATGGATCAACATGTTTAGTACCATTCTCTCGCGTGTGTGTTATCAGTGAGCATACATTTCTATTTCAATTTTTTTTCTTGCTCAGGAGAGTCTTAGAACTGTCAGAGGAAGTTCAAAGGTATAGAGCCAGGCCTTCTCTGGCTTGTTTTTCTTTTCCTTATAGAGGTACTGTTAAAAAAAAAAAAAAAAAAAAAAGCAGGAAAGAAACGAGAGAGAAGACAGCTGAGACAGGCTGGTTTTATTTAGGAAAATCGTGAGAAGGGCTCTGGCCAGGCAGGTCAGAGCAACTTCCCTTACAACTCGGGGATGCTTATGGGGCAGTGGGGTCATTGGAATTCTTTGGCTGAAGGGTGGTCCTCCTTGCCTCAAGGCTTGGGCCTCAATGATAGCTGGACAGGTGGTCTAGACCATTCCAGGGAAGTAATAATTGGGATGGGTGATCAGGGTCACTCCTGGGAAACAGAGACTTATGATGAAATGACAGCCAGAGTCCAAAAATGGAGACATTTTGGTCCTAACAGGTACCATTTAGGAAGTGGCTGGGCGTGGTGGTACACGCCTTCAATCACAGCACTTGGGAGGCAGAGATAGGAGGATTGCTGTGAGTTCAAGACCACCCTGAGACTACATCTTGTGAGATCCAGGTGTTCCTGGGCTAGAGTGAGACCCTACCTCGAAAAAAAAAAAAAAAGAAAGAAAAGAAAATATCCAATATTCAATTTGATGTTGGCTGATCAGAAGGAAGCCTCACCCATCACTGCAAGGACTTAGCTTGTCTTCCTTCAGAAAAGTCCTACATTATCTGGCCCAAGCCAATGTTATTTGGCCTAATGCTATAATTGTACTGTGATTACCTGAACTAGAGTCATTGATGTCATTGAGGACTTGGAATTGATTCATTTCCACTATCTCCCATAGCTTCCAAGTAAAACATTTAAGCAAAGTGTACCTTAGTATATTTTAGGAAGCCTCAGGAGAGTGACGAATTCTTTCATTTGTAGCTGGCATATTTCCCTTCCAGACCAGGACTCACACATTTGAACTAAAGAGACCACTCATGGGCTGGAGAGATGGCTTAGCGGTTAAGCACTTGCCTGTGAAGCCTAAGGACCCCAGTTCGAGGCTCAATTCCCCAGGATCCACATTAGCCAGATGCACAAGGAGGCACACGCATCTGGAGTTCGTTTACAGAGGCTGGAAGCTCTGGCGTGCCCATTCTCTCTCTCTCTCTCTCTCTGCCTCCGCTCTCAAATAAATAAACAAAACAAAAAAAAATAAATAAAAAAAACTTTAAAAAAAAGAAAAAAAAATAAAGAGACCACTCATATCATAAGAGATTTGTGCTAAATGGTAATGCTCACTTTAATGCAGCTGAAGCACATATTGAAAAGTGTGGTGGTTTGATTCGGGTGTCCCCCATAAACTTATGTATTCTGAATGCTAGGTTCCCAGCTGGTGGCAACTTGGACCCTCCTGGGAATGATGTATTGTCGGGGACAGGCTTATGGGTGTTATAGCCAGCTTCCCCTTGCCAGTGTTTGGTGCACTTCCTGCTGCTATTGTCCACCTGATGTTGGCCAGGAGGTAATGACCACCCTCTGTTCATGCCACTGTTTTCACCTGCCATCATGAAGCTTTCCCTAGAGTCTATAAGACAAAATAAACCCTTTTCTCCCACAAAGTGCTCTTGGTTGGCTGTTTTCTGCCAGCAACATGAACCTAACTGCAACAAGAAGGAAGCTATTAAAAGATTTCTTGCTATGGTGGTATACACAGCACTTGGGAGGCAGATGTAGGAGAATCACTATGAGTTCAAGGCCCGCCCAAGACTACATAGTGAATTCCAGGTCAGGCTGGGCTAGAGTGAGACCCTATCTTAAAAAAAAAAAAAAAAAGGTTTCTCCTTAAATTCACTTAATACTATACTGACCTTTCAATAGAAAGCCTTACTGATTAATCTGACACAAATACTTAGTCAGGAAGATATTGACTGCAAACCCTAATATATATTAATGTATTTTTTCTCTATACCTAAACCTTAGAACCTAGACAGTGATTGTGCCTACAAAAACATATCTCAAGTGTGATTAATGAAGTTTGCATCCTTTGTCAGTTAATTTCAAAAATACCAAAAGAGCTACACTTTTCATTTTTTTTTCAGAAGGGAATATACAGAGGAGTTTGGACATAGAGTTGAAATAGTGGAGGCTGCACTCTAGGAAGAGGAATGAACACATATGACACAAGCAGGAGTGGGCAGAGTCCTGGTGAGTGGCTTCTGGGCCACCAGAAGCAGTATTACGACTTCAGAATCCAAACTTCCTGTGAGTCTTCCTAAACCAGCCTTTGCAGAGATGAAAGATTGCTGAGTACTTTCTACTGAAGTGTGAAGAGGAGTTGAGCTGGGTAGCTGACCCCCCACTCGCCTGCACAGGACACCCTGCCTGGTACTTGACAAGTGCTTAAAGACGAACAAAGGATCCAGAGAGGACGAGGACGTGGGGAAGAAGACACATTCTGTCCTGCTCTGTGCTGAGAGGAACGCCGAAGACCACGAGTTTTGTTGTGACTTGGCAGTGTCTACCTGATGACCATGCTATGTCACTTAATAGTAACAGGTCATTTTCTGATTGCTCTCTGCTCTATACATACTCCAAAATAAAAAATAGACAGAGGTACAGAAGGATTTTAAGAGAAAAAAAACTTGTGAAGAAGAGAGACAAGAAAGTAGTAAATGCTCTAAGCCTACCAGAGAATCTGACGTTTGCTTAGGGGAGGGAAGGCTAAAGGTCCCACACTGTAGCGCAGGCATATGTACACTTGGGAGAAGGTGATGGTGAGTCCTTTAGCCTGAGTTGCCTGCATCCTGTTGGCTCCCGTATCTTTCTTGGATGGGCCTGCACAAGCATCCTGCCACTGGTTGAAGTAACTTGAACAGAGGAGTCTCAATATGTAGGTTTGGCAGGACCAACATGCATCAGGAGGTCTGAGCAGCTCATTTTCATGCCAACACAGGATGTGGCTGAGTCTAAACTTGTGCCTCCTTTAACCTAATAAGTCTAATCACGCTGAAAGCTTTCTCTTCATTGGCTCAGCCTGATTAATGAGGCCTTGTGTCATTTTGTTCTGTTCTGGGATATGAGGTGGTTTCACTCAAAGATTGCAATCATTACATTACCATCAACTGATAGAGTCCTGATAAAGGCAAAAGGGAAACTTGAGAGAAGCCTTATCTATGGACATGGTTTGAGTAGCCTTGTCTACCGGGAGCAGGATGAAAATTGGAATTGGAGGTGCGGCACGGCTTCCTACGATACTGAGAAATTTGTTTTCCAAGCCCAAGTCAGCTAGGGCAATGCTTTCTTTTACCTGTGAGGGCTGCTATCAGGGCTGCCTTGTTCTGCTAAGCATGCTCTCTAGCCAGGAATAAGTTGGGGTGGGCACTGCTGGAAGCAGCCTCTCACACTACCATTGTTACCCTTCCCAGAGATTCCATTGCCTTTTGCTTCTCAGCAGATGTGCAAAAGCTTCTCCTCCATCTCCGGCTCCTGCTGCTTACAGCCGGGGTAGCTCGGCTTTTCTGATGCTTCATGCATTTGCCCTTTGTGAAGGGTAAGTCTGGGGCACCACCATTCCCTGCTCCAAGGGTCTCTTCTCCACTGTATTGTACACCATACTCCTAGCTTCTGGGTGAGACTCTTCTCAGATTCAACACTGAGAACAATTTTCTTTCCTTTAATGCAACAGTGATCTCCTTGGTATCAGTGGCTAGGATGTGATTGGAGGTATCTACTCTCCCATGCCTGTTTTCGGTGCTTGGTTTGCACAGGAGGCTGAAGAGGAGGAGGGCAAAAAGTAAACAATTGAATTTGGTGCACATACTGTGCCCAGATGGAGTCAAGAGAGATAGACTGACAGCTGATCCTGGAAGATAGCTTCCCTTTGTCTGAGGGAGGGAGCTGGAGGCAGGGGAGCAAGCGCTGTGTGACTAGAGGTGCCTCCTCTGCCCCCACCTGTCACTGCCAGGCTGTGTGCCACTGGGGAGATAAAAGGGCTGTAGATGAGCTAGCCCAGTAAATTCCATAGGCACAACGGTGGACAGCAAACAGGCTAAGCATAAACATGGGACAGACAGCTTGTTCCCAGGAGAATCCAGAGCCCTCAACTCCATAAAAACTGACGTAAACCATTCCACAACTGAAATCCAACAGCGTGTCTAGTTGGGGACAATAAGCATTTCACATTGTTCTGTATGCTCTGTCCCCCAACCTTTCTTTAGCTGGCCAATCCGTCTTGGGGAATATGAATGGCAAAGAAAAGTTATCTCTTTTTAAAATTATTTGTATATTTACTCATTTATTTAAGAGAGGGGGCCACACTCGCCAGTATCAAGCTACCATCAGTCGTGGGCTACAAGAGGGTCTATACCTATTAAATTCTCTATTTATATAAAAGTAAGGGTTATCTCTTTTGTCCTGGTGCTAACTTACTCTCCGTTGGAGAATCTTTTTCAGATAGATGTAGATCCTAAGGAGAGAGCCACCCCATCATACCTCCAAAGGGCCCCGGCTGAAACAGAAAAATTGGCGAAACAAGCAAGGGTGCTGTTTTCCTGATGAACTGGATACCAGCAGAAGGGGGAAGGAGATCAACACAGAGAAAAATCAACTCCTACCAAATCAGAGCTCCAGAGCCTCAGAGGCCCCCAACACCTCATCACTGAAGCAGACCAAAAATGAACCCAACATGGCTCAGGGAAATTTTGCAGAAGAGGGGGCGGAAAGAATGTCAGAGCCACATGTTGGGTCATGATATGCAGAGACATTTATCTTACACATAACTGTGGGCTAACTCCACAATGCATGACCCATATACCTCAACAAGGAGGGGCCAAGGGGAGGGGGTAGGTCACGGATGAGCCTAATAATGGTACCAAACTGACTGGATTTGCTGAATACAAAACTAACTAATAAAGAAAAAAATAATAATAAAAAGAGAGGGGGCCAGATAGAGAGAATGGGCACACCAAGGCCTCCAGCTGCTACAAACTAACTTTTCATGAGCTCTCCAAGTTCATCTCCCTGCATGAGATGTGCCACATGTGCCACCTTGTGCATCTGGTTTATGTGGATCCTGGGGAATCAAACTTGGGTCCTTGGGCTTTGTAGGTAAGCACCTTAACCACGAAGCAATCTCTCCAGCCTAAAAACCTGTCTTTTGATTTATTGTTGCCCAGGCCATGGAGAAAACCACTGACAATGGGGCAGCTAAGTTCTCAAGAAAGGAAAGTTTCAAGGTAGCACGATTACCATGAACTCCTCCTGAACCCACCTACTGTTTTGCTGCCCCACATTTGATGCTTCTCATTAGCAGGCAGGGGGCCAGGGAAACCAGGGGATGTCCTGGTGAGTCACCTATGAGCCTTCCTCAGTGAGACTTCATTTTCTTTAGTGATAACAGACTAGTCTCATATGAACACCACATTTCCATCTAACTAAACTGATTTCCCCTTGATCTAATGAGGAACATTTGTCTCTTCTTAAGGGTGTTGTCATAATACAGATTCATTGTTAATGAATTGCCCCCTGCTATATCTGAAGACATCAATACATCCCATTGGATAGCAAAACTCTCACTTTTCATGGGCTCTCCAAGTTCATCTCCCTGCATGAGTTTGTCTCCCCATGTGGTGTGCTTATGGCTTGGGAACTTCTGTGAATCCAACAGAATTTTAGCTCCTGTTCCTATTCCTGTTCTCTTTGGATAAGTCCCTTCCCCACAGGGCCCCATGCTACCCACCCTCTGACCACATGTTGTTAGGGTTCCTTTGACTAGGAGAATAGGCAATTCAAGTTAAAATAAAATAAGCTCACTAAGGTTTTCTCATCTTTCAAAGAGAATGCTTCCAAAGTTCCAAAAGAGTAGTCTCCATCTAGTTAAATAACAGAATTTCATACACTGCTTTCTCAGGAACTTTCTGGAAACCCCTCGGTCACACTGCCTCCTTTGTTGCTCTACCTGTTAACGTGGAAGGCCAGATGATCTAGTGGGAGGACTGGTCCCTGAGACCCAGGTTCTTGGCTTTTGTCTGCGTGTGTGGGGGTCTCAGCTTCCTGACTCCGATTTCCAGTCCAACCTTCCGAGGAATATTAGCTTTGATTCCAACTAATACACAAAGAACACCTATTTCATGTTACATGTCCACTCGTCTTTCCTCCTTAATCTTCCCAGTGAGGGGTTTATGATCTGCAGAGGAGGGGATTAGTATCTCAGATGTGGGCTGGAGAGATGGCGTAGTGGTTAAGGCACTTGCCTGCAAAGCCTAAGGACCCATGTTCGACTTTCCAGATCCCACATAAGCCAGATGTACAAAGGCGAGGCAAGTGGGAGGTCGCACATGCCCACTAGGTGGTGCAAACATCTGGAGTTCCATTGCAGTGGCTGAGGCTCTGGTGTGCCAATTCTCGCTCTCAAATAAATAAACAAGCAAACAAATCTCAGATGTTAGCTGACTTAGCCAAAGCCACACAGCCAATAAAGACTCAAGGCAACAGCTGATCTTAAGCCCACCCCTGCAACAACCTTTCACTTTATCCATATCTGGCAACCATAAATTTAGATTTGCCCCTTAAACACAAAGGCTTTGAAAAGAAAGAAAAGTGCCTTGGTTTTGAGCAAAGCTTTTGTCAGCTGCTCACAGGAAAATCTCCTAAAGGTTCTATGTGCTACAGTAGTCAGGGAACCTCACCACTAAGCTCAACACTCCAAGGAGAAGAGTAATTTGAGGCAAGCTGCAAAAATGTGCGTGCCACCACATCAACCTTCAGAAGGGGTCAACGATCCTAACCTTTTCACTCTTTCCTCCTTCAAATGATCCTTTGAGTAGTAAAAAGCTCCTTTTACATTACGTAATCTAGTTCCAAACACGGTTCCATACATCGAACAGATGCATAAGAATCACCTGAACCAGTCATTTACAAAGTGCGCGTTTCCAGGCCTTCTCCTGAAGATTTGGACTCAGTGGGCGTGAGTGTGGGCTTGCTGTGTGTTTTGAGGTAAGCCCTACCTGGAAGTTTTAGGCTAGCTGGAGAGTCTTGTCATGAACTTGTAGAGTAGAGGTCAGCCATGGCCTCAGGACCACGTGCTGGAGCTGCAATGCTCACTTGTGAGCTGGGAGTGAATTATATTTGCATAACCTGTGAGGCACTGCGTAAGAGAAGGTAGCATCATTAGTATTAACACACGCAACATGCTACACACTGACAGCTTGTTTCTGTTGTTTTTCTCCACAGACATTGTCAAGACAACATGCGAAGTGTACATGTATAATCCCCCCGCCCAAAGAATTATTGGTGTGTGATACCTTCCTTGTAAGGAGGAAAAACGGACTTTTTCCTGAGATCTTGGAAGTGATTTCCTCTGTCCATGTCCCCTGTATGTTAGACTCCTTCCAGTTCTAAAATGTTATGGCCCCAGCCCTCTGCTTTAACCTTACTTTAATCAGAGGGATCCTTCCCTTTTGCCTTGAGGAAGACGTGTTTCTGGGCCTGTTGTCTGTAAGCCTCTTCCAAACTGCTTCCACTATTGTAATTTCCTATCTAGTGCTGAGGCTATTTTGTAGCTCTTCTCCAACTTGAATGCTCATTAGAAGGCTGAGAGAGTTTGTCATCAGTGCAGCGTCTCAAATCCATTCTCCTGCTGGTGTGGTCCAGTGAGCAGGGACAGTGCTCAGCATGGTCCACTTAGCCAGCCTTCCAGAGAACTGCGCAGGTCAGCTGAGGAGCACACTTTGGGAAAGACTGCTCTAATATGCATTTTCTGATCAAGGTTATCTGCAGTCGTTTTAGTCACTGACATGAGGTATCTGATATTTGAGGGTGACCCTTCGACTACCTGTGAAGAAACATTTGGCAGAGCACTGGTGAGCCTCACTACACAAAGAACATCTGCTGGCCAGTGGCTCTTCCTACCTGGATCACACCACACATGCAGAATGTCAGGCCCACACCAGCCCCCTACATCAGGACCTGTTCGGACAAGATCCCCAGAGAATGCATGAGCTCATTAGTCAGAAGAACTCTGTAAGAACATGAACCTGGAGTGAAGCTGACTGGATGTTGTGGGAGTTGCTTGACCTGACAAGAATCAGCTTCAGGAAGGAGAGGGCTTACTTTGGCTTACAGCTCCAGGGACACAGTCCATCACAGCAGGAAAGGCGTGGCAGCAGGAGCGGAAGCAGAACTGGTCATGTTTTATCCGAAGTCAGGAAATAGAGGTGGTTGCAGTCGCTTTCTTGTTACTGGGATAAAGCACCTGCCCAGAAGCAGCTGATGGGGGAACAGGGCTTGCTTTGGTTTACAGTTTTGAGGGAAGCTGCATGATGGCAAGGAAAGGATGGCATGAGCAGAAGCTGGACGTCACTGCTTGTGATAGTGGAAGATAGCAGCAAGGGAGTGAACGCTGGCAAGGGGGAGCTGGCTATGAAACCCCCAAACCCACTCCAAACAACAACATCCTCCAGCAAGGCTTCACCTCCCAAATTGCCATCAGCTGGAAACCATGCATTCAAATACCAGTGTTTGTGGGGGACATCTGATTCCAACCATGAAAGAGAGCAACAAGAAGGGGGCTGGGCTGTAAAACCCAAGGCCTGGGGCTGGAGAGATGGCTTAGCAATTAAGACACTTGCTTGCAAAGCAAAAGGACCGAGGTCCGATTCCCCAGGACCCATGTAAGCCAGATGCAGAAGGGGGCGCACGCATCTGGAGTTCCTTTGCACTGGCTGGAGGCCCTGACATGCCTATTCTCTCTCTCTCTCTCTCTCTCTCTCTCTCTCTCTCTCTCTCTCTGTCTGTTTCTCTCTCTCTCAAATAAATAAATAAAATATTTTTTAAAAAAAAAGACCTACCCATAGAAGTGACCTACTTTCTATAGCAAGGCTTCACTTACTAAACCTTCCCAAACAGGACAAGTAGCTGGGAATCAACTGATCCAATACATAAACATACAGGGGACATTTTCCATTCAGACCGTAACTGCTTTATTCTTTTACTATTTTACACACACACGTGTGCATGTGTGTACATGTGCCTGTGGGTGCACATGTGTGTGTGAGTGTGTGTGCTATGGACATTCACCTAGAGGCTAGAGGACAGCCTCAGTTAAGTGATTTTTAATTTAAGGTCATAGTTACATGGCATTCTTCTTGACAATAATCAGGTAAAAATGGAAACTACATTTGGGGCACTTGAGTCTCATTCACAATAAATAAACTGGTTAATAGACAAGAATATTTGATACTTTCAATAACAACATAAAAGTAGAATCCAATCATTAAGTTACAAGTTAAAATGAAACAGAAGACAGTTATGTTTCTCAGTGCTCAAAATTGTCAATTATCCATCAAACAACAGTGTCCCCGAACCTTGACCATCACACTGAGGTTAAAGAGTAAAGCAGTAAAGATGTCAAGTAACCTGGATCAACTTAGCTTGACTCCCACGGTGCCAAGTCAGCAGCTAGGGAGAGAGGAATGTAGAAGGAGACAATGTTGCTACATCACTCTCCAGACAAATTTCTTCTCCAAACGATAAGGATGTGTAACAGGAATCAATCAGATGAAAGTGAAAGTTAAATTAAGCCATGCACTTCTAGATAAACTTTTCTGCAACAATGTGCAATGAAAGTCATACTCAACTCCTTAAAGCATCAGGTTAAGAGCTTCCAGCCTGTCCCTCTGCTGCCATCTAGGGGTTGAAACAGTAATCTCACCTTTCCTTGCCGCTGAGTAGAATTCCAATGTGTATATGTACCACACTTCCTTAATCATTCATCTGTTAAATGGGCATCTGGACTGATTCCAGTTCCTAGCTACTGTGAATACGGCAGCAAGAACATGGCTGAGCAAGTGTCTCTGTAGTGACGTGTACACTCTTCAGGGTCTCTGCCGGGGAGCGGCACAGCTGGATCAGATGGTTGGGCTATTTGCAGCTTTTTGAGGGGTCTCCGTACTGATTCCCACGGTGGTTGTGGAAGTTTGCACAGTGTATGAGGGTCTCTCTTTCCCCACATCCCTGCCAGCGTTTGTTGTCATTTGATTTAAGTATTTATTTATTTATTTATTTGACAGAGAAAGAGAGGGAGAGAGAGAATGGGCACGCCAGGGCCTCCAGCCACTGCAAACGAGCCAGATGCATGTACCCCCTTGTGCATCTGGCTAACGTGGGTCCTGGGGAAGTGAACCTGGGTCCTTTGGCTTTGCAGGCAAATGCCTTAACTGCTAAGCCATCCCTCCAGACACCCCCTCCCCCCACCTTTTTGATGATTGCCATTCAGGCCTGGGTAAGGTGGCATCTCAACGTCCTTTTAATGTCCCTTTCTCTGATGGCTAAAGATGTCCACCAACTCCTTCGGTGTTTATTGGCCATTTGAATTTCTTCTTTTGAGAACTCATTCCCCTGACCAATTTTTTGGGTGGTTTATTAATTTTTTGAGTTCTTAAAAAATAAATTCTCCTGAGGTGGGCTGCCATGTCTCATCCATCCTTGTGAGCCTGACTCAAAGAAAGCAGAGTTTGGGCTGGACACCATCATGGCAGGGTTGTGAAAGCTTCTCTGTGTTCAGGAACTTTCATAAGGAATAAGGTGCACTGGGTCTGGTGTCTGTCTTCCTCAAGGCATAAGATAGCATGAGATGGATTGAGGTAAAGACAGCCTGGCTCTTATCAAAAGTGGCAGGGGATGGAGTGATGGAGACAATAGGAAAGCAGAATTGCAAAAATCAGAAAGATAATGGTGGGCACCACTCCAGAATATGCAGCCAGAGGGTCATGACTGGTCATTCACTGGCATGTAAGGACTTCAAGTACAAGAGAGGAACTTACATTAGATTCAAGTTGGTTGGTGCTTGAAGAGTAGTCGGAGGCCCTCTGATGGTCCACAGATGCCACTTTGACTGCCAACTCTGCTCTCAAGGGTTCCTTGGAGCTTCAGAAAGATCTGGAATATTTCAGAGCTTGAGACAAGTGTAAATGAATCCATGAGTCCAGTCCTGCTGCTCGTGCCGTGAATCAGATAATGGGACATGGTCCCTCCCATAGAGGGTGATGGAGCACAGCTTGGAGTTCCTGCCCTACAAACATTCTTTTAGCTAGGATGAGAGTATTTTCTTGACCCAGATGGTACATCTGGTGAGGGGACTTCAAAATTTTCCATCAGGCTGTAGAGATGTCTTAGCAGTTAAGGCACTTGCCTGCAAACACAAAGGACCCAGGTTCAACTCCCCAGGACCCATGCAAAGGCAGATGTACAAGGTAATGCATGTATCTGGAGTCATTTGCAGTGGCTAGAGGTCCTAGGGCACCCATTCTCTCTCTCTCTCTCTCTCTCTCTCTCACTATATATATATATATATATATATATATATATATATATATATATATTTTTTTTTTTTACTCTTTATCTCTCATATAAATAAAATTATTTAATTTAAAAAGCTTTCCATCAAAATGACTTTGGTAGTAGTAGTTGGTCAGGGGAGAGAGCCAGCACCCTCAATGATCTAGATGGCATCTATTCTGAGATGCAAAAAGCAGTTCTTCTGGCTTTTTGCAAGGCAAGAGAGATTTTCTCGCAGGTTGGGGCACTCTATATGCCCCATCGCATCTTAGCTTTGGAATCAGCTGCTCTGTGGCCCTTGGCCACCAGATCATCCCTTCTTTGGCGTCAGGAGAAGCGGATGGCAGCGTCCTGAGCAGACGGGGGAACTGCACCGAAGAGTGCGAAGATTTCTTGGGAGTGTTTAACAGGGGACTCAGGTGTATTTAGGAGGCTTCTGTTCATGTAGCCATATGGGCATGAAAAATTAGGAAGGTTTTCTAGCCGGGCGCGGTGGTGCATGTCTTTAATCCCAGCACTCGGGAGGCAGAGGTAGGAGGATCGCCATGAGTTCGAGGCCATCCTGAGACTACATAGTGAATTCCAGGTCAGCCTGAGCTAGAGTGAGACCCTACCTTGAAAAAAAAAAAAAAGGAAGGCATACTTAGAGTGGGGATAAATGTTGACTCTTTTCTTTGGCTAGCACCAAGGCCTTGGTGAGAGCTGTTAATTTGGCCACCTGGGCACTGGAGTTTCTAGATAGTGGCCCTTAATAGAGGGTGCATAATGACACACCTGGCATGGGAACTAGACTGACCATCTCATCACCACACCCAGTAAAGTCTTACTAGCCCCAAAGTAGTAAGTTTCAATAGCTTTCCCATTTCTGGATACCCTTCCTGTTATACAAGAGTTTTGCTGTCTTTCCTTCTATTCAACTCTATAATAACACTATCTAAACTTCACTCTGTATGGTCTGTGGATGCCATTCTTCAAATTCACAAGAACTGGCGGCCACTGACTGAGTGGGATTTTGGTGTGACCATGAGCATCCCGCACTCTAACTCCTAAGTTAAAAGCGCAGCCCAAAGCTGAGAAAGGTTCCATCATTTTCAAAAGCACCCCAAACTCCCATATCAAAATGAAGCCAAATTTCCATATCCAGAGGAAATGTTGCAATTCAGCAGGGCCCAGTTATGGAGGGCTTTCGTTCCCTTCCTCTGGGACGCCACGTCGAGGGCTGTGCGGCTGTTTACCAAGCGCGTTTCCGGCCTGTGAGATTCACAGACGAGCGAGCTTCACAGGGTCGTTGCAGTTGCTGGCGGCCAGCTCGATCGTAAGGCTGAAGTAAAGCCTGTTTAGCTTTCCATGGAACCAAGGCAGCACCAGGAGTAAGCTGCGGGGCTTGGCCTGCATCCCGTCACGCTTACATTCCTTTCAAAACTTTCATATGAAACTTGGACAGTCCACCCTAACTTCAATGGTGCTTCCCTTTTTGCCAGGACACAAAAAATATCCATGTAATAATATTTGAGGAAATGAAATGTTTGGAGTTTAGATGTCACAATAACATATGTTTCACACCATTTTGAACGAAATAGCGCTGTATAACCTTTCCCTGGGATTCCAACCAGACAAATGTCAAGAGAGGCATAATAATCAGGGCGAGACCAATTGTCCAGGGAATCAACTGCCCATTAGAGTAAATAATCATGAATACTGAACCACTGGCTTTGAGTTAAAATTAAAGCTGTTTAATGGGCATTCTGACTTGAGTCTGTCTAGTCTGGGCCAGCAGATTTCAGATATTCACTACTTCTTAAATTCCCCAGGTCTTGGCCACGTCCACAGTTATGACGGAATGTGACCAAAAGTGACACTTCTGGCTGTGCCCTCAGCCTCTGGGATCATTCTCCCTTCCATCTAACACATTGAACCTTGATCCTCCTTCCCCTCCAGGCTCTTTAAGCTTATTGTGCCACGTGGATAGTGTGAGCCTGATTACTTCATTTTTTAACTCAATGGCAGCCTCTCTCCCCTCCCCACAGATATCAGGAACCCAGCCAACCTCCTCCAGTGGCAGCAGGTTGAGGGTTCAAGCATTGATTTTGTAAACCTAGTTGTATATGCAGTGCTGGAGTTAGTCCACTAGAGGGAGACAGTTCCACTTGGCTGAATATTACCTAGGGCATCTTGACAAAACATACTAGGAGAAACCCACGGGATGTTGGAAATTTCAGCATTGTCCTGGGAACCCTGACTGTGGTGTGCGGGGTATTTTTAATCAGAAGGAACCACCTATGAGAGCATACCTGAATAGGAAATAGCATTGCTTAGGAAACTACCAGCTTATTACATAATGTACGGAGGGTTTATATAACAGTTGTAGAGAAAAGCCAAGGGAGATCAGACTAGAAAAATACTAGCCGATGGTGAGTGATCTCCTAAAGTCTGCCAGGCTGTTTGGACTTGGTCTTGCATGTATCAGGGAATACTGTGCAAGAAGATGGCAGACTTGGAATCAAATCCATTTCCTGGTAAATTTTGTGGACTGTATAATGAATCTTCCAGGGAGGTCAGGGGTTAACTGTGACTTTGTAGGATTATAAATGTCACAAAATCAAAGCACCCCTGAACACAGTACTTTCCACTTCACCTCACACCACCTACAGCAGGAGGTGCGTTTACTGTTCCCATTGCAAGTCTCCCAGATAGCTATGTACATTTTTCCTGTCGCTGTCCTAATGATCCTATGGGACTCTCTTGGGGACAGTGGGGAAGGGGGATCTCCTAACCCTTTTCCATCCCTGCTTTCCTATGCTCCTACTTCCTACCACAGTTTTTGAACAAGATTTAAAACTGAGACCTTAGAAATAACATAAGCATGCTAAAGTCCTGGTACGATTTAAATTCTGAGCATGAGCTGTTTGTCTTTACCTAGACATGCTGTAGAGTATGAAAAAATGTTAGAACAATTTAATATAGAAGTTTCTATGTTCAGTTGTCATCAAATGACGATGACACGAGAAGTATACTCTTGTCTCTCGGTGTTTTTGAGGCAAACCCAACAGACTGTCCTTTTTTTTTAAGGGGGGGGGGAAAGAGAGAGAATTGGCACGCCAGGGTCTCCAGCCACTGTAATCGAACTTCAGAGGCATGCACCACCTTGTGCATATGTGCGACCTTGCACACTTGCGACACCTTGCATCTGGCTTACGTGGGCCCTGGAAAGTAGAAGCTGGGCCCTTAGGCTTTGCAGGGAAGTGCCTTAACTGCTAAACCGTCTTTCTAGCCCTGTTTTGGTTTTTTCAAAATAGGGTCTCGCTCTAGCCCAGGCTGACCTGGAATTCACTATGTAGTCTCAGGGTGGCCTCAAACTCATGGAGATCCTCCTACCTCTGCCTCATGAGTGCTGGGATTAAAAGTGTGCACCCCCGCACCTGGCTCTGTTTGTGTTTTCTATCTTTTATAATTCATACCATGACCAGGAGAAGTCAGTATCCCATCTATTGCATTTTCATGCTCTTCCTGGAAGGTTATCAGCTGAATCAGTCCCACTCTGAGGAAGATGATGGTCCAGCTTATTCTCATAGCTTGTGCTTTGGATGGCTTTCTGTTTGCTTATTTCCAAGTGATTACGTTATTGGCAGTATTAAAAAAAATGAACCCATCAATGTATCAGATAATATTTTGGAACCAATATCTTTCCCATTCACATGAAGCCCAGCTTGAAACGATCCGCAGGGTTATCAAAGTAGCAATGTTTTGTCTTTTGTAAATGACTGGAAATGATTGGAAGTCCTGACCAAGGAATTTTGGGGCTCAGCTGTGCTGAATTATGATTAAATATTTATTTTGAAACTGATTATCCTAAACTAACTCCCAGTTCACATCAGGGGTTTCAAAGAAAATCAGATATGTTTTACATAAGATTAGGCAACTAACTTCAGTGAAATTATCCTGTGCAATTTCTGGTCCCATCTCCTGAAACACATGGTCTTTGTTAATGAAAGAAAATATTTGCCTTCAATAGAGTCTGATTGCTGTAAACTCTTATTACTATTGTGGCAAGGGCTGTGGAGTGTGTGTGTGTGTGTGTGTCTAAGCCAAGCATTCTGACATGGCATTCCAGGGGAAGATGGGCCTCCTGTCATTCATTTGTAGATGGAGGTCATGAGTCTTTGGGCAGTGAGGATGACAGCAAGCATACAAGCTGACAGTGAGCACTGGGGATAAGAACTGCAGATCTGTCCTTAACCTTTGTAGTGACATTACCCTACATTTGAAAAGAACCTCATGCCAGGACAATGGTAGGAAAGGAAGGCCTTGGGTATGATCTTACAGTTGAGTGGTAAGTTTGTCCCAAGTTCCTCATGAGACTCTGGAAAGACTAAGATAAAGGAATGTTGAGCCAAGGTGGCATCTGGAGGTCTATTTGTTAACTGTGACACTAGACATGGTAGAACAGACTTTTCCCTCAGCTATGAGTGGGGACAGAAGGACCAGGATACGTTAGAAGTGCCAACAGTGAGGCACCAGCCATGACTAGTCAACTCTCATTTTGAACAACAGCAGGGCTGGGTGACCTGACTAGTCTGCATAGAAACAATGCCATGGACCGGGTAGGAAGGAAGGGAGGGACGGAGGGGAATAAACGCCCACATGGTAACCATCAGAGGCACGAGGCCTGGCTTTGGCATGACAATGCCATGCCCGAGAGCTTGGGGGATCGCCCCTTCTCTGGCAGAGCAGGCTGACATAGAGTGAGGAGTAAAGGCAAGGCAGGGCGTGTGTGCTGGGGGGATGTGTGTGTGTGGACGGAGTGGAGTGAGGGTGTGTGTGTGTGCTGAGGAGGAGAGGGATGAGGGTTTGTGTGTTGGGGAGGAGTAGGATGAAGGTGGGCCCGTGTGTGCTGAGCACGAGTGAGGTGACGCTGGATGTGTGTTGGAGGTGAGTGGGAATAGTGTGAGCGAGGGTTCGGCGAGGACTGAGATGAGGGCGTGTGTGCGCTATGCACGGGTGAGATGAGGCTTGGTGCACGCTGAGTAGGAAGAGGGCACAAACGCACTGAGGCGGAGTGGGAGGAGAGCGAGGGTGTTCTGAGGAAGAGTCGGGTGAGGGGGCTGGTACTCAAGATGGGTGGGTGGGTGTGCCGAGGAGAAGTATAATGAAGTGTGTGGCCCCATAATGCAGATGTGAGACACGTTGCTTAGCGACGCGTCCTCCGCAGATGCCCAGGTATGAAACTGAGAAGAGGCGTGAGACCTGCAGAGTAAGCGAGCAGCCCTCCCTCCGTTTCACTCCCGACTCTTCATCATCTCTCTGAAGTGCAGACCAGACAAACTGCCTAAACTCTCTTGGAAGGTTTAGTTCTTAGCAGAACTGAGGCCTAGTACATGGGCAATTTGTAAAGTAATTAGTGAGTGTGCATGACTAAAGACTTGGGCAGGCACTCAGACTCCTGGACACAATGACCTCAGTATCACCGTGTTCCAACATCAGCCCTCACCGAGGTTTCCATAGCACACGACCAAATGAGAAAGAATGAGCATGTGGTGAGGAGGAGAGAGAGGAGCAACTCTTGATCTGCAAGCCGGTCTCCTCATCAAGACCCCTAACTCTTGCTCTAAAGTTTATTTAGCACCTCTAGGTGAAATTCCACTTTGCGTTTAAATTTAGGATGTCCTGTTCTAAGCATACCGACTCATTCACTTTTGCTTTCTCTGGGGGCGTTCTCCTAACCTTCAAACTTAAAATCATCTTTCATTCCTTCCTTAAAGCTTTTCATAATTGGAAGTGACAAATATATGTTTTCTACTGTATGTGGGTTCTAGATTTTATATACATACATAAAATCATATGCAGATCAAGTCAGGAGCAAAGCTGTCTATAGTAATAAAAGGGGCTCAATGGAAAAGGACAGTTGAGAAAGGGGAGGGTGAAGGAAATGGAGGGAGAATATATGAGGACATTATATGCTTGCAAGAAAATATCCATTGAACCAAGTGCTATGTAAAATGAATACATGTGAATTAAAATGTCACAGTGTTAAAATTCCTTTACATGCTGGGCATGGTGGTGCGTGCTTTTAATCCCAGCACCTGGAAGGGAAGGTAGGAGGATCACTGTGGGTTTGAGGCCACATAGTGAATTCCAGCTCAGCCTGGGCTAGAGTGAGACCCTACTTCACAAAACCAAACAATAATAAAAAGGTCAGGCTGGAGAGGTAGCTTAGTAATTAAAGATGCTTGCTTGTGAGCTGGAGAGATGGCTTAGTGGTTATGGTGCTAACCTGTAAACCCTAAGGACCCATGTTCGACTCTCTAGATTCCACATAAGCCAGACACATAAAGGTTAGGCAAGCACAAAGTCGCACATGCCCACTAGGAAGCACAAGTCTCTGGAGTTCTATTGCAGTGGTTAGGACCTGCCATTCTAATTCTGTCTCTCTCACTTGCTATCTCTCTCTCTTTCTCTCTCTCTCTCTTTTTTGTTTTTCGAGGTAGGATCTCACTCTAGCTCAGACTGACCTGGAGTTCACTACGTCATCTCAGGGTGGCCTGGGACTCATGGAGACCCTCCTACCCCTCCCTCCCGAGTGCTGGAATTAAAGGAGTGCTCCACCACGTCTATCTCTCGCTCTCATTTCCCCCTTGACTTTAGTCATTTTGGTTTAGTTTTCTGGCATACCTATGAATTTGAATGCCAGATACTATCCACAAAATACAGTTTAAAGCTCTAAAAGATGTTTATCTTCCTTCAGAGCGTACTTCATACTCTTCTGGGAGGCAGAGCACAGACAAGCCTTCCTAACCCAGCCACAGATGCTGTGATTCAGGCTTTTTGAAGGTACATATATTTTCCATTTTTACTTGTGCTAGGATTAAGTCTCTTCAGAAACTCAACTAGGAATGTGGGGCATTTGCAATGGCCTCACCTCTTTAGAAGGCATGACTCTGGTTTTAGTTTGTCTAGTACTAGGAGACTGTCTAAATCCCATGGAGCTTGGCAACCTGTCAGCCAGAGCTCTTTGCTCACTTCTAGTTCTCTTCCTCTTCTGCCCCAGCCTGCCTCAACCTCATGCACCACTCGTGAGCTGCCAATGCTTCTCCATCGTTTTCATGTCTCTAGGATCCTGGCCCCTCAAGTCCTTGCCACATTGATATTCCTGAGACTTTCTTACTCTTTGCTGCTGGAAAAGTGACCATACGATTTAGGTCATTGATTTTCATTTGGTCCCTGTGTCCTGTGATGTGACTTGGCAAATGTCCCACTAAGGTCAATAACATAAAACAATCATGAGTAGGTGCTTACCAAAACCCAACAAAATGGCTACTGCTGCTCAGCTGCCTACCTCAGTGTGTTATACATACATACATACATATTTACACACATGTGTATATAGTTATACATGCATTACTGTTGCAAACCACATTTCCCTTGTGTTTTCTAAGCTGTAGTTGATTATAACAATTATTCATATTTATGGGAAGAGCTCTTGTAATTGAACTACTTTGTTATTATAAGTTTCAAGATATTTTTGGTGGGTTCTACTGTCATTTCTAATCTTATTATTGCAGGAACAATATGTTCCCTTCAGTAATAGATCACTTTCTGACATGCTGGCTGGACGCTCTTGGTCAGAATTCTTGGCAGAAGAGAATGCATTTCTAAAGTGTTAGATAATCAGTGTAAGTGTTATTGATACATAAAGTCAATATCAGGTCATTCATTTGCAATAAAAATCACTGACAATGCTTCTAGTAATAGTAATATTTCTTTTATTATGTGTTTATCTATTTTCTTTTTTAAATTTTTTTTGTTCATTTTCATTTATTTATTTGAGAGTGACATATATATAGAGAGAGAGAGAGAGAATGGGCGCGCCAGGGCTTCCAGCCACTGCAAACGAACTCCAGACGCATGCGCCCCCTTGTGCATCTGGCTAACATGGGTCCCGGGGAATCGAGCCTCAAACCGGGGTCCTTAGGCTTCACAGGCAAGCGCTTAACCGCTAAGCCATCTCTCCAGCCCCATGTTTATCTATTTTCATCACCATTTTCTATTTTTAAATTCCTATTGACAATTTTTTATACATATTTATGATGCATTTTTTTGTTTTGTTTCTTGAGGTAGGGTCTCACTGTAGCTCAGGCTGACCTGAAATTCACTCTGTAGTCCCAGGTGGCCTCGAACTCACAGCAATCCTCCTACCTCTGCCTCCCAAGTGCTGGGATTAAAGGCGTGCACCACCACGCCCGGCTTTATGATGCATTTTGTCCTTCTTTCACTCTTCTACTTTTGTATCATTTCTTTTTTTTTTTTTTTTTATTAGTCAGTTCTGTATTCCGCAAATACAGTCAGTTTGGTACCATTATTAGGCTCATCCGTGACCTACCACCTCCCCTTGGCCCCTCCTTGTTGAGGTATACGGGTCATGCATTGTGGAGTTAGCCCACAGTTATGGGTAAGCTAAATGTCTCTGCATATCATGACCCAACATGTGACTCTGACATTCTTTCCGCCCCCTCTTCCCCAAAATTTCCCTGAGCCATGTTGGGTTCATTTTTGGTCTGCTTCTGTGATGAGGTGTTGAGGGCCTCTGAGGCCCTGGCTCTCTGATTTGGTAGGAGTTGATTTTTCTCTATGCTGATCTCCTTCCCCCTTGTGCTGGTGTCTGGTTCATCAGGAAAAACAGCCCCCTTGCTTGTTTCTCGAAGTTTTCTTAGTTTCAGCCGGAGCCCTTTTGAGGTATGATGGGGTGGCTCTCTCCTTAGGGTCTACATCTATCTGAAAAAGAGAAGCAGATTCTCCAACGGAGAGTAAGTTAGCACCAGGACAAATGAGATAACCCTTACTTTTTTTTTTTTTATAGAGAATTTAATATGTGTAGGCCCTCTTGTAGCCCACAATTGATAGTAGGTTGATACTGGAGAGTGGGCTTATGTTTGGATATGGTTCTGACTTGTTTCCCAGCTCCAGCTATGGGTCCCATACCAGTGAGGGGATCAGTTAGCCAAATTGAGAGCAGTTGGTTCCCCACCATGGCTGTGTGCCACCACTTTGTATCATTTCTTTATGTGTGTGTGTATGTGTGTGTGAGCCATTGAGTTCAATTGAAGTTGCTTGCACATACATGAGTAGGGGATTATTTACCAAAGCACGTGCAACCAACCAGTGGCTATGCCACTGCAAAAAATAAAAATGCTGGGGCTGGAGAGATTGCTTAGTGGTTAAGCACTTGCCTATGAAGCCTAAGGACCCTGGTTGGAGGCTCGATTCCCTAGGACCCACATAAGCCAGATGCACAAGGTAGTGCATGTATCTGGAGTTCATTTGCAGTGGCTTGAGGCCCTGGTACGCTCATTCGCTCGCTCTCTCTCACTCTCTCTCTCTCTCTCTCTCTCTGCCTCTTTCTTTCTCTGTCTGTCTGTTGTTCTCAAATAAATAAATAAAAATGTTTTGCTCTCCCTCAGAACCCATTAGCTACCTCCTCAGGAAGGAATGGGGGCCTCGTGGGCCTCCATCACCTATGACAGAATATTAATGATCCCAACATTATTCAGGTTGCACTCAGTAACAAGAGTTGCTATGAGATTATAAGTGGAAAGGCAATGTCCTACCCAAAAAAACAGCATTTCAGAGCATACTTGGCTATCTTCTGTCACCTACATTCTTTTTTTTTTTTAATGTTTTAAAGTAAATTTATTTATTTATTTGGTTTTACAAGGTAGGGTCTCACTCTAGCCCAGGCTGACCTGGAATTCACTATGTAGTCTCAGGTGGCCTTGTACTCACAGCGATCCTCCTACCTCTGCCTCCCGAGTGCTGGGATTAAAGGCGTGTGCCACCACACCTGGCACTTACATTCTTTTTGCTCCCTCTTCTGCAGTGTTCTCAGAGCCTTGGATAGGTTGATGTAGATGTCTCATTTAGTGCTGAGCACTCCCAGTCACTAATTCTCAGCAACTTCCTCAGTATTCTCCACCAACTGGAAAAAGGCAAGAGCAGCACTAATCTAGAGGGCTGAACACAAATATATAGAGGCCAGCCTGACGGGCATATGTGGTGGCTTGAATCAGAAGTCCCTCATAAACTCATATGTCCCCAGCTGGTGGCAATCTGGGAGGTGGATCCTTGCTGGGAAAGATGAGTGGTTGGAGGAAAATTTGGGGGTGATATTGCTGGCCCTCCTTCGCCAGAGTTTGGCTCACTCTCTTGCTGCTGTTTTCCACCTACTGTGACAGGGAGGTGATGTCCAACCTCCGTTCACACCATGCCGTCCCCTGCCATCGTGAAGCTTCCCCTCAAGACTACCAGCCAAAATTACACCTTTCCTCCCCTCAGCTGCTCTTTATCAGTACTTTATCCCAGCAACAAGAGGAAATTGCAACTTCATATAACATTCATTTAGCTAAATAACAGTAGTACTTTCCCTCCTAGAGTCTAAGATCTCCCAAGCCATAGGCTTTGACTAGGTTTTTATTACAAGGCATGAGTTCCCTCCTGTGAGTCAGGCCTCAAATCCAGTTAGAGAGCAGTTGGTTACCCCTATAAGAGCCATCCCACTGCTGCACCCACAGGCACATCTTGCCTGATTAGAAACTTCCATAGCTCAGAGTCTACCACTAGGTAAATATTTTATTCCCCTAGAAGCCTGCATAGCCCCTTCCAGCACTATGACCGGTAGTCAGCAGAGAGGAGGTTTCAAATACAGTTCCAGCTTGTTCCCTTGCTCTGAAGTGAAGCAAGTGGTGTCTTTAGAAATTGGGTTGGCCCAATGTCTAGTTGTGGTGGGCAACCAAGAGCAGTGGCAAGAGTCTGTATTATTTAGGAGGGGGAGGTTTCATGGGCTTTCTTGACTGTTAAGTTATCTTCTCACTGCTGGGACAAACGCCCATCTAGAAGCAGCTTATGGGAGGAAAGGATTAAGTTCAGGCTTACAGATCCCAGGGGAAGCTTCACCATCATGGAAGAAGCTGGTTCACATCATCACACATCCACAGCAGAGAGATAGCAGCCAGCACCAGCAAGCTCAAGCCAGCTGAACACACAGGGCTGGACTCCACCTCAGGGACTATCCCTGGTGACACACTTCTTCCTGCAGGGCTCCACCTCCCATGCATTTTAAGGTGATGACTAAGTACAAAACTTAACTACAAACACCTCAGGCTATGGAGACATTTTATATTCAGACAACCACCCTGACCAACAGTTCTCTGGAAGTTCCCCCACCCCTGGTGTTGGGATTTTCCTATAACAACTTAGGCTTCTCGGGGTAGTATTACTGCCTTTGCAGGGTACTTCTGTTCAAATTCTTTTCAAAATATCATATTTTAAAATCAGATAACAAAGATGGCTTTCCACTTGGTTTTTTTCATATGTTTTTTGTTTAGGTTAATCATCTCTTAATGCACTGCTCTCCTCCATCACCCACCCCTCTCCTCACATATACCTTTCCATCCCCAGTACCCTTCCCCTCTACCTTCACATCACACTTGTTCTATTATGTCCTCCCCTTATGCCTTACCACTCTTCCTGCCCTCCTCTCATGACCTATTTCTAGCTCCTGGGCTATTGACTCTCACTCTAACTTGCATACAAATCTAAATATTTAACATATTTAATATACATACTTGAGAGAGGACATGTGATGTTTGTCTGTCTCAGCCTGAGTGACTTCACTTAGGTCAATATGTTCTAGATCCATGTGTTTTCCTGCAAATTTCATAATTTCATTTTTATTACTATTAGAATAAAACTTCATTATGTACATGTACCACATCTTCATCATCAGTTGACAGGCATTTAGACTGATTCCATTTCCTAGCTGTTGTAATAGAGCATCAATAAACATGGATGAGCAAAAGTCTCTGTAACAAAGTGTAGAATCCTTAGGGTATATGTTCAGGAGTGGTACAGATAGGTTATATGGCAGTTCTATTTTTAGCTTTTTGAAAAAAGAAACCCACATTTGTTTGCTTAATAGCAATACCAGTTCACATTCCCACCAACAATGAATAAGGATCCCTGTTTCCCCACACAACTGAAAGCATTTTTTTGTCAATTGTTCCTTTGATAGCCATTCTACTTTGAGTGAGAGGGAATCACAATGTAGTTTTAATTTGCATTTTCCTGATGGTGAAGAATGTTGAACATTAAAAAAAAAATTATTGACAATTTCCAGTTTCCAAAAGACATGTGGGAAGACTCATGTTTTGGTGTTCTCTTGGGATTCTTTGAGTAGTTTGTCTTCTTTAATTTCTTTTTTTTTTTTTTTTTTTTTTGAACACATAATCATTCATTTACATTTTTACCTGGCATTTTATCTAATTCACTCTCACTGAAGGCCATTACTGTGGGGTTCATATATTTTGGAGAATTATATTGCATTTTTTTTTTGTTTCTTGTATTACTGCATTTTCTCACATCATAGGTTATTTCATTACTTGGATCTTGGATTTCTTTTTGTTATATTGACTACATTCTTAGGCATTTGGTGTGGAGTCATATTTTCAGTCTAGGATCACAAGGTACCTAGTGTGGCCTTGATTTTTTTTCTCAGGTACTAACAGCAGGAATGATCAAAGCCTGTAAACATGCCTGCTATGCACCTGTCTTAGTATCAAATTAACAATGGTCCCTTTGACTTCAATAACTGTTAGTGGATAAACAAAAAAGGTTATTATGTGGTATAGTAGAGTTTCAGTTACTTAGAAATGGCATAGAAGCAGGGTTGGGACTAGCATTAACTTTGGAAAAGTTAAGTTAGGAAAATTATTTTAGGGATAAAAGTTGAGTTCCACAAATTTAAGAAGTTATTAAGGTCATAGTGATGGAATATAAAGAAGCAGGGTAATGAAACAAAAATGTGGGGAAGAAGTTGGAATTAGAGGGAAATTACCTGAGTTGTATTGGGGGAAAGTAGAAAGAAATGTACTGGATGGAGAAAAAGACAGCACATTTTTTTTTTAATTTTATTTTATTGAGAGAGATATAAAGAGGGAGGAGGGAGAGACAGAGAGAGAATGGATATGCTAGGGCCTTCAGTCACTGCAAACAAACTTCAGACACATGCACCACCTTGTGTATCTGGCTTATGTGGGTCCTGGGGAATCGAACCTGGGTCCTTTGGCTTTGCAGACTAGTGCCTTAACCACGAAACCATCTCTTCAACCCCCAGAGTATTCTTAAAATATCACATTAGAGATGTAAGAAAAAAGGAGACACTAGAAAAATTAAAAGTGACAAAATTTAGCCATAATCTACAAGCAATCTAAACAGGCACATCACAGTAGATATACATCAGATCCAAAACAGAAGGTTATTTGTGCCTTGGTGGGATGGTCTTTTCATCTTTACCCTCCCTGGGATATTTTGCTTTAGCAGCCTGCCCTGGAAACTGCCATTTGCTCTACCAGTTCAAACCTATAGAACCAGATTTGCATTATATATTTTCCATTGGAGATCAGACAAATAACATTTTGGAGAGTATTTTCAGTCTACCAAAACAGTTCCCTCCTTGGTGCACTGTCAGCTTGAGTTAGCTCAGAGGTGGAGTGTGGAAGAGGAGCAAGTGGGAGCTTTTGGCTGTCTAATGCAAGTGCTCCTGATGCTAGAGTATGAGTACATCTCAAGGAAGGTGCTCTTCCTCCCCAACTAAACTTTCTCCCTTCCACTTTCATATCTTCTGTATGATTACCACCCCTGCCCACATCCTTAGAGCATTTTGCCCCATCTTCTGAGCTCCTTTCTTATTTCCTGGATCTACACATATGTATTCTCACACATGTTAAAGTAAGAAGCTAAGATTTAAGTGCACACATCTGTAATCCCAACATGCCTAGGACAAAGAGAAGAAGACTCAGAAGAATCTGGAAGCTCACAAGCAGCATCAATCAGACCTGTCCCAGGTGATGGAAGGGGACTATAACCAAGATATTAAATATATGTGTGGAGGTTGTCAATAAAAACGTTTAAAAAGTAAAAAAAAAAAAAAAGAGAGAGAGAGAGACTAGGATCCACAAATGAGAGACAACATGTGATGTTTGTCTTTCTGAGTCTCACTGTATATAACATTTTCAAGTTCCATCCACATTCCCCAAAATTTCATATTTACATTTTCCTTTTATGGATGAATAAAATTCCAGTGTATATGCACATTGTTAATATCCATTCATCATCTGGGTGACATTTAGGCTGATTCCATTTTGTTACTATTGGGAATAAAGCAAAAATAATTGCTTTCTTGATGAAAGTCATTCTAACTGAGGTGAAATGTAAACTCAAATTCATTTTAATCTGCATTTCTCTGATACCTAAGGATGTTGAACACTTCTTTAAATGCTTAGTAACCATTTGTCTTTCTTTCTATCTTTCTTTCTTCCTTTCTTCTCTTCATCTCTTTCTCTCTTTCCTCTCTCTCTCTCTCTCTCTTTCTTTCTACCTTTCTTTACTTTTCTTTCTTTTTTTTCGAGGTAGGGTTTCACTCTAACCCAGGCTGACCTGGAATTCACTAAGTAATCTCAGGGTGGCCTTGAACTCAGGGCAATCCTCCTACCTCTGCCTCCTGAGTGCTGGGATTAAAGATGTGTGCCACCACACCCTGCTACTTTCTTTCTTTGAAAACTCTGTTCTGTTGTTTAGGACATTTCTTTTTTAAAAATTTTATTTACTTATTTGCAAGGGAAGGGAGAGAATGAATGATTGAAGGAATGGGCATGTCAGGGCCTCTAGCCAATGCAAATGACGCATGTGCCACATTGTGCACCTGGCTTTATGAGGTTACTGAAAAACTGAATTTGGGTCCTTAGGCTTTGCAGGCAAGTGCCCTAACCACTAAGCAATCTCTCTAGCCCTAGGACATTTCTTGACTGTATAGTCTTCTTGATTCATTTTTAAAGTTCTTTATATATACTGCATATTAATCCTCTGTTTTGTGTAAAGCTCTCAAAGATTTTCCTCCATTCTGTAGGCTGTATCTTCAGTCAATCAACTGTTTTCTTTGCTCTGTGGATGCTGTCCAAATTTGTGAAGTATCATCTATTTACTGGTGACCTTATTTCCTGATCAGAGTCCTATTGAGAAAGTCCTTACCTAAGACTGTATGTGAAAGTGTTTACCCTACTTTGTCCTTTGGCAGTTTCAGTTCAAGTCTAATGTTAAGGTATTTGACCTACTTGGAGTTAATTCTTATTTATGGAAGGAGAGAGAGTTCTTGCTTCATTCATCTGCAAAGTAGAGAGTCACTTTTGCTAGTCCCCGTGCACTGAAGAGATTGTTTCCTCCAATGTGTAGTTTTAGCATCTGTGTCAAAACCCAGGTAGCTGTTGTGGGGGGAGTTTACACTGGGTTCTTGACTATATTCCAGTGACTGACCTGTTTTTGTGCCAGTGCCATGTCTTTAAAAAATTACTATGCCTCTATAGTATAACTTGAAATCAGGCATGATGATGCTTCCAACATTATTCTTTTGCTTAGGATTTCTTTGACAATGCAGAGTCCCTAGTGTTTCCACATGTTTTTCCTAGAAGAAGTAACAGGAGGGAATTCTGATAAAAAGTACATTATGTGTGAATATGAAAATTGTCAAGAAAAAAATTTTAAGGGGCTTGAGAGATGATTCAGTGGTTAAGGCACTTGCCAGAAAAGACTAAGGATCCAAGTTCAATTCCCCGGTACCCCCCAAAGACAGATGCACAAGGTGGGGCATGCATGTGGAGTTTGTTTGCAGTGGCTGGAAGCCCTTGGCATGCCCATTCTCTCTCTCTCTCTCTCTTTCCCTCTTTCTCTCTCTCAAATAAAATATTTTTAATTTTTTTCAAAAGATTGTTTTTGTTATTTCTGTAAAAATTGGCACTGGACTTCTGATATGGATTGCATTGAATCTATCGATTGCTTTTGGTAGAATAGTAGTTTTCACAGTATTAACTCTTCCAATCCACGAGCACAGGCAGTCTTTCTATCTTCTAGTGACTTACTCAATTCTTTCTTCAGTGTTTTATACTTCCTTGGTTAGGTTTTGTGGTGGTTTGATTCAGGTGTCTCCCATACACCTGATGGTGATTTGGGAATTAAAGCCTCCTGGAGGCAGTGTATTGTTGGGGGGCAGGCTTACAGGTGTTATAGCCAGCTCCTCCTGCCAGTGTTTGGCACATGCTCCTATTGCTGTTGTCCATCTGATGTTGGCCAGGAGATGATGTCCACCCTCTACTCATGTTATTGTTTTCCCCTGCCACCATAGAGCTTCTCCTTGAGTCTTTTATTTCCTGCAAGCTGCTCTTGGTTGGATGTTTTCTGCCAGCAATGCCAACCTGACTGCAACAGGTTTATTCCAAGTTATCTGTTAAGATGATCATGAATAAATTATAACACTCAAGCCGGGCGTGGTGGCGCAGGCCTTTAATCCCAGCACTTGGGAGGCAGAGGTAAGAGGATTGCCATGAGTTCGAGGCCACCCTGAGACGACATAGTGAATTCCAGGTCAGCCTGAACTAGAGTGAGACCCTACCTCGAAAAACCAAAAAAAAAAAAAAAAAAAAAAAATTATAACACTCATTTCTTCCTCAATATGTTTGTAATTGGCACGTATTGGAAGGCTACTGATTTTTGCCTTTTTGCATGTGTTAATACGTGCAGTGAGTATGCACTTGGATATACATATTCTTGTGTGTGTCGATATGTGTGTGTGTGTGTTCAAGTGGAGGCCAGAGGATGGCAATAGGTATATCATTTTATCACGCTCCATCTTATTTATTCACAGGGGGTCTTTCACCTCTCCCTGAACAAAGAGCTCACCAATTTGTCCAATTTGCCTAGCTAGACAGCTTGCCCCAGGGATCTGGCCAGCTCTACCTTGCTAGCTCTGGTGTTACAGATGTGCACCACTGTACCCAGCACTTGTATAAGTGCTGCGGCTCCAAAGGCAAGCCCTCATGCTTGTGCAGCAAGTACTCTCCCCATGTGCCATTTCCCAGCCCCAGCTACTGATATTTGCATGTTAATTTTGGATCCTGCCACTTTGCTGACTGTGTTTATCAGCTCTAAATTTTCTGACAGAGTCGTTAGGGTCTCATTTCATCTGCAAATAAGGGTATGTTAATCACTTCCTCTCCTACTTATGTCCTTTTATTCCCCTCTCTAGTCTTGGTCCTCTAGCTAAGACGTTAAATATTATATTGAATAAGAATGGAGACAGTGGGAAGCCTTGTCTTGTAATTTATCTTAGTGAAAATGCTTTGAGTTTGTCTTCCAGTTAGCATGATGTATATATAGGGTTGTGGTATATAATATTTAGTATGCTGAGATATGTTTTCTCCATTCCAGTTCTCCTTAGGGTTTTTATCATAAAGAGGTGTTGGGTGGCTGGAGGAATGGCTTAGCGGTTAAGGCGTTTGCCCACAAAGCCAAGGGACCCAGGTTCAATTCCCCAGAACCCACATTAGCCAGATGCACTAGGGGGCGCACGCGTCGGGAGTTCATTTGCAGTGGCTGGAGGCCGTGGCGTGCCCATGTCAAATAAATAAACAAGTAATAATTTTTTTAAAAAAAAGAGTTGTTGGGTTTTGGTAAAATGTTTTTTCTGCATTTACTGTGGTGATTAGGTGAACAAAAGAAAGTCAAATTATCCTTGCTTAAATACAACATATGTAAGGGCCATAAGTACTCCACCAAAGATTGTTAGAACTAATAAAAGACTTTAAGAAAGTGGCAGATTACAAAATCAACATATAAAAATTACTTGCATATCTGATACATAGCAAACTCTCTAGGAGTAAATCATCTCTAATTGGGTAGTGTCTCTTCTTCTTCTTCCTCTTCTTCTTCTTCTTCTTCTTCTTCTTCTTCTTCTTCTTCTTCTTCTTCTTCTTCTTCTTCTTCTTCTTCTTCTTCTTCTTCTTTTCAGGGATACTGGGCATAGTGTGGTCATTATTGTCTGAAAAGCAAATGTTTTACCTCAATGCTGAAGGGGTTATCATCTCTCCAGGACCCAGCCTGCTGTCTATAATAAGCTCTGAAGTCAGTTAAGCAGCTGTTGCAGACATAGGAAGCTGGGGAAGTGAAGAGTGTAAAATGACAGTTTGATTTTGTTTTTCACACACGGACTCAAATCTGGTTTCAGGAGAAAAGACCAGATCCTTCTCCTTCGCCACCTGCATTTTCTTCTTATATCTGGTGAGACAGGGAAAGCAAGGTGATGGCTTCTGAAGTCTAGGCCAAGGTCCTTATTCAGCCATGAGCCCTGCTATTCAGATGAGGTGACATTAGGTATGAGAAAGAATCTGGAATCTATACCACTCACAGACTTCAGCAGCATGATGCAGGGGAAATCAGAAGTTCTGACACCAGCCCCACTTGTTTTACATCTTGGCCCCATGCCTTCTAGCTAGTTAATGTAGGAACTATCTCCCAACTCCAGTCTTCAGTTTCCTACACTATGAAATGGGACCTATAAAATAGAAGCTCTAACACCTACTCCTTGGCTTTGTGTGTTAGATGTACTATGATAGGTATATATGTTAACCACTAGCTCAGTGTGTGGTGCATAGTCAGTGTTTATAAACATGTCTTCCCTTCTGCCCCCTCCATGCAATGTCTTCTGGGTAGAACACACAGTTATTTCTTGGGCTCTCCCTGCCCCAGTATAGTCAAAGATATATGGATCAGGACTTTCCAATTATGATTGCCTAAGCCTTAGAGCCAGTACCTGTGGGCATGTTAGTATGACCCCTCGAGTGATGGCCCCATCTGCCTGCACTGTGAATCCACTGAATTAAGAAGGAAGGAAACACAATGAGATGTGCACTTCGATGAGCTCACAAGACCCTAGTACACATCTACTTCCCAGCTGGTGTGGTGCTGGGGAATAAGAAATATCTCTAAATCTGACTTTCCTGGTATGGGAAAAGCAAGCTTCCACAGAAAATTTTGTAAAACGTAAAACCCAGCACAAATGTATGGTATTTCATTATGCTTCCAGGATAAAATATTTTGCCTTGGACTGCCCTATTTTTCATTGCTTCTGGGTGTCTTGCAATACAAGAATCTTCCCCCCCAGCCTGTGGCTGGGTCGTCTGTCCGTAGTCTCACACCATCTCTGTTGTTTCACTGCTCCTTTAGAATCTCCCAGTCAGGCAGAAAACAGGGAGATAGTTCTTTCTGTAAGACTTTTTTTTTTTGAACATGTGTTTCATTTTACTCAAAGATTCCAGAGTGCTTCACACATCTTTGTTAAGTGGTGACCCAATTCAGTGCTGGCCATTTTATAAAGAGAAAAGTCTAGAAGCTAACAAAGTAGATATGAAATACAGATCATGGATATGGTGTCTGAGATATTGTAACCAGGGGAGCCATCTATTTTAATTTTCTGACATTGTTTAGGGAATCAAACTGCTTTGATGTTTAAAGTTAAACTCAATTCCATTGGGGCATAATGTTATGCTATCTCACTTTTAAACTGAGTTTTGCACATTGGAAAATATATTTTCTTATAGTCAGAGACTCTCAGACGGCTGCAGTATTTCACAACTGTCTACGCCAGAGGTAACATCTGTAGGCAGCTACTTTCAATTTTCCTTCCTTCTGCCTCTTCAGAGCCAATTTATGTCTCTCTAAGAAGCTATTCAGAGCTCACTTGGGGGACACAGTACATATTCCTGAGGAAGAATGCTAGCTTTTGAAAAGAGGATAAAATAATGGAAATCCTGTGTTAAATCCTGTTCTGACTCATGACTTGTCTCTGTTGCTGGGATTAAAATCCTCACATGCTTTCAAGCAGGCTTTGCTTTCTTGACTTCCATGTGGTTCCTCTGATCTTTGTCACCTGGGGACTTTTCCTCAGTCCTTGAACTTTGACAAAATGTTCGATTCCTGGTCCAGACGTTTCTCTGCACTAGGGTCTGTAGAGCTGAAAGACCTGCACAGTTTGTTTTGGGTCTTATTGCAGCTGTTACCACTTTGCTCCAGAAATGTGTGTGTGTGTGTGTGTGTGTGTTCAATTACTTACCTTATCCTTATGCTGACAGACAGCTCATTTCCATGTCTCGTTGGCATACCAGTGAGCTGTTCAAAGCAGAAAATGTGTTTGACGTCTTGAAGCCATAGCCATGGAGGGTACTGCAAATGTATTACTGTGAATGGTCTGCAAATTTACCCTGCCATCACCACCCCCTGCCCCTGGCTCTCTTTAGGAAGCAAGCAAGACATTTCTGGGTATGACTAACAATCTTCTTTTCATTTTCTTTTTTTAAAATATTTTATTTATTTGATAGAGAAAGAGGGAGAGAGAGAGAGAATGGGCATGCCAGGGCCTCCAGCCAGTGCAAACACACTCCAGATATCCAGATATGTGCAGCCCCTTGTGCATTTGGCTAATGTGGGTCCTGGGGAATTGAGCCTGGGTCCCTTGGCTTTGCAGGCAATTGCCTTCACAGCTAAGCCATCCCTCCAGCCCTCTTTTAATTTTCTTAATTGTTCTCAAAGTCTTTGGCAAAATACTGGCAGGGTTTGTTTTAAAATATCAAACCAAGGAAGCTTTTTTTTTTTTTTTTTTTTTTGCAAGGAAGCTTTAATGGCTCCACTTGGAGAACAATTCCACATTCCATTCCATTTTTACTAAGGGCAACACTCTCACAACTATGCTCATCTTAATTTCCCAAATTCCATCCTGATCTTTCTAATTAAAAACTGACTGCCTCAGGTGGGTAATCAAGTGCTTTGACAGAAGCCTGTCTTGTTTCCTCCAGTCAATAGCTCAGTGTGGGTAGCACTTATTTCTGGTACTGTGACTTACAGGTCAGAGCCACAAATTTTAAGGTTAGGCTTCATCCTATCTTCTCCAGAGCCTTTCTTCTCAGGCATTCCACCTATACTCCTGGTGAGGGTTATATATATTAGTGTACCTTCAAGGAAAAAGGTTTCTATGGTACCATTTCACTTTATGTTTAGTTTTGTGTTTCTTTCCCCTCACCCTCCCTTCCCCCTCCCAGCAAACCATTCCATCCCTATTGTCTAGGCTTCAAGTTGCCTATCCAGCATGCCAGTGACTCAAGCTTATCCAGTTTAGGAACCACAGATGAGTGAGAACATGTGGTGTTTGTCTTTCTGTGATTGTGTATTTGCTGAGTATGATCTGTTCTAAGTCCACCCATTTTCCAACAAATTTCATTGTATTGTTTTTTTCTTAGTGCTGAGTAGAATTCTGTTGTGTACATGTACCACAACCTCATTATCCACTCTTCCAATGACAAGAACCTGGGTTGATTCCAGTTCTTAGCTATTCCACATTGAGTAGCTATAAACATGTTTGAGCAATTATCTCTGTAGTGAAGCATGGAATATTTAGGGTAAATGCGCAGTAACATGATAACCAGGACTGTTGGTAGTTCTATAATCATCCTTTCCAGGAATCTCCATCTTGATTGCCATAGTGGTTGTACAAGTTTGTGTTCCCACCAACAGTGAATGAGGGTTCCTTTCTGCCCACATCTTGCCAACATTTGTTGTCATTCGATTTTTTTTTTTTTTTTTTTTTTTGAGAGAGGGAGAATGGATGTGTCAGAGCCTTCAGCCACTGCAAACGAACTCCAGATGCATGCCTTCCCTTGTGGTGCATGTGCAACATTGCATGCTTGCATCACTGTGTGTCTGGCTATGTGGGACTTGGAGACTTGAACATGAGTTCTTAGGCTTCACAGGCAAGCACCTTAACCACTAAACCATCTCTCCAGGCCTTGTTTGTTTTTTTTTAATGATTGCCATACTTGCTGGCATAAGGTAGAATCTCATAGCTATTTTAATTTGCATTGCCCCGCTGTTTAGGGATGTTAAACATTTTCTTAAGTGTGAATTCTTTGTAGATTCTAGATATTAGGCATCTGTCAGTGGTATAGCTGGAAAAATTTTTTCTCCTATTCTTTGAGTGATCTATTGACTCTGCTTATGGTATGTTTGTCTATGCAAAAGATATTTAGCTTCATGAGATTCCATCAGATGAGAGATTTTTTAATTTCCTGGGCCACTTGGGTATTGTTCAGGGAGTCCTTCCTCACTCCTATATCATGGAGAGTTCCTGCTAGTTTTTCTTCCAGTAGTTGAAGTGTTTCAGGTCTTATATTGAGGTCTTTAATCCATCTAGACTTGATTTTTGTATATGGTAAAGTGAGTGGGTCTAGTTTCAACCATTTTTTCTACATGTGGTCATCCAATTTGTCCAGCGCCATTTGTTGAAGATGCTGTCTTTTTTCCAGTTTACTTAACTGGCCCCTTTGCCAAAGATCAAGTGCCTTTACCTTTAGCTACTTGATCTAAGGTCTGGGTCTTTGATAATTCCATTAGCCTGTATTTATGTTTTATGCCAGTACCATGCTGCTTTTATTACTATGGCTTTGTAATATAGCTTTAGATCAAATATGTTGGTACTTCCAGAGGAGTTTCTTTTGCTGAGGATATATTTAGATATCTGAGGTCTGCTACCAATCCATATGAATTTTGAGATTATTTTTCTCTCTGTGAAGAATGATGCTGGAATTATTATTGGTATTGCATTAAATCTGTAGAATTTTCACAATATTAATTCTACCTATCCAGGAACATGAGAGACTTTCTATCTGTTCAAGCCCTCCTCAGTTTCTCTCTTGAGTGCCTTTATGTTTTCACTACATAGGTCTTTCACATCCTTGGTTAGTGTTATTCCAAGGTATTTAATTTAATTTAATTTAATTTTTTTCTTTTGGCTATTGAAAATAGGATAGCCTCACTGATTTCTTTCTCTGCATATTTGTCCTTTGTATATAGGAAGGCTTCTGATTTTTATGTGTTGAATTTGTATCCTGCCACTTTTCTGAAGGAATTAATCACCTTTTGAAGTTTTAAGACTGAGACTTTTGTTTCCCTTATGTATAGGATCATGTCATCTGCAAATAGGGTTAATTTGAATACTTTCTTTGCAATTCATATACCTTTTATTTCTTCCTCCTGCCTTATTGCTTGGCTAGGACTTCTAGTACTATGTTGAAGAGCAGTGGTGTCTTGTTCCCAATCTCAGTGTCTTTCCCCATTAAGTATTATTTGGGCTTCAGGTGCTTTAAATATAGCTTTTATTGTGTTGACATATAAACCATCCATGCCTATTCTTGCCAGTGTTTTGATCATGAAATGATTTTGTATTTTTTTCAAAGGCCTTCTCTGCATCTATTGAAATGATCTTGTGGTTCTTGTGATTAAGTTTATTTATGTGGTGCATTGCATTGATGATTTGCATCTGTTGAACCATCCCTGCATCCTTGGGATGTATCTTGCTTGATCAAGGTGGATAATGCTTTTGATGTGTTGTTGAATTTGGATTGTAAGGATTTTGCTCAGGATCTTTGCATCTAAGTTCATCAAGGATATAGGCCTATAGTTTTCTTTTCTTGTTGTATCAATATCTGGTTTTGGTATTAGGGTGACACTAGCTTCATAAAAGGAGTGGTGGAAGATTCCCTGTTCTCTGGTTATGTGAAACAGTTTGAGAAAGATTGGTTTCATTTCTTCAATGAAAGTTTGATTGAATTAGATTGAGAAACCATCTAGTCCTGGATTTTTTTTTTTTTTTTTTGAGTTGTGGTCTACCCATCTCAGGGTAGAAGTTTAATTTTATTGAGAGGAAGCAAATATTCATCCTTGTAGGATCTTCATTGAATGTTCTGTTTTAAATGTAAACTGGATTGAAGTAGGATGGAACTGTAACCACAGATGTTCAGATTGTAGAGATTGAAAGTACATCAAAGGTACCTGGGGAAGTGGAAGGTGGGAAACTGGAGGCTCATGCCTACTCACTGCACTTGCATATGCTCTTCAGTACAGGGGAGCCAGGGGTTGGGGAACCAGGAGTTGGGAAGTTGGGGAGCCAGGGGCAAGAGGCTAGCTCCCACAGTGGTCTGTGAACTCTCTGGCTCAGGGGAACAGGGATTTGGGGGCCCAAGGTCTGGTCAGTCAGAGAGCTGGGGGAAAAGGCTTACTTCTACAGTATCATGCAAGTTCTAGAGCACCCCAAACCAGCAGCAGGGCTACTGGTACCAGGAAACTGGGCAGTGGGGAACAAATCAGGAACTCTTGCCTATTCACTCAATGTGAGCATCCTCTGCAGTGTGTGCATCCTCCATATCAGCTGATCTGGGAGTTGGGGACCCAGGGGCAGGTCAATCAGGAAGACAGAGCAAAAGGCCTGCTTTAGCAGCAAGCACGCAGGGTCCAGGTTGCCCCGAGCCAGGATCAGGGGTATTGGGACCAGGTTGCTGAGAGGTGGTGAATGAACCAGGAACTCATTACTCTGCATGTGCATTCTTAGGAGCCGAGGATGCAGGTGTTGGGGACGCAGGGGGCATTCAATCAGGAAGGCAGAGTAAGGGGCCTGCTTTAGCAGTATACACCGCAGGGTAGAGGCAACCCCAAGCTACCAGCAGGGGTACCTGGACCAGGGAACTAGGAGGTTGAGAATGAACCGGGAGCTCTGGCCTACTCACTCCTCTGTGTATCCACAGAATTTTTTTCACCATCTTTTTGTTTTATTTATTATTATTATTTTTAGAGGGTTTTTCAATGGAGGGCCTCATTTTAGCCCAAGCTGACTTGGAATTAGCTATGTAGTTTCAAGGTGGCCTTAAACTTACAATAATCATCTGACTTCTGTCTCCCAAGTACTGGGATTAAAGGCATGCACCATGACCAGCATAATCATTTTTTTTAAAGAAATGAATGAATGAAAAAAACGTTGTTGCTTTACTACTAGGTTGTGAACTGTGATGCAAGTCAAAGAAGGAAAAGAGATTTATGGCAAACCAGTGAAAACGTGATTTTGGAGGTGTAAGGGCTGGTAGGAAACAGCAGTGTAAGAAACTACATTTAATTACCAGAATGAAAGTGCTATAAAAGTTCAGAAAGGAAAGAATAACATAAGTAGTGCCTATAAAAATACAAGGGTTGTAGTTAAACACCAAAATATATTGTGGAAAAAAGGGAATATATCTTGAACTTGCAAATATGCCTTCTTGAAAAGCCATAGAATGGATGGAAAAAGAAAAATGCTATTTTCAGTAGAAAAGACACAAGAAAAATATTGTCTCTTGGAAATTAAACTGAAAAAGAATGCAGAGTTAATCATTTAAGTAAATGTTCCAAAATAGATCCATATTTTGTAATGCTGTTTTGAAAATACAGATTGTTTCATTCTATGGATTTTAAGACCATTTCTTGAAAGTACCTCAAGGCCTTTGTCTAACTACTGATGCTTTCTACTGTGCAGGCAAATATATGTGAAGATTAATTGTTTTTGTTTTGTTTTATTCAAGGCAGGGTCTTGCATTAGCCCAGCCTGACCTGGAATTTGCTATGTAGTCTCAGGGAGGCCTCGAACTCATGGTGATTCTCCTACCTCTTCATCCTGAGTGTTGGGATTAAAGGTGTGTACCACCACACTCAGCTTCAGATTAACTACTTTTTAAATGTTTTATTGACCATGTTTATACTTGTATATAAGGTATTTTGACCATAATCCCCTTCAACTACTTTCTCATGTTCTCTCTCCCTGGCCCCCTTTACACTGAACCCCCCTTCTTTCCAACTAGTCACTCTTCTACTTTGATGTCTTTTATTTTTTACTTGAATAAGTAATAACGGTTGCTATAAGGTCATGAATGAAATAGCTACTTAATTTCTAGAAGACATCATTCCAAAGCATTCCTCTGTATCCTCTGAGTCTTACATTCTTTCTTCTACCTCTTGTACAATGTTCTGTGAACTCTGAATGGGTAATATAGATGTCTCATTTAGTGCTAAGTACCCAATAGTCAATCTCAGGACTTTAGCAAATATGAGTTTTTATCCAGCATAGCTGACTACAGGTTCTTCTGAATGATGGATCCCAACCCTACTCAAGTTGGTTCCATAAATCCTAAAAACATGTTTCCACCCAGATCATTATAGCTGTTACCTTTCTATCACTAGGACAAACTACAAGAAACAAGCCAGTCGTGGTAGCACACGCCTTTAATCCCAGGGATCAGGAGGCAGAGGTAGATGGATCACCGTCTTTGAGGCCATCTTCAGACTCCAGAGTGAGTTTTAGGTCAGCCTGGGCTAGAGTGAAACCCTACCTTGATAAACAAAACAAACCAACAAACAAAAAACATGAAACAACCTAATAGGAAAAAATAAAAAGTGCACAGATTTATTGGCATATAGACAGGTAAGATGGAGCAGCAAAATACATTTCTCTTCTTAAAAGTGAAGGTGTATAGGTTTTTATCGGCCATAGAAGAGAAGCAGGAAAGACCAAGATCTACCAGAAATGAGGAAACGAACCAGAATCCAAAGCAATCACTTGCGGCCCACGTGGATGCCTGCCTGGAACCCAGCTTCAGGAGCAAAGACCAAACAAGGGGATTTTCCAACCTCATCAAACCTGAATGGGAGGCAGTGGAGGTCAGCTAAGAAGCTCCGGAGCGATTCCAGGACAACTCCAGGCTCCATGCACTCTCCCATCCCCCAACTGTCAGAACCACACATCACCAGGGAATACATTCAGCCCCCAGTGGGCAGGGCATCCAGCACAGCTGATCAGAGCACCAGCTCCAGAGCACAAAACAGAGGGATCAAGGTGGGCACTCAGTATTGGTGAGATGGGAAGCCACCTCAAAAGGTGTAGAGGCTGACAAAAAAGCAGGTACCTAGGCCTGCATTGGAAGTGCTAATCTCTCTTTCCATGTCAGGGCAGGAGGTTATGGATTACATATTCTTGGTTGACTTTACCATTCTCAATTAAGCTGTATTTGGGTGTTGACTGTTGTTGCCTTTGTAGCTTTCAGATTCATAGGGACTCTTTCTTTTTCTTCTGTCATTATAGGGAACAAGGTCTGATTCATACCCAGGCTGACCTGGAACCCATTTTGGAACAGAAATCTCAACCTCCCAGCAGACAAGATTAAGGGTGTATAGCAACACATACCCTTAGGGATGATGGCTTATAAAGTTATCTGTTTGTTTCAGTCCCCACAGTTGCATACTCTGTGCTGGTTATTATTAAATGTGTATTTTGCTCAGTTGAATTTTAGAATTTTGCCAGTAGATTGCTCCATCCAGACCACTAGAATACTTGAATAGCAAACTCAACACCTAGGATTACTTTTGCGATTGGAATAGAGTATAAGAGCTTCAGTTGGCACCTTAAACTCCTTCTTTGAAGGTACATAAAGTTGGATTTCCAAGTCTAAGAGCAGCGCAGATAATTAGAAAACCCAAGCATCAAATCAACTCAGGAGGCAAAAATTGCTACATTGGGACTTCTGGTTAAATGGTGGCATAGGAACCACGCCAAAGCAGCCTAGAGGAGAAAAAGCCAAACAAACAAACAAACAAAACAAAACAAAACCAGCAAAATACACAGTTTTACCAAAAAGTGAGGCGTATAAGAAATTAAAACAGCAGCAGAGAAGTGGGTGAGATCCAGAGCATCCTGAGCCCACACAGGCAGGCCGAAGTGGCTCTAGCAGGGGCGGCTCCGGCACCAGCAGCGGCGGCTCCAGCAGTGGCAGTGCCAAGTCTGCAGGGCCACAGCTGCCAGGCTTGGCTTGAGCCACAGGAAAAGCCAGTGCTCAGCTCCAGGAAACAGAACAGTGGTCCAGCGACCCAGCCAGCCTACTCGAACCCACAGGGCACCAAAGAGGGAACCAAGCAGGAGCTCAGCATAATTGAGACCAAAATCATCCCAAAAGGTAACTGGGATTACACCAGGTCAGTACCCGCCTAATAAACCTGGCATATAGGCCTGAACCAGAAGTGCTAAGTGCACCTTCCATATCAGGATAAATGATATGTTAAGTCTGATGGATGGTCAGATTTGCCATTCTTAAATAAGCTATATTTTGGGCTTGTTATTTGTTGCTTCTTGATTTAGAGTGGCTTTGTTTCCTCTTCTGTTATACATTAGGGAAGGGTCTCACTTGGTCACAAGCTGACTTGGAACCCACAACAGACCAGAAATATTAACCTCCTTGTTGATAGAGGATCTGGTTGTCATAATACCTACTCTTGCATAAATACTCTGTGCTGTTTTTCATTGAATGTGTACATTGCTTAGTTAAATTTTGGAATCTGTCTGTATTTTGTTCCACTCAGCCTACTTGAATTCTCCCATAGCAGGCAAACCCAACCCCTAGAGTCACTTTTGTAGATACTCTGCGAGTCTTAAGAGCCACACCTAACACCTTAAGCACCTACCCTGAAGATATATAACATCATATCAATTGCTATATCTAATAATACCTAGCTAACAAGAAAATCCACACATTAACTTAATCCAAGATGCAAAAATATGTACATGATAACACAAGAAACACCAAAAATCAAGACAATATAAACAAACCAAAAAGTATTAATGCATCAGAAATGACCTCCAGTGAGAATGAGTTAGAGGAAATGCCTGGGAAAGATTTCAAAAGAATGGTTGTAAATATGTTCAAAGAAGTCAAAGAAGAAATCAAAGGAATGCAAGAGGAAATCAAAGGAATCAAAGAAGACACAGGACACCAATTTAATGAAATAAAGAGGTCAATACAAGACATAAATAAGGAAATAGAAATAATAAAGAAAAACCAGTCAGAATTACTAGCAATGAAGAACACAGTTAATGAAATAAAAAACTCTGCAGGAAATCTCACCAGTAGAATGGGTGAAGAGGTGAGAGGACAGAATATCTAAGCTAGAAGACCAGGTGGCAAATCTAATACAGTCCAACAAAGAGAAAGATAAACTAATAGAAAAGTACAAATGGTAATTTCAAGATATTCAGGACACTATGAAAAGATCAAACATAAGAATTCAGGGCATAGTAGAAGGAGAAGAATTTCACTCCAAAGGCATAGTAGGTGCCTTCAACAAAATCACAGAAGAAAACTTCCCCCAAATTGGGAAAGAGGTGCTAATGCAGATACATGAATCCTTTAGAACACCAACCAGACAAAACCTGGAAAGAACCTCTCCTCGCCATATTATAATCAAACTACCAAACACACAAACCAAAGAAAAAATATTGAAAGCAGTTAGAGAGAAAAATCAAGTTACCTACAAAGGCAAGCCCATCAGGATTACAGCAGATTACTCAACACAAACTTCAAAAGCCAAAAGGGCATGGAGTGATGTATTCCAAGTTCTGAAAGATAAGACCTGTCAGCCAGGGTTACTTTATCCTGCAAAGCTATCCATTCAAATAGGCAGAGAAATAAGGACATTCCACAACAAAAGCAGGCTAAAGGAGTATTTGAAGACAAAACCAGCTCTACAGAAAATACTTGAAAGTATTTTCTCCATGCCGAGGAGAAGGAAAAGCACACATATAAGGAACCTGGAAAAAACAAACAATACTCAAATACTAGTTAGCACAAGAGAGCAATGGTAGAACCGGAACTACAAAAAAAAATGGCAAACATAAATACACACCTTTCAATAATATCTCTTAATATCAATGGCATCAATGCCTCAACCAAAAGACATAGGTTTGCAGACTGGGTTAGAAAGCAGGATCCGACAATTTGTTGCCTCCAAGAAACCCACCTTTCTACAAAGGATGGACATCATCTTAGGGTGAAAGGTTGGAAAATGCTGTTTCAAGCAAATGGGCCTAGAAAACAAGCAGGGGTTGCTATCCTAATATCTGACAAGGTAGACTTCAGTCCAACGTTAGTTAGGAAGATAAGGATGGTCACTTTATATTGATTAAAGGCACCCTCCAACCGGAGGACATTACAATCCTAAACATACATGCACCTAACATGGGGGCTCCCAAATTCATCAAACAAATGCTATTAGAACTAAGGTCACAGATAACACCAAACACAGTGGTAGTGGGGGACTTCAACATGCCACTCTCATCAATTGACAGGTCATCCCAGGAAAAAATAAACGCAGAGGCATGTGGATTAAATGAGGTCATAGAAGGAATGGACTTAACAGATATATACAAGACATTTCATCCAAATGCTGCAGAATATATGTTCTTTTCAGCAGCACATGGAACATTCTCTAAAATAGACCATATATTAGGACACAAAGCAAATCCTAACAAATACAGGAAAATTGAAATAATTCCTTGCATTCTATCTGACCACAATGGAATCAAACTACAAATCAATAGCAAGAAAGGCTATAGAACATACACAAAATCATGGAAACTAAACAATACACTACTAAATGATGAATGGGTCAATGAAGAAATCAAGAAGGAAATCAAAACATCAAAAAAAATCATAGAGTAAAACGATAATGAGAACACAACATACCAAAATTTCTGGGACAGAATGAAGGCAGTTCTAAGAGGTAAATTTATAGCTTTAAGTGCATATATTAAGAAATTAGAAAGGTTTCAAGTAAACAACCTAATGCTTCACCTTAAAGCCTTGGAAAAAGAACAAGGCAAACCAAAAAATTAGCAGACGGGAAGAAATAATAAAGATTAGGGCAGAAATTAATGAAATGGAAAAGAAAAACACAATCCAAAGAATCAATGAAAGAAAGAGTTGGTTCCTTGAAAGGATAAACAAGATTGATAAATCCTTAGCAAATCTGACCAAAAGGAAGAGAGAAGAGACACAAATTAATAAAACTAGAGATGGAAAAGGCAACATCACAACAGATACCAGAGAAATTCAGAAATCATAGGGACATACTATCAAAACATACTCCACTAAGTATGAAAATCTGAAAGAAATGGATGAGTTCCTTGATTTATATGCCTTACCTAAATTAAATCAAAATGAGATTAATAACTTAAATAGACCTATAACAAGTATGGAGATCCAAGCAGTTATAAAAAATCTGCCAACTCTCTCACTTTGGGTAGAGAATCTTATCTTTTTAGATGGCAGTGACCTTGGGATGACTCAGAAGGTATCATAGTGCTGGAAAGAAGTGACTGGAGAACTGAGTAACATCTCGATCACACCTCCCAAGGCTCAGGGTCTAATGCAGAGGAGGTGGCAGAAAGAATGTAAGAGCCAAAGGAAGGGTAGGACTCCTTACAACATCCTCCCTCCAGACATAAAATGGCCTGGATATCCATGACCTCATAGTGCCTGACACTACCTACACAAGACCATCATAAGAGGAGGAAAAGATCATGACATCAAAATGAAAGAGAGACTGATTGAGATGGGGAGGGGATATGATGGAGAATGGAATTTCAAAGGGGAAAGTGGGGGGCGGGAGGGTAGCACCATGGGATATTTTTTATAATCATGGAAAATGTTAACAAAAATTAAGAAAAAATATCTCCCAACTAAAAAAAGTCTAGGTCCAGATGGATTCACTGCTGAATTTTACCAGACCTTCAGGGAAGAACTAACACCATTGCTTCTTAAGCTTTTCCATAAAATAGAAAAGGAATCCTACCAGACTCCTTCTATGAAGCCAGCATCACCCTGATACCAAAAGCAGGCAAAGATAAACAAAGAAAGAAAATTACAGACCAATCTCCCTCATGAACATAGATGCAAAAATTCTCAACAAAATATTGGCAAACAGAATACAACAATATATCAGAAAGATCACTCACCATGACCAAGTAGGCTTTATCCCAGAGATGCAGGGATGGTTCAACATACACAAGTTGATAAATGTAATACATTATATAAATGGACTGAGGGACAAAAATCGTATGATCATCTCATTAGAGGCAGAAAAAGCATTTGACAAAGTCCGACATCCCTTCATGATCCTACAGAGACTAGGAATAGAAATCATATCTCAATATAATAAAGGCTATGTATGACAAGCCTACAGCCAACATATTACTAAATGGGGAAAAGCTGGAAGCTTTTCCACTAAAATCAGGAACAAGACAAGGGTGTCCACTGTCCCCACTTTTATTTAATATAGTACTGGAAGTCTTAGCCATAGCAATAAGGCAGGAGACACACATAAAAGGGTACAAATTGGAAAGGAAGAGATCAAGTTATCATTATTTGCAGATGACATAATTCCATATATAAAGGACACTAAAGACTCTACCACCAAACTGTTAGACCTGATAAACGCCTACAACCATGTAGCAGGATAAAAAATAAATACACAGAGATAAGTAGCCTTCCTATATGCTAACAACAAACACAGAAAGGATGAAATCAGAGAATCACTCCCATTCACAATTGCATCAAAGAGAATAAAGTACCTTGGAATAAACCTAACCAAGGAAGTAAAGGATCCCTACAATGAAAATTATAAAACACTCAAGCGAGAAATTGCAGGAGACACTAGGAAATGGAAAAACATACCTTGTTCCTGGATTGGAAGATTCAATATTGTGAAAATGGCAATCTTACCAAAAGCAATCTACACATTTAATGCAATCCCCATCAAAATTACAAAGGCATTCTTCACGGAAATAGAGAAAACAATCCAAAAATTCATTTGGAATCACAAAAAACCTTGAATATCTAAAATAATACTGAACAACAAAAATAAGGCTGGTAGTATCACCATACCTGATTTTAACCTATACTACAGAGCCATAGTAACAAAAACAGCATGGTACTGGCACAAAAACAGACATGTAGATCAATGGAACATAACAGAGGACCCAAATGTAAGTCCAGCTAGCTATAGCCACCTGACATTCAATAAAAATGCCAAAAATACTCATTGGAGAAAAGACAGCCTCTTCAGCAAATGGTGCTGGGAAAACTGGATATGTATTGTAGAAGGATGAAAATAGATTCTTCTCTCTCTCTCTCTCCATGCACAAGAATTAAGTCCAAATGGAATAAAGACCTTAACATCAGACCTGAAACTCTGAAACTGCTAGAGGAAAAAGTAGGGGAAACCCTTCCACATATTGGTCTTGGCAAAGACTTTCTGAATATAACCCCAATTGCTCAAGCAATAAAACCACAGATTAACCTCTGGGACCTCATGAAATTACAAAGATTTTGTACAGCAAAGGACACTGTGAATAAAGCAAAGAGGCAACCTACAGAATGGGAAAAAAATCTTTGCCAGCTATACATCTGATAGAGAATTAATATCTAGGATATACAAAGAACTCAAAAAATTAAATAATAAGAAATCAAACAAGCCAATTAAAAATGGGTTATGGAACTAAATAGAGATGTCTCAAAAGAAGAAATATGGATGGCGTATAAGCATCTAAAAAAAACGGGGCTGGAGACATGGCTTAGCAGTTAAGTGCTTGCCTGTGAAGCCTAAGGACCCTGGTTCGAGGCTCGGTTCCCCAGGACCCACGTTAGCCAGATGCTCAGGGGGGGGGGGGGGGTTGCTTGTGTCTGGATTTCATTTGTAGTGGCTGGAGGCCCTGGGATGCCCATTCTCTCTCTCTGTCTACCTCTTTCTCTCTCTGTCTGTCACTCTCAAATAAATAAAAATAAAAAAATTAAAAACTAAAAAAATGTTCTACATCCCTAGTAAGCAGGGAAATGCAGATTAAAACTACTTTGAGATTCCATCTCACTCCTATCAGATTGGCTACCATCATGAAAACAAATGATCATAAATGCTGGCGCAGATGTGGAAAAAGAGGAACCCCTCTACACTGTTGGTGGGAATGCAATCTGGTCCAGCCATTGTGGAAATCAGTGTGGAGGTTCCTAAAACAGCTAAAGATTGATCTACCATATGACCCAGCTATAGCACTCCTAGGCATATATCCTAAGGACTCATCTCATTGCCTTAGAAGTACGTGCTCTACCATGTTTATTGCCGCTCAATTCACAATAGCTGGGAAATAGAACCAGCCTAGATGTGCCTCAACTGATGAGTGGATAATGAAGATATGGCACATTTATACAATGGAGTTCTACTCAGCGGTAAAGAAAAATGAAGTTATGAAATTTACAGGAAAATGGATGGATCTGGAAAGGATTATACTAAGTGAGGTAACCCAGGCCCAGAAAGCCAAGCGTTGCATGTTCTCTCTCATATGTGGATCCTAGTGTCAAATGACTGGGCTTCTGTGTGAGAAGGAAAAAACTCAGTAGCAGAGGCCAGTAAGCTAGAAAAGAGATATAAAGGAAAGAGAAAGGAAGTGACGGGAGTACTTAATAGGATGGTATTGTATATATGTAAGTAGAAGAATAGATTAATGGGGGTGAAAAGGCCCAAAATGAGGTCAGGGGAAGAGATTGAGTAAAGGGAAGGTGGAGGGAGGGCTAATCAAAATCTAAGAGGATATAAATAAATCATATGGAACCCTCTAGTTTTGGACAATGGAATGCTCAGGAGCCATAGATTGTTGCTAGAAAATTTTCAGTGCCAGGAATGGGATACCTTCCAGTGAATTGTTGGCCAGGGAGGTCCCTGATGCCCCCAAAACATTATAGGCCATTGCCGAGGCCCTTGGTTTCAAACCAGGAATAGATGGTAAGCCCCTATTGCTGAAGACTCCATATACTAGGGCTGCAAGGCCTCTGAGAAATCCTGCTGGAACTGAGCTGATAATCTCCTCCATGTAGACCAGCTGACAGAAAGCTGGAAGAAGCCATTCTGCATGCAGTTCAATGGGAGAAAGAGAAATCACCAGTGAAGATACTCAACAGTGGACAATGCAAGCTGTATATTTGGCCAGCCAGGCCAAATGAGGCAACGGGTTCAACAGTGCCATGTCTGTTATGGGGGAAACCAACTACCCTTAAATTGGACTGGAGACCCACTCCATGGGCGGGAATACATCCCTGATACTGAAAACTTAAAACAGGGGTAGTCATGAGCCCTAGGGGTGTAATGTCTGCTGTTGTCTGGCTAAATGTATATACTATGCTTATCAAACTGCCCAGTAAGCACTTCTGTTAATATTCATACCCTTATATTAATGCTACTCTCACTTTTGGTAGAGAATCTTCTCTTTTCAGATGGCAGTGACCTCGGGACGACTGAGAAGTTATCATGGTGATGGAAAGAAATTACCTCAGTGCTCAGTACTACAATATCTTGATCACACCTTCCAAGGCTCAGGTCTAATATGGAAGAGGTGGCTGAAAAAATGTAAGAGCCAAAGGAAAGGTAGGACTCCATACAACATGTTCCCTCCAGACACAATATGGCCTGGATATCCATGACCTCATAGTGCCTGACACTACCTGCACAAGACCATCATAAGAGGAGGAAAAGAGCATGACATCAAAATTAAAAGAGAAACTGATTGAGATGGGGAGAGGTATGATGGAGAATGGGGTTTCAAAGGGGAAAGTGGGGGGAGGGAGGGTATTACCATGGGGTAATTTTTATAATCATGGAAGTTGTTAATAAAAATTTGGAAGAAAAATATACTGCTGCATTGTAATACAAGAAACAAAAAGAATCAAGACAATACAACCCCATCAAAAATTACAAATACATCAGAAATGACCCCTAATGGGACTGTTTGACATGAAATGCCTGACAAAGATTTCAAAAAAATTATTTTATCTATACTCAAAGAAATCAAAGGAATTAAAGAAAACAAAGTCCTGAAGCAATTCCAAGAGAACATGGGAATCAAGCTTAATGAAATGAGGTCATTATAAGTCATGAGTAAGGAAATAGAAATACTAAAGAAAAACCATGCAGAATTTCTAGCACTGAAAAAATATAGTTAGTCAAATAAAAAATTCTGTGGAAGCTGGGCATGGTGATGCATGCCTATAATCCCAGCACTCAAAAGGGCGAGGTAGGAGGATTGCCATGAGTTCGAGACCACACTGAGACTCCATAGTGAATTCCAGGTTAACCTGAGCTAGAGTGAGACCCTACCTCAAGAAACAAAAAAATAAAATAAAATAAACAAAAAACTCTGTGGAAAGTCTCGCCAGTAGAATGAATGAAAGAGAACAGAATATGTAAACCAGAAGACCAGGTGGCAGATCTAATACAATCATCAGCAATGAAAACAATGAACACTGGAAGCCTCAAGTTTGGCCGGCCAGGCCAAATGGCAAAACGAGTGCGATAGTGGCATGCCTGCTGTAATGGAAACCAGCTGTGCTCTAATTGGACTGGAGACCTGCTCTATTGCTGGGGGTATGGGGGTGGGGCTGAATACATGCCTGGTACAGAAAACGTAATTAAAATCCTATGGCAGGGAGGTCATGAGCCTTAGGATTATAAAGCCTGCTCTTGTCTGGCTAAATGCATATACTATGCTCACCAAACTGCCCAGTAAGCACTACACTTAATGTTCATATTCATATATTAATGCTACTCTCACTTTTGCTTAGAAAACCTCTTTTAAGATGGCAGAGACCACCGGGATCACCCAAAAGGCAACATAGATATGGAGGAGTGTCTAGCACTTAAACATCTCTATTACAACCTCCAAGGCTCAGGATCCATTGTGGAATAGGTGGCAGAAAGAATGTAAGAGCCAAAGGAAGGGTACAACTCCTTACAGCACAACTGTCCAGACAGAAATTGGCCTCCATATTCACAACCTCACAGTGCCTAGCAACACCTTCACAAGACCCTCCTAATAGGAGAAAAAGACAATGATGTCAAAATAAAAGAAAGACTAATGGAGAGATGGAGGGGATATGATGGAGAATGGAGTTGTGGAGGGGAAAGTGGAGAAGGAGAGGGAAGGGAACTATCATGGATTATTGTCTGTAAGGAGAGAAGTTCTCAATAATAAAATTATACATTACAATACAATAAAATAAAATGGAAAAAACAATATGAAATTTAAAAAATTATTAACAAAGTATAACAAAATGGTGACAGCAAATGTCATAAAGTCACTGGCCATTGGAGAGATGGCTTAGCAGTTAAGTCATATGCCTATGAAGATTAAGGACCCAGGTTTGATTCTCCAGGTCACACATAAGCCAGAAGCACATGATGGCATATCCGTCTGTAGTTTGTTTGTAGTGGCTGGATGCCCTGGCATGCCCATTCTCACTCTCTCTCTCTTTCTTTCCCTCTCTATCTCAAATAAATAAAGTAGATAAATAAAATATTTAAAATTCCAGGCCAGTCTGGGGCTAAAGTGAAACACTACCTCATAGCAACAAAACAATACAGCATGAAGGTCATTGCTATGTCCTTCAGAGCCACTATAGGGAAGAAGTGACCTATAGGTTTAGTAACAGCCATGTGACCCAGGATATGGCTTGAAGGCCACAAGGCTTTGTCATTACCAAGGTTCTCCAGGGAAGCATCAGGCTTCAGTGCAGGAAGGGCAGGGAAGTTTCTAGTAGTTTTCAAAGCTCGAAGTGGGGAACAAGTCAGAACCATATCCAACTAAAGAGTTTGCATTCCAATATCAAGATCCCACCAATATGGGGCTACAAGAGGACCAACACCTATTAAATTCTCTCTAAAATAACAATGGTTATACCATTTATCCAGTGCTGTCTTCACTATCCATCAGAGATTCTGCCTTCCTTTTTCAGATGGATGCAGAACCTGAGGAGACAATCAGCCCATTGCAACTCACCAGGGCCCCAGCTGAAACCATAGAGTAATTGGGGAAATGAGCAAGAGGGATGCTTTCTTGGTGAACAGCACAGGGGGAAGGAGATAGACACTGAGGACACTCAACTCCTACCAAACCAGAGATCCAGAGGCTCCCAAGACCTCATCACTGAACTAGACTTAAAAGGAGCCCAACATGGAAGAGGGAGCTGGAAGATTGTTAGTCACATGTTGGGACATTACACACACAGACATTGTCTCTTCCCCTTAACTGATGGCGACCTCCACAATGCATGACCTACAATCCCCACAGGGATAACTTTCATCCCCAATGAGGAGGGTTTTTTCAGAGGGGGGGGCAGGGATGAAGGAAATGGTGGTACCAACATGTGCTGTTTACACACTGAGGGTGTCTATAACTAAATATACAGATGGTAACTTTTTAAATATTTTATGAATAAGCTTTCTGAAAACATACACTGCTAGATAATAATATATATGAAAAAAGAGAGTTTGGGGGGAGGGAGAGAATGAACATGAATTATTGTCTACAATTATGGAAATTGTCAATTAAAAATTAAATTTTTTTGAAAAAAGAAAGAATTACTGGGATGGTGGCACACTCCTTTGATCCCAGCACTTTGAGGCATAGGTAGGAGCATCACCATGAGTTTGAAGCCACGCTGAGTCCACATAGGGAATTCCAGGGCAGCCTGAGCTTGCATGAGGCACTACCTTGAAAAACACAAAGAAAGGAGAAAATTATTGCAGAAGCATCCTATGGAAGGAGAGGTAGACACCTCTGCCTCTCAAGTGCTGGGAATAAAGGCATGGGCCACCACACAAAAATAAATTCTCAGGGCTGGAGAGATGGTTTAGCAGTTAAGCACTTGCCTGTGAAGCCTAAGGACACCAGTTTGAGGCTTGATTCCCCAGGACCCACGTTAGCCAGATGCACAAGGGGGCACACACATCTGGAGTTCGTTGGCAGTGGCTGGAGGCCCAGGTGTGCCCATTCTCTCTCTCTGCTGCCTTCTCTCTGTCTGTTGCACTCAAATAAATAAAAAAACAAACAAAAAATATATAAATTAAGAAAATCCCTTCCCTTCCTTTAAAATAAATAAATAAATTTTCAAAAGGCCTATGACATGAAAAGTAACAGCCATAGATGGATAAACTACTAGACCTATGAAACTGCCCTCTAAATACTTATGTTCATGTCTATAAATTAATGCTACTATCACTTTTGCTTACAGAAGCTTATCTTTCAGATGAATCCTCAAATATCACCGCTCAATTCACAATAGCTGGGAAATAGAACCAGCCTAGATGTGCCTCAACTGATGAGTGGATAATGAAGATATGGCACATTTATACAATGGAGTTCTACTCAGCGGTAAAGAAAAATGAAGTTATGAAATTTACAGGAAAATGGATGGATCTGGAAAGGATTATACTAAGTGAGGTAACCCAGGCCCAGAAAGCCAAGCGTTGCATGTTCTCTCTCATATGTGGATCCTAGTGTCAAATGACTGGGCTTCTGTGTGAGAAGGAAAAAAACTCAGTAGCAGAGGCCAGTAAGCTAGAAAAGAGATATAAAGGAAAGAGAAAGGAAGTGACGGGAGTACTTAATAGGATGGTATTGTATATATGTAAGTAGAAGAATAGATTAATGGGGGTGAAAAGGCCCAAAATGAGGTCAGGGGAAGAGATTGAGTAAAGGGAAGGTGGAGGGAGGGCTAATCAAAATCTAAGAGGATATAAATAAATCATATGGAACCCTCTAGGTTTTGGACAATGGAATGCTCAGGAGCCATAGATTGTTGCTAGAAAATTTTCAGTGCCAGGAATGGGATACCTTCCAGTGAATTGTTGGCCAGGGAGGTCCCTGATGCCCCCAAAACATTATAGGCCATTGCCGAGGCCCTTGGTTTCAAACCAGGAATAGATGGTAAGCCCCTATTGCTGAAGACTCCATATACTAGGGCTGCAAGGCCTCTGAGAAATCCTGCTGGAACTGAGCTGATAATCTCCTCCATGTAGACCAGCTGACAGAAAGCTGGAAGAAGCCATTCTGCATGCAGTTCAATGGGAGAAAGAGAAATCACCAGTGAAGATACTCAACAGTGGACAATGCAAGCTGTATATTTGGCCAGCCAGGCCAAATGAGGCAACGGGTTCAACAGTGCCATGTCTGTTATGGGGGAAACCAACTACCCTTAAATTGGACTGGAGACCCACTCCATGGGCGGGAATACATCCCTGATACTGAAAACTTAAAACAGGGGTAGTCATGAGCCCTAGGGGTGTAATGTCTGCTGTTGTCTGGCTAAATGTATATACTATGCTTATCAAACTGCCCAGTAAGCACTTCTGTTAATATTCATACCCTTATATTAATGCTACTCTCACTTTTGGTAGAGAATCTTCTCTTTTCAGATGGCAGTGACCTCGGGACGACTGAGAAGTTATCATGGTGATGGAAAGAAATTACCTCAGTGCTCAGTACTACAATATCTTGATCACACCTTCCAAGGCTCAGGTCTAATATGGAAGAGGTGGCTGAAAAAATGTAAGAGCCAAAGGAAAGGTAGGACTCCATACAACATGTTCCCTCCAGACACAATATGGCCTGGATATCCATGACCTCATAGTGCCTGACACTACCTGCACAAGACCATCATAAGAGGAGGAAAAGAGCATGACATCAAAATTAAAAGAGAAACTGATTGAGATGGGGAGAGGTATGATGGAGAATGGGGTTTCAAAGGGGAAAGTGGGGGGAGGGAGGGTATTACCATGGGGTAATTTTTATAATCATGGAAGTTGTTAATAAAAATTTGGAAGAAAAATATACTGCTGCATTGTAATACAAGAAACAAAAAGAATCAAGACAATACAACCCCATCAAAAATTACAAATACATCAGAAATGACCCCTAATGGGACTGTTTGACATGAAATGCCTGACAAAGATTTCAAAAAAATTATTTTATCTATACTCAAAGAAATCAAAGGAATTAAAGAAAACAAAGTCCTGAAGCAATTCCAAGAGAACATGGGAATCAAGCTTAATGAAATGAGGTCATTATAAGTCATGAGTAAGGAAATAGAAATACTAAAGAAAAACCATGCAGAATTTCTAGCACTGAAAAAATATAGTTAGTCAAATAAAAAATTCTGTGGAAGCTGGGCATGGTGATGCATGCCTATAATCCCAGCACTCAAAAGGGCGAGGTAGGAGGATTGCCATGAGTTCGAGGCCACACTGAGACTCCATAGTGAATTCCAGGTTAACCTGAGCTAGAGTGAGACCCTACCTCAAGAAACAAAAAAATAAAATAAAATAAACAAAAAACTCTGTGGAAAGTCTCGCCAGTAGAATGAATGAAAGAGAACAGAATATGTAAACCAGAAGACCAGGTGGCAGATCTAATACAATCATCAGCAATGAAAACAATGAACACTGGAAGCCTCAAGTTTGGCCGGCCAAGCCAAATGGCAAAACGAGTGCGATAGTGGCATGCCTGCTGTAATGGAAACCAGCTGTGCTCTAATTGGACTGGAGACCTGCTCTATTGCTGGGGGTATGGGGGTGGGGCTGAATACATGCCTGGTACAGAAAACGTAATTAAAATCCTATGGCAGGGAGGTCATGAGCCTTAGGATTATAAAGCCTGCTCTTGTCTGGCTAAATGCATATACTATGCTCACCAAACTGCCCAGTAAGCACTACACTTAATGTTCATATTCATATATTAATGCTACTCTCACCTTTGCTTAGAAAACCTCTTTTAAGATGGCAGAGACCACTGGGATCACCCAAAAGGCAACATAGATATGGAGGAGTGTCTAGCGCTTAAACATCTCTATTACAACCTCCAAGGCTCAGGATCCATTGTGGAATAGGTGGCGGAAAGAATGTAAGAGCCAAAGGAAGGGTACAACTCCTTACAGCACAACTGTCCAGACAGAAATTGGCCTCCATATTCACAACCTCACAGTGCCTAGCAACACCTTCACAAGACCCTCCTTATAGGAGAAAAAGACAATGATGTCAAAATAAAAGAAAGACTAATGGAGAGATGGAGGGGACATGATGGAGAATGGAGTTGTGGAGGGGAAAGTGGAGGAGAGGGAAGGGAACTATCATGGATTATCGTCTGTAAGGAGAGAAGTTCTCAATAATAAAATTATACATTACAATACAATAAAATAAAATGGAAAAAACAATATGAAATTTAAAAAATTATTAACAAAGTATAACAAAATGATGACAGCAAATGTCATAAAGTCACTGGCCATTGGAGAGATGGCTTAGCAGTTAAGTCATATGCCTATGAAGCTTAAGGACCCAGGTTTGATTCTCCAGGTCCCACATAAGCCAGAAGCACATGATGGCACATCCGTCTGTAGTTTGTTTGTAGTGGCTGGATGCCCTGGCATGCCCATTCTCACTCTCTCTCTCTTTCCCTCTCTATCTCAAATAAATAAAGTAGATAAATAAAATATTTAAAATTCCAGGCCAGTCTGGGGCTAAAGTGAAACACTACCTCATAGCAACAAAACAATACAGCATGAAGGTCATTGCTATGTCCTTCAGAGCCACTATAGGGAAGAAGTGACCTATAGGTTTAGTAACAGCCATGTGACCCAGGATATGGCTTGAAGGCCACAAGGCTTTGTCATTACCAAGGTTCTCCAGGGAAGCATCAGGCTTCAGTGCAGGAAGGGCAGGGAAGTTTCTAGTAGTTTTCAAAGCTCGAAGTGGGGAACAAGTCAGAACCATATCCAACTAAAGAGTTTGCATTCCAATATCAAGATCACACCAATATGGGGCTACAAGAGGACCAACACCTATTAAATTCTCTCTAAAATAACAATGGTTATACCATTTATCCAGTGCTGTCTTCACTATCCAGAGATTCTGCCTTCCTTTTTCAGATGGATGCAGAACCTGAGGAGACAATCAGCCCATTGCAACTCACCAGGGCCCCAGCTGAAACCATAGAGTAATTGGGGAAATGAGCAAGAGGGCTGCTTTCTTGGTGAACCTGATATCAGCACAGGGGGAAGGAGATAGACACTGAGGACACTCAACTCCTACCAAACCAGAGATCCAGAGGCTCCCAAGACCTCATCACTGAACTAGACTTAAAAGGAGCCCAACATGGAAGAGGGAGCTGGAAGATTGTTAGTCACATGTTGGGACATTACACACAGAGACATTGTCTCTTCCCCTTAACTGATGGCGACCTCTACAATGCATGACCTACAATCCCCACAGGGATAACTTTCATCCCCAATGAGGGTCTTTTCGGAGGGGGGGGCAGGGATGAAGGAAATGGTGGTACCAACATGTGCTGTTTACACACTGAGGGTGTCTATAACTAAATATACAGATGGTAACTTTTTAAATATTTTATGAATAAGCTTTCTGAAAACATACACTGCTAGATAATAATATATATGAAAAAAGAGAGTTTAGGGGGGAGGGAGAGAATGAACATGAATTATTGTCTACAATTATGGAAATTGTCAATTAAAAATTAACTTTTTTTGAAAAAAGAAAGAATTACTGGGATGGTGGCACACTCCTTTGATCCCAGCACTTTGAGGCATACGTAGGAGCATCACCATGAGTTTGAAGCCACGCTGAGTCCACATAGGGAATTCCAGGGCAGCCTGAGCTTGCGTGAGGCACTACCTTGAAAAACACAAAGAAAGGAGAAAATTTTTGCAGAAGCATCCTGTGGAGGGAGAGGTAGACACCTCTGCCTCTCAAGTGCTGGGAATAAAGGCATGGGCCACCACACAAAAATAAATTCTCAGGGCTGGAGAGATGGTTTAGCAATTAAGCGCTTGCCTGTGAAGCCTAAGGACGCCAGTTTGAGGCTTGATTCCCCAGGACCCACGTTAGCCAGATGCACAAGGGGGCACACATATCTGGAGTTCATTGGCAGTGGCTGGAGGCCCAGGTGTGCCCATTCTCTCTCTCTGCTGCCTTCTCTCTGTCTGTTGCACTCAAATAAATAAAAAACAAACAAAAAATATATAAACTAAGAAAATCCCTTCCCTTCCTTTAAAATAAATAAATAAATTTTCAAAAGGCCTATGACATGAAAAGTAACAGCCATAGATGGATAAACTATTAGACCTATGAAACCGCCCTCTAAATACTTATGTTCATGTCTATAAATTAATGCAACTATCACTTTTGGTTACAGAAGCTTATCTTTTCAGATGAGAAACCCAAACGTCACCAAAGTGCTGAGAAGTGGCGACAGTGGAGTGGTCAGCACTCAGTGAGACATCTTTATCACAGCCTCTAAGGAAGAGAGGATAGTTGGAATGGAGAAACTCAGTGGAGGGACACAGGGAGGAAAAAAGGATGATGCAGGGAGGTGATTATGAATGTACCATATCATCTATATGTAGATATCAATCACGCAGTAACTGACTTGCTTTCTTTCAGACAACGGATTATGTCCCCAGTCTAGTAATTCAGTATGTCACTTTCAGAAATACGTCCTTTGCATAGGTGGTAAGGGTCATTTTGAGACGACTGTTGATTTGAGACAGTCACATGTACCCCAGGCTGTCCTCTACCTCTCACTTTGTAGGTGGCCCTGAAGTCACTACCCTCCATCTCTTAGTGCTGGGAAGACAGGCACAGGCTAGCAAGGTGGTACATGCCTTTCATCCCAGCATTCAGGAGTCAGCTATAGGAATATTACTGGGAGGTTGAGGCCAGCCTAGGCTAGAGACACTACCTTGAACAAACAAGCAAGGTTGAGAGATGGCTTAATAATTAAGGCACTTGCTGTGGAAGCCTATGGACCCATGTTCAACATTCCGTGTCCCATGTAAGCCAGGCAAACATGGTGACAAAGCACGCATGGTTGCACATGCACACAGGTGGCACACAAATGGAACACAAATTCACTGTCTGGAGGCAAGGTCAAGACAATTCTCTCTCTTACATCAAAAAAGGCCAGTCTGTTGGGCTTGCCTCAACAAACAAAAAACCACAAAAAAAAAAAAAAAAAAAAAAAAAAAACCAGCCAGGCATGGTGGTGCATGCCTTTCTTCCAAGCACTTGGTTGGGAGACAGAGGTAGCAGGACTGCCATAAATTTGAGGGCACCCTGAGACTACATAGTGAATTCCAAGTCAGCCCGGGACAGTGTGAGGACCTGACTCCTAGATCAAAAAAGAAACCAAAAAAGAATATCCATTTCTGTTTTATTATGGCATTGGGATCCTTTTCAATGTCACTATGTGAAATGAGTTACATAAAAGAACTTTTACATTTAAGAATTTATTGCTCTTTTCCTTTACAAAACAGGGTTAGTTCTTCAAGATAGATTTGACTCAAACTCCTGGAGGCAAGCGACACTTCCACCTCAGTCTTCCTGGAAGCTCGGCTTACAGGCATGGGCCATTGTGCCCACCTCTTTTCCAGTTCTTCCTTCGCTTCTTGGGTACCTGAGTTGTTTCATCAGAAAGCAAATGCCTTAGTCAACTCTTCAGGGGGCACAGGGCACCCTAGGAAATAATGAGAAAACAAACATTTCATAAGATATATTAGGATTCCAGATAGCAGAGAATGACTCGAGTGATCTTTAGTTCCAATCTCATGAAGGTCATTCTCACAATATGCTTTAGAGCCACTGCATGGAAAGAAGGACCTGTAGGTTTAGTGACTGTCTTGTGACCCAGGGAAATGGTTTGAAGGTATCAAGACTTTGTCATTGCCAAGGTTCTCTAGAGAAGCCTCAGGCTGCAGTGTAGGAAGAGCAGGGAATTTTCTAGTTTTCAAATTAAGACATTGGAAAGTAAAGTCAGAGGAATGATGGCTTCACCCCCAAACTCAGAGCAGGAGCATCGCCTCCCCTGCTGCTTGTGCTGCTTGCTCTCTGTCTCACAGGATATATGCTGCATTTTGTCCTCTGAATCCCTGACTGACAATGCTCCTGCCCTGCAGAAAGTTCTGGATCAGCATCCCCTTCCCAATGTCTGGCTGCACACTGCAATTTTTAAATAACTTTTTGTCATTTTTATTCATTTATTTGAGAGCGACAAAGAGGGAGAGAGAAAGAGGGCCTCCAGCCACTGCAAATGCATGCGTGATGCGTGTGCACTTTATGCATCTGGCTAACGTGGGTCCTGGGGAATCAACCCTTGAACCAGGGTTCTTAGGCTTCACAGGCAAGCGCTTAACCACTAAGCCATCTCTCCATCCCTCTTTTGGAGGCAGAACCAATGCAGGACGCTGTCTGGGAGCCCCTCAGACAGGGAGAGCTGTGACCTGTACTGCAAAGTTAATCGCAATGTCATCAGACAGCTTTGCTTCCAGTCCTAAGTGGCACTTCCACAGGAAAACATTAGTTACTTACATTCCAGTGATCCAAGTGGCCCTTCAGAACGTGTCAGTTCCGACTTGCCCCATACATGAGTCTTCCTCCCTTGGGTACAACTCAGGGTTCACATCGGTCTCCAGATCAGTATCATGAGGCTCACTTCCTGTCAGAGGTGGATCCTCAGAAGTGCTCATGGCACACGGAGTTCCTTTGTCAAATCTGGGTGCCAGGCCATCCTTCTCCACTGTTGATTTCTTCTGGTCTGTGCCACATGTTCCTGCACAGTCCTCCTTCCCCTTCACTCTCGAGACCCCAGGGGTGCCCAGCAAGCACTTTCTGAAAGTTCATACCCATGTATTAATGCTACTCTTCCAGGTTAGAGAAGTTTCACTTTTCTTATGGTGCTGACCTCAGGGATGACTCAAAGGCACCATAGTGCTGAGAAGTGACAGGAGTGCTCAGAACTGAAAGAACTCTATCACACCTTCCAAGGCTCAGGTCCATTGTGGAAAAGGTAGGGCAATGATGTAAGCACCAAAGGAAGGGTAGGACTCATTACAGTGCAATCCTCCAGAATCAAATGGAGGACGCCCATGACCTGGCAGTGCCTGGTACTACCTACAAAAAAACCCTCAATAAGAGGAAAAGATGACATCAAAGTAAAAGAGAGATTAGTTGACAAGGGAGGAAATATGGTGGAGAGTGAATTTGTGAAGGGGAATAGAGGAAGAGGAGAGAATTGTCACAGTGTATTTTCTAGAATTCGGGAAGTTGCCAATAAAAAATGTTTAGCACTACTCCAATCCCAGCACACAGGAGGCTGAGGTAAGAGGATCACCATGAGTTCAAGGTCACCCTGAGACTACATAGTGAATTCCAGGTCAGCCTGGAAAAGGTTTCCAAAAATCTAACACAAGCCAGGCAGGGTGGCACCAGCCTTTAATCCCAGCACTTGGGAGGCAGAGGTAGGAGAATCATGGTGACATCAAGGCCAACCTGAGACTACATAGTGAATTCCAGGTCAGCCTGGGCTAGAAAGAAACCCTACCTTGAAAAAAACAAAAACAACAACAATAACAAAATCAAACACAAAATGAAAGCATGAATTTCAATTAAGGCATATTTTTCAGCCCCAGTAGGCTTACAACATAAGAGTGGGGTTCAGTACCTATTCACTTTGGAGGTCAAAGCAGACTGTCATTGTCAGAAGTTCAGATGGTTGCAAAACATTGAAACCCCCATTGCGAAGGATCAGGACACTCTGACTCATCCCTGCCCCTGAATCAGCCCCTTGGAGGCCCCTGCACCCTGTAAGCATGCCTGCATCCCTAGTGTGTCTCTGCACCATCGAGTCAGGAGTTCCTCCACATAGCCAGGCCTCAGCTCTACTTCCAAGCCACATCTCTAGCAATCTGTCCCTGGTTCTCAAAAGTAGGCTGTAATCCAAATATCTTTAAATCTCTTACCTGCAGCTAGGTATGATGGTGCTCACCTTTAATCCCAGACCTCAGGAAACCCAGGTAGGGGGATTACTGTGAGTTCAAAGCCAGCCTGAAACTACATAGTTAATTCCAGGTCAGCCTGGGCTAGCATGAGACACTCTGAAAGAACAAAACAAAGAAACAAAAAAATCTCTTACCTCCCCTACAGGAATGGGACTGGGGACCCCATCTCCATTCTGCTGGAGCACACCCTGCACGGAAGACTGAGAAGTGTTGTTTCCAGTGACGCACGGGTTCATTTCGGCAGCTGTTTTATTTTCCAGGCTGAAAGACAGGTTATCAGTATAGGACAGTCACATAGTGACCTACAGAGGGATGCTGTGATGTAGCCATTCGCCTCCTTAACTCTATAGGCATGGACCTGGCTGCATCTTTTGCCTCTGCAAGACACGAGGTTCCTGGCTTCCTTCCAAACACCACATATGAACTACTTCAGACTACGTGGCAGGTTCCAGAAGTGTCCTGGGACAGGGATTGAACACTGCTTCCATGAAGGCTTCAAAAACAGATAAATCTGGGCATGATGTTTATTACCTAGCCACACACATAAGTTTGTACGACAAAAGTGGCCACAGCATCTGGGGTTGCTTAACAAGAGCAAGAAATCCTGGAATGTCCATGCTCACAAACATGTTTAAAAAAAAAAGTAACCATAAATAAGAATAATTAATAATAAAAGGCAGAAGAGCTGGGTGTGCAGGCACACCCCTTTAATCCCAGCATTAGAGGCAGAGATAGGAGGATCACTGTGAGTTCCAGGCCATCCTGAGACTACGTAGTGAATTCAAGGTCAGTCTTGGTTAGAATGAGACCCAACCTAGAAAAACAAAAAGCAAAAACAAAGACCAAAACCCAGGGAGCCAGGCTTGGGGTGACCTAGGAATCTCACAGCAAGGCCTACCGGGTTGCATACATATAAGGGCTTGAGAACCCATCCTTTGGCCTCACTTTCTCCAGGAATCTCTCCCCTCACAGCACCCTTGCCTGGGCCTGTGGAATCTTTCCTGGTTGACCTTGTGTCCTACCATCTCCCACGCAGCCTGCCTCCCTGCCTCCCTGCCTCCCACCAAACCCTGCCCTCCCCTTACCTGATGTCTGCTCAGAGACGGGAAGATGCTCAGTGGCTTGTGGCGCAGACCTGCGAACTCTGAACCAGAAGATGCTCTTGCAGAACCTCTGCTGTGACTCCTGCTTTTATCCTACCAGACAGGAGCTGATGGGAGGCACCGCCCCCACCACGCCCAGCTTAGCAGAGTCTCACTCTAGGCCAGGCTGGCTTTGAACTCATAGTGCTCCTCCTACCTAGGTCTCTGATGCAGTGCTGGGATTAAAGGCTTACCTTACCACACCTTATTATTGTTGTATATGTTTTCTGTAGGGTCTCACTCTAGCCAAGGCTACCCTGGAACTCAATATGCTCCTCCTACCTAGGTGTCTGATGCAGTGCTGGGGTTTAAAGGAGTGAGCCTGGCCTACAGTATGTTTGTTTTCTAATGTATGGTCTCACTGTATGGAGGATGACCTGGAAAAGTTCAAAAGGTTTTATCAGCATGCCTGCGTAATATATATATATATATATTTGTGAGAATGAGAGAGAGAGACAAAGAGATAGAGTGGATGAACCAGGGCCTCTAGCCCTGCAAAGGAACTCCAGAGACATAGGTCACCATGTTCATCTGACCTATGTGCCTTCTGGGGAATGGAACCAGGGTCCTTTGGCTTTGCAGGTAAACACAGTAACCATTATCCATCTGTCCAGGTCCCTTACAGTTTTTCTAAGTATGTCTCACAACGTAGCCCAGGCTAGCCCCGAATTATTACTCCTTTCCAAAACTTCAAATGCTCATGTGATGCAATTATAAGCATTTGTCCTTACCCGGACATGCACCACCAGCTCTTCACTGTTTTGTTCCATTTAGACAGAAGGTGAACCAATGTACCCAGGCAGACCTTGGACTCCAGTTCATTCTGCCAAAATTCTCAAGTGTATGTAGTCAGGGTGGCTTGGAACTCAGGGTGAACCTCCCACTTCTGCCTCTAAAGTGCTGGGATTAAAGGTGTGCACCACCATGTCTGGCTTCTTCTCCTCCTCCTTGTCCCCCTCCTCCTTCCCCTGTTCTTTTTCTTGTTCCTCTTCTTTCTTTCTCTTCTTCTTCTTTTTGTTGTTGTTTTTTGTTTTGTTTTGATTGATTGATTGATTTTTGAGGTAGGGTCTTAATCTAGATAAGGCTGACCTGGAATTCACTATGTAGTCTCATGCTGGCCTAGAACTCATGGAGATCCTCCTTCGTCTGCCTACTGAGTGCTGGGATTAAAGGTGTCCCCCACCAAGCCCAGCTGTTTGTTCTATTTTTGAGGTAGGGTCTCCCTCTAGCTCAGACTGTCCTAGAATTCACTATGTAGTCCCAGGGTGGCCTCAAACTCATGGCCATCCTCCTACCTCTGCTTTCCAAGTGCTAGGAATAAAGGCATGTTCCACCAAGCCTAGTTATTTCTTTTTTTAAATAAAAATTACTTCCTAGAGAGAAATAGAGAGAGAGAGAGAGTATCAGGGGGAGGTGGGAAGAGAGTCACCTTGAGATTGACGGTAGCTCAGGCTACATACATGTTGCCATTGTTGGTCATGTGGTGACCCATACTGGTGGCCTTATGAGTTCTACCACTGAGCCTCACCTCCAGCTGCTTTTGTATCTAGGATTCTAAAAATTATTTATTTATTTATTTACATTGAAAAAAAGAAAGCAAGAGACAGAAGGAAAACAGAGAGAATGGGCATGCTGCGGCATCCAGTGACTGAAAAATTCCCAATGCATGTGCCACCTTAGACATCTGGCTTTATGTGGGGACTGGGGAATGGAACCCAGGTTGTTAGGGTTTTGCTGGCAAGTACCTTAACCACTGAGGCATCTCTCCACCAGGAAAGTTTACTTTTTTTGTTTTCTATTTTTTTGTGGTTTCTCGAGTTATGTTCTCACTCAAGCCCAGGCTGAACTGGAATTCACTGTGCAGTCTCAGCATGGCCTCAAACTCACAATCCTTCTCCTACCTTTTCTTCCTGAGTGCTGAGATCAAAGGCATGACCACCACCCCCTGCCCTGCATGGAATTTTCTACATATGTTTCCCTATGTGTGTTAGGCTGGGACTGAAGTCCTAGGCTCTGGTGGTCTTCCTGCCTCAGCCTCCCAAGTACCCTAACTACAAACAAAAATACAAATTTTATCTATTTGTGTATTTAGAGACAGGATGTCCTGCAGCTCAGGCTGGTCTGGAACTCCATATACAGGTGAAGCTGACCTCAAACTCCTGATCCTCCTACCTTAACCTCCCAAGTGTTGGGATTTAAGGTATGCTCCATCACACCTCAAATTCTAAACAGACTCTATATCAGCAAAATAGTGTTTAGTCAAGCGTGGTGGTGCACGCCTTTAATCCCGGCACTTGGCAGGCAGATGTAGCAGGGCGTTATGAGTTCGAGGCCACCCTGAAAGGACATAGTGAATCCATGCCAGCCTGGGCTAGAGGGAGACCCTACCTCAAAAAGCCAAAAAATAGCAATAAAAATAAAGAAAGTTTTTGAGCCCAGCACTGGTGATGTGGAAGCAGGAGGCTCCCTTTGAGGACATCATATGCTACTTAATGCAATTCGGGCACAAAAAGAAAGGTTCAGCTGAGCCTGGTGGCTCATGCCTTTAATCCCAGCACTGGGAGGCAGAGGTAGGAGGACTGCTGTGAGCTCGAGGCCACCCTGAGACTCAATAGTGAATTCGAGGTCAACCTGGGCTAGAGTGAGACCCTACCTTGAAAAAAAAAGCTTGAGCTTCAGCAGGGTGGGGTGAGGCATGCCTTTAATCCCAGCACTTGGGAGGGAGAGGTAGGAGGATTATCATGACTTCAAGGTTATGTTGAGACTACATAGTGAATTCCAGATCAGCTTGGGCTAGAACAAGATCCCATCTTAGAGAACCAAAAAAAAAACTTCTTGGGCTGGAGAGATCACTCATTAGTTAAAGTGCTTCAAAGCCTACTGAACTGGGATTGATTCCTTAGTACCCACATTAAGCAAGATGCACAAAGTGGCACATTCATATGCATCTGGAATTCATTAGCAGCAACTGGAGGCCCTGGCACATCCACTCTTCTGTCTGTCTCTCCCTTTTCCTTGTCTCTTTGCTGGTGAATAAGTAAATAAAACCACTTTAGGGCAAGAGAAAATGCTTACTTGTTAAGGACCTAGGTTCAAACCCACAAAGCATGTAAGGCAGATGGAAAAAGGGACACATGTGCCTCGAGTTCATTTTCTCTCTCTAACACAAAAATACAATATCTCAAAAATATTTTTTTCTTAATTTTTATTAACATTTTCCATGATTATAAAAAGTATCCCGTGTTGCTACCCTCCCTCCCCCACTTTCCCTTTGAAATTCCATTCTCCATCATATCCCCTCCCCCTCTCAATCAGTCTCTCTTTCATTTTGATGTCATGATCTTTTCCTTCTCTTATGATGGTCTTGTGTAGGTCAAAAATATTTTTTTTAATAAAATTTCTCTGTTCAGATGGTATTGAGCACTGGGGAGATTCAATGGTCACCAAAATGCTGAGAGGTGACAGTGGCATGATCAGCACTAAGTAAGGACAAACTATCACACCCTCCACGATTGAGGGACACCTTTCAAAGAGGTAGCTGAAAGAATGTAAGAGCCAAAGAAGGGAAAGGAGTGTTTGCAACACTGTCTTCCAGATACAAAGTGGTGGTAGTATTCATGACTTCATTACAGACAGGCTGTCATGTATCTCAGGCCGGACTGAAACTCTATACAGCTGAAGTTGACCTTGAAGTCATTCCCAGCTCTCACTACAGAACCTCAGGAGTCCTTTTCTCCCTCAACCATAGACATTCAAAGTTAACCATCCAGGGGTGGAAGAGATGGCTTAGTGGTTAAGGCACTTGCCTGCAAAGCCAATGACCAAGGTTCATTTTCCGTGTACCCCTATAACCCAGAAGTGCATAGTGGCGCATATATCTGGAGTTCGTTTTCAGTGGCTAGAGGCCCTGGTGCTCCCATTCTCTCTCTCCTTTTCTCTCTCTCTCTCTCTTGTTCTCACTCACTCTCCTTTTCTCTCTGTTGCTAATAAAAGAAAGCAAAAGGAAGGAAGAAGGGAGGAAGGGAATGAGGAAGGAAGGAAGAAGGGATGAAGGGAAGGAGAAAGGAAGGAAGGGAGAAAGAAAAAAGAGCGAGAGAGAAAGAAAGGGAGGAAGGAAGGAAGGAAGGAAGGAAGGAAGGAAGCAGGGAAGCAAGGAAGGAAGAAAAAGAAAGCAAAATTAACCATACAGTTGCCAGAAATGGAGGATTTCTCCCTAAAGTGGAGAGGCAAGGGGAAATAGAAGAAAGAGGAGGGTTTAAGGTGATTATGATCATGATACACTGTGTAAATGTATTGTAAATTGGTTGTTGATAAAGAGTTAAAAATATGTCCAGGAATGGTGGCGCATGCCTTTAATCCCAGCACTTGGGAAGCAGAGGTAGGAGGAGCACCCTGAGTTTGAGGCCACCCTGAGATGACACAGTGAATTCCAGGTCAGCCTGAGTTACAGTGAGACCACACCTTGAAAAAACAAAAATAAATAAATAAATATTAAATGAGTTAAAAATGGGGCTGGAGTGTTACAGAAAACTGAGTCACACAGAGATCACACCAGAGACAGAGTGGAGAATCACCAAATGTGTTCAGGTCAACCTGGATTCACAGAAATACCTTCCTGAGTATTGGGCTGTGACAGCTCAGAGGTTTTATACACAGTGTGGCAGGCAGTCTGACATTATCTTGAGGTTTTTTTTTTGTTTGTTTTTGTTTTTTGTTTTTTTCTTTACATGATTAGGTGGCATAAACACAAAATTTCTTAGCAATCAGCCAGTCATAGAACAGACAGCTATTTCTTTCGGGGTATTGCTTTTTTACTCTGCCTAGCAAGGGCTGAAATTAAAGGCATGTGCCACCACACCAGGCTTAATAAAAATATTTTTTAAAAAATAAAACTAATTGAAGCTGTGCATGGTGGCGTACGCCTTTCCTCTCAGAACTTGGGAGGCAGAGATAGGAGGATTGCCAGGAGTTCAAGGCCACCCTGACAATACATAGTTAACTCCAGGTCAACCTGGACCAGAGTGAGACCTCACCTCAAAAAAACAAAATAAATAAATAAATAAATAAATAAAAATGCAAAATAAAAATAAAACTAATTGAAATCCCAAAGCTATTCAATTTCTGGCTTTACTTTCACTAGGTATACCCCTTGGTACTAATCTCTGTCATCCCTGCAGGGATGCAACCTCGTTTTTGGTTCATTATTTTCCTTTATAAGGCAGCTCTAGGATCTTCTGTTTTGCCTTTACAACCAAAATAGACTTTGTGTCATGAGTGAGGGAATCAATGTGGTGGCATTTCACCCACTCATATCTATCCCTATTATGCATTCTGGAACCATGGAATGTGTTTAGGGACCCACTGTGGGTCAAACTGGCTAAAACCCCATTGGTCACCTGATCTCCATAAGCCCCTACTTTAACTAGAGGGCCATGATGCTGTTTGGCATCTCTCAGTATCAATTGACTATCAGTATCAATTCGGAGCAAAAAATCTCATTATTTCCGTTTCCTTAACGTATAGTTACCCAACTAAACGGCCATTGGTCACTTTGGAGAAGGATGGGAGAAACAATTTGTAACTTTTCAGCTGGCTGGAGAAATGGCCTAAGACTCTTGCTTGGGAAGGCTAAGGGCCCAGGTTCAATTCTCCAGTACCCACATAAGCCAGATGCACAAGGTGGCACATGCATCTAGAGTTCATTTGCACTGGCTACAGGCCTTGGTGCATCCATTCTCTCTCTCTCTCTCTCTCTCTCTCTCTCTCTCCCTCTGTCTCTCTCTCTCTGTCTGCTCCTTTGTCTCTTCCAAACAAACAAACATATAAATAAATACAATGTTAAAAAAATAAAAAGTAGGGCTGGAGAGATTGCTTAGTGGTTACAGTGCTTGCCTGCAAAGCCTATGGGCCCATGTTTGACTCCTCAGGTTCCACATATGCCAGGGTAATACAAACACAAATTTGCACTTGTGCAGAATGCGGAACATACATCTGGACTTCAATTGCCATGGCTGGGAGTCCTGGCATGACAATTCTCTCTCTCATAAAAATAGTAGAACATAAAAAATAAACCCAGATGTAGTGGACACTCTTAATCCCAGCACTTGGGAGGCAGGATCACTGTGAGTTCCAGGGAAAACTGACCCCACCTGGTGAATTCCATCTCAGGCTGAACTAGAGTGAGACCATACCTTGAAAAAACAAAAACAAAAACAGAAAAAAAAAAAAAAAAGATAACTTCAGGCCAGCACATACCTACCTACCTACATATATGCATTCCAAAATAAATAAATAAAATAGCTAGAGGGTGGGGCATGGTGACACATAGCTTTCATCCTTGCACTTGAGAGGCAGTGGGAGGAGGATCCCTGTGTGTTCAAGGCCAGCATTGGACTACAGAGTAAGGTCCTTGTCAGCCTGGGCTAAAGTGAGACCTTACCATGGGGTTTAAAAAAAAAAAAAGTTTATTACTCAATCTACTCCTGATATTAGTCAAAAGCTTCAAAGAATGCTTTTGCATTCCAACAGCACTTAAAGGTATCATGTTCTTGGATCCATTATTCCATAGTAAAACCCTGGATACCTGAGATCAGTGGCTCAACTGGAAAATAGAGAGGAACAGAGGGGGAGAAAACACAGCCCAGAGAAACATCTCGCAGGGACCACGAGGAGAATTAATACATAGATGACCAAAGATACCTGTTGAAATGAACAGGTGAGTAAAACATTTTTTAAAACATCAGGAAGACTAACTTTAGTCTCTCTGATAGTATTCAATTTTTTTCCTCAATTTTTATTAACATTTTCCGTGTTTATAAAAATTATCCCATGGTAATACACTCCCTTCCCCTACTTTCCCCTTTGAAATTCCATTCTCCATCATATCCCCTCCCCATCTCAATCACTTTCTCTTTTATTTTGATGTCATGATCTTTTCCTCCTCTTATGATGGTCTTGTGTAGGTAGTGTCAGGCACTATGAGGTCATGGATATCCAGGCCATTTTATGTCTGGAGGGAGCACGTTGTAAGGAGTCCTACCCTTCCTTTGGCTCTTACATTCTTTCCGCCACCTCTTCCGCATTAGACCCTGAGCCTTGGAAGGTGTGATTGAGATGTTACTCAGTATTCCAGTCACTTCTTTCCAGCACAATGATACCTTCTGAGTCATCCCAAGGTCACTTCCATCTGAAAAGAGAAGATTCTCTACCCAAAGTGAGAGTTGTGTTAATATAAGGGTATAAATATTAAGAGAAGTGCCTACTTGGCAGTTTGATAAGCATAGTATATACATTTTTACAGACATCAGCAGATGGTACCCCCCTAGGGCTCATGACTACCCCTGTTTTCAGTTTTCAGTATCAGGGATGTATTCCCTCCCATGGAGCAGGCCTCCACTCCAATTGGAGGGCAGTTGGTTTCCACCATGGCAGACATGACACTATTGCACCATTGCCTCATTTGGCCTGGCTGGCCAATTATAAGGCTTGCAGTGTCCACTGTTGAATATCTTCACTGGTGGTATCTCTCCCAAGTATTTAATTTTTTAAATAGTATTCTAGCATAGCGTTTGTGTTCAGTTTTATTCATTTATTATTTGAGGGGTGTGAGGGAGAGAATGGATGTGCCAGGGCCTACAATGAACTCCTGATAGATGCGCTTCCTTGTGCATCTGGCTGACATGGGTCTTGGAGAATCAAACTGGGATCCTTTGGTTTTGCAGGCAAACAACTTAACTGCTAAGCCATCTCTCCTGCCCTACTTTTTTTTTTTTTTTTTTTTTTTTTTTTTTTTTGAGGCAGGGTCTCACTCTAACCCATGCTTTCCTGGAATTCACTATATAGTCCCTGGATGTCCTGATCTCCATTCCTGCTACCTTTGCATCCTGTGTGCTGGGGTTAAAGGCGGGTGCCTTTAATCTGGTTTTCCAAGGTGGGATCTCACTCAACCCCAATGTTTTCTTCATGTATTTTCAAAAATATTTTATTTATCTACTTGAGAGTGGAAAAACTAGATAGAGAAAATGGGCACATCAAGCCCTGCAGCCATTGCAAACAAAGTCCAGATGCATGTGCCACCTTGTCCATCTGCCTTACATAGGTATTGGGGAATTGAATCTGGGTCCTTATGCTTCAAAGGCTTCTGCCTTAACCAGGAAGCCATCTCTCCAGCCCCATGTTTTATTTCACTTAACCATTTTTTTTTCAGTTTATGGATGGTTTGTTTATTAATCTTTTTTTTTTTTTTTTTTTTTTTTTTTTGGTTTTTCAAAGTAGGGTCTCACTCTAGCTCAGGCTGACCAGGAATTCACTATGGAATCTCAGGGTGGCCTCGAACTCACGGTGATCCTCCTACCTCTGCCTCCCGAGTGCTGGGATTAAAGGCGTGCGCCACCACGCCCGGCTTGTTTATTAATCTTAAAGACAGTTTATTAAAAAAATCTTTCATTCTGATTTCCCCTTCTATCCACAGCTACCGTGCTTTTTTTTTTTTTCAAATATCTTCATTTATTTGCAAGCACAGAGACAGAGAATGGGTGCACTAGGGTCCCAGGTCTGCAAACTCCAGATGCATGTTACAGTTTTTCATCTGGCTTTGTGTGGGCATAGGAAACACAACCTGGGTCCCTTAGGCTTGGCAGGCAAGTGCTTGAACTGCTGGGCCATTTCTCCAGCCCTCCTCTTTAAAAGGAATAGTTATTTTGTAAGTAAAGGAGGGAAGAAAATCACCATGATTTTTTAATTTATATTTTATTCATTTATTTGAGAGAGAGAGAGAGGTAGATGGAAAGAATGGGCATGCCAGGGCTTCTACCTACTGCAAAGGAACTGCAGACACATGCCCCCTTGTGAATCTGGGTACCGCGGGTCCTGAGGAATAAAGCTGGGGTCCCTAGGCTTCACACGCAAACCCCTTACCTGCTAAGCCATTTCCAAAGCTTCCCCCTCCCCCTTTTTGTTTTTTTGAGGTACGGTCTCCATCTAGACCAGGCTGACCTGGAATTCACTATGTAGTCTTAGTGTGGCCTCGAACTCATGGCGATCCTCCTGTCTCTACCTCCCAAGTGCTGGGAATAAAAGCGTGCGCCACTACGCCCGGTGTATCACCATGGGTTTTGAGACAAGCTCTCAAACTGGCCCAGACCTCTTAAGGCTGGTGTGTCCCTCAGTGGTAGAGCATTGGAGGGTGTGCCACCTTTGTGTTTCCAACTCCCACGTGCTGGGATCACAGGCTTGAGTCACATCCCTGACCCCATCCCGTCTCTGGATGGGTTTTATGTTTTCTTGTTCCAGGGAGAGTTTCATTCTAGCTCAGGCTGATCTGAAACTCATTCTGTAGCCCAAGGCTTGCCTGGAAGGTTGGAGTTGATCCTCCAACTTCTGCCTCGCAAGTGCTAGGATTAAAGGTGTGTGCCACCAAACCCTGATCTGGGCTGTTTTTTTTGCTTTGTTTTTTAATTTTGTAATAAGGTCTGCACATGTAGTCCACATTGGCCTTGAACTCTTTTGATTTCTGAGGTAGGGTCTCACTCTAGCCCAGGCTGACCTGGAATTCACTATGTAGTCTGAGGGTGGCCTCAACGCACGGTGATCCTCCTACCTCTGCCTCCTGGGTTTAAAGGCGTGCACCCCCACTCCTGAGTTCTTGAACTTTTTTTTTAATTTAAAATATTTTATTTTTATTAATTTGACAGAGAAAGAGGAGAGAGAGAATTTGTGTGCTAGGGCCTCAAGCCACTGCAAACAAAATCCAGACGTGTGTGCCTCCTTGTCCATCTGCCTAAGATGGGTGCTGGAGAATCGAACCTGGGTGCTTTGCTTTGCAGGCAAATTCCAGATTCATGTGCTACCTTAGGCATCTGGCTTTATGTCGGGACTGGGAATGGAACGCAGGTTGTGAGGGTTTTGCTGGCAAGTGCCTTAACCACTAAGCCATCTCTCCACCATGAAACTTGCTTTTTTTAGTTTTGGTTTAGTTTGGTTATTCGTGGAATAACTCTAGCCCAGGCTGAACTGTAATTCACTATGTGGTCTCAGCGTGGCCTCAAACTCACAGTGATTCTCCAACCTCTGCCTCTTGACTGCTGAGATTAAAGACTTGTACCAACCACTTTCACTTACTGTGGAGATGAGGAAGTACTATTCTAAGTGTCCATGTCAGCAGCTGTCCCCTCACTCTGCCTGCCCAGGCTCAGAGCCCATGTCTCTTGTCTCCTTGTCTTAGGAGCTTTGAGACCACCCTAAGGCAGGCCAGGGATGCGGAAGCATGTCCAATCCAGCCACTTGTGCAAACATACAAGTGGCTCTGCCTCTGTAGTACCCCTGGGCCAGCAGGACCCAGGCTGAGGATGTCACCCGGCGCTCCCGGCCGCAGGCCCTGTACTCTTGCCGGAAGGCAGCCTCAGCATCATCCCCTGGGCTCAAATTTTGGTTCTGCCACCAGACAAAATGTTCACTGGTGTTCCTAGTCTTGGCACATGTTGCCAAATTGCCAAAGCATCCTTGTTTTTTTTTTTTTGTTTTGTTTTGTTTTTTGTTTTTTTTTTTTTGCATCCATGATTTGTGTTTGGGTTTATTTGGAGGTTGGGCCCAGGCTGATCTGGAACACACTCTGTAGTTCCACGTGGACCTGGAACTTACATTGACCCTCCTATTGCTGTATCCTGAGTGCTGGGATTAAAGGCATCCAGCTCCCATCCGTGGGTGGACTCGAACACTTGCTGATCCACTTACCACTGCCTTCCAAGTGCTGGGATTATAGGTGTCCAACTCACATTCATGGTTTTAAAGAGATGTAATTTTGTGCTTTTTATTTTTAAACTTCCTGGGATAATTCACATATCACAGTGCACTATCCTGAGGTTTTAGTTGGTTTATGTATGTAACTATCTCCCAATCAATTCAGAACATTTTTATTGTCTCCAAAATTGTAAACACTTGTGTAGCTGTAATTTGTCTTTTTTTGTCACCATCCTCCCTCCTTCTCGAGGTCCTGCTTGTTCTCAGTGTCTGTCGCTGCACTGCATGCATATGTGCCCATTCTCCATTTCTGCACCTCTGTCTCTGACCAGCCTTCAAAAATGCTTGTTTGTTTGTTGTTTTTTAATCAAGGTCTCACTTTGTCTCTGGCTATCCATCAGAATTTTTTTTAGTCAAGGTCTCACTCTAGCCCAGCCTAAGCTGGAACTCATCCAGTAGAGCCCAGCTGGCTTTGCACTTAGGCAGTCCTCTTCCCTTAGCCTCCCAGTGCTGGGATTCCAGGTGTGAGCGCCACACCTGGTCTGAGTCTCTAAATTGGGAGCAGGTGGTTTTGATTTGCAAACCCATGGGCACTTAAACCACTATGCCGCTAGATGGCGCTCGCAGGCTAGTTCTGCCACTGAGAACACTAGGCTCACACTTTGCTTGCTGTGGTTCCTCTCCCAGTTTTTGTTTTGAAATGCCCTCACCTGTTCATGGGGAAAGAGCAGGCCTTCTGTGAAGTCTCAGAGCAGTTGGGGAGCCAAACATCTGACTGCCATGTTTTCCTCACTGTAACAGCAAATGCATGGTAATTCTCCCTGTGAGGCCCTGTGTGAGCTTCAGGTAGCAGCCTCATACCAAAGAGAAGTATCTGATCACTTTTTCCTTCCTCTGGTCCAAGGGGACTGCATTGCTTCACTGAGTTCAGAGACACTGAGCTTGGTCCTCTTGCCACTGGGTAATTGCATGCTATTAGCATATCCATTAGTCCAAATGACTTGTATGAAACAAAGGCTTCTGCATTGCAAAGAAAATGGTTAACAGAAGGAAGGCACAATTCAGATTGGGAAAAAGTATTTACAAAGCACATATTATCCAGCTTTTGCAATGTCGTAGTGAACTTTCTAAGACAATTAACTTATATAGGAGAAAGTTTTTTGTTTTTTTTTTTCCAAAATAGGGTGTCACTCTAGTCCAGGCTGACCAGTAATTCAGTAGGTAGTCTCAGGGTGGTCTCAAACTCATGACAATCCTACCTCTGCCTCCTGAGTGCTGGGATGAAAGGTGTGCACCACCACGCCTGGCATGAATGGTGTTTTAGGTTTGTATTTCATTTTTATTTATTTCTTTAAGAGAGAAAGGGCATGGGTCTCCAGGGCCTTTAGCCAGTACAAATGAACTCCAGATGCATGGACCACCTTGTGTATCTGGCTTACATGGGTCCTGGGGAATCAAACCTGGATCCTTTGGCTTTGCAGACAGATGCCTTAACCACTAAGCCATCACTCCAGCTCAAGGATATAGGTTTTACTTGACTCATAGCTCTGCAGGTTCCAGAACAAGGTTATGTAATCCCATTGAATTGGGACTATGACAAGGCTGCACACTATAGGAGCACATGGATGAGGAAACTGTTTACCTCATGAGCTGGGAAACAGAGACTTGTGTCCCACAATGCTCTTCAAGAGAATTCCTTCAGTGACCTAAACTTTTTCCACAAGGTCCCATCTCCTAAATGTCTCACCACCTCCCAGTAGCAGCATAATGAGACCTTTAACACAGGACCCTTTAGGGTGGGCACATATCCAAACCTTCACAAGTGGCTAGGGATTAATATCCAAAACACAAAGGATTCAAACCACTTCAGAAGAAAGCAGACAAAAAGATGAATAGAGGGGCTGAGGAGATGGCTAGCAGTTAAAGGCACGTGGTTGCAAAGCCTGTCAGCAGAGGTTTTTTTTGTTTCTTTGTTTTGTTTTGAGGTAGAGTTTCACACTAGTCCAGGCTGACCTGGAATTCACTATATTTTCTCAGCGTGGCCTCGAACACATGTTGATCCTCCTACCTCTGCCTCCCCAGTGCTGGGACTCAAGGTGTGTGCCACCACACCCAACTCAGCCCAAGTTTGATTCCCCACTACCCACATAAAACCAGATGCACAAATTGGTAGGCACATATATATGTAATTGATTTGCCATGGCAAGAGGCCCTGGCACACCTATGTTCTCTCTCCTTCAAATAAATGAAAATCTTTAAAAAGATGGACATTTTCCTAAAGCAGGCATAAGTAGCGGACAGATGTATGTGAAAGTGCTCAACACCTCTAATCAGATTTTATAAATGAGTTCAGTTGTTGAGAATCCCTGTGCTATGCACCTCCTTGTCAACCCTTGAAGCCACATCTGTGGGACGGGACCCAGCATGGTCTGCTTGGGTGCTGACTAGGTGCTTCCCATGGGCAGCGTGTTCATTTGAAGGGATGTACATTCTCCATAGACTCAGGTGTTTTTGTTTGGTTAGTTGTTTTTTCAGGTGTGGTTTCGCTCTGCTTGGGATGACCTGAAATTCACTTTGTATCTCCATAGTAACCTGAAACTCACAGTGATCCTCCTACCTCTGCCTCCCAAGGGCTGGGGTTAAAAGAATGTGCCAATACACCTGGCCTATATTGTTGGTTTCAAAGTAGGGTCTCACTGTAGCATAGGCTGAGCTGTGATTCACTATGTACTCTCAGGGTGGCTTCAAACTCACTACCTCTGCTTCTGGAGTGCTGGAATTAATGATGTGCACCACCACACCCAGCTCATTTGCTTTCTTCCATCCTTAATCATAAGTCCCAAGTCCAGTACTTCAGCCTGTGATCTTTAGAGATTGGGCCTTCGCATAGATTATAAGGGTTGTTTTGAGGTGAGTGAGATGATTTGAGACAGTTTCATGCACCCCAGGCTGGCCTTTACCTCACTATGTAGGATGGCCTGGATTCCTTACCCTCCATCTGCGAGTGCTGGGAAGACAGGCACATGCCACCACCCACTCCAGTTTATGTAGTGCTGGACACTGAGCCCAGGCTTTGTGCACGCTGGGCAGGCACACGACCACCTGAACTTCATCTCCTAACCTGTGGGTCCCTGGTTCTTCAGAGGGCCGTTGGGCCCCCGCTCCCTGGAGGGATCCAGGCAGGCGTGGAGCAGGGTCTTGAGTGCCTGTGAGTGGGATGGGAACACCCGGGAGGCAGCGTGGGAGAGCAGCTCGTTCATTTGTCAGGGGAATGGGCTTGTAAGCAGTTGTGAAAGACGGGAAGAGGTACAGAGGTGTGGGTCATACAGGGATTGGTTAGTAAAGGTCCTGCTGATGCCTAATTAGCATGTAGTGATGTCACAGGTGACTGGGAAAGGGTTACATGGTCTAGGAAGTGGCAGGAAAAGGTATAGAGTAAGGCTGCAGGGGGATTGGCTGTGCAAAGGCTGCTGGATGACACCTCATTAACATATAGGGACATGTTGGGAAGCTGCAAGGGGTCACAAGGCTCTGGGCAACGTGCAACCTTAGTCTCATCAGGACGTCCAGGTGTCCAGGGCTGGGGGAGGGAGGGGCCCAACCTTGTGGGGGTCTAGGCCACTGCGACCTCCTGTGTTCCTAGGCCTTTAGCTGAGTCTGGCAGCTCAGGCCCGCTTTAACCCTCAGTGGCTCAGGGCCCTTACCTGTGCCCAAAACAACCCCACTTGTTCTTTTTAACGAAGTGGCGTTTGTGCCAAGTATTGTGGTGGATGTGTTTAGTCCCACCATTCAGGCATCTCTTGTAGGAGGATTGCTGTTTGGATGCTTGGACTACAGGAAAGTTGCAGGTCAGCCTGGCATAGAATGACACTACTGGAAACAAACAAGAATGTGCCATTTCTGTTTTATTATGCCTTTGATTACTATGTACTATGTACTAATGAGATGCTTAGTAGAACTTTTAGTTTTAAGAATTTATTGCTCTTTTCTGTTACAAAAAGGGGTTTGTTCTTCTCCAAAATGGGTGTGATCTCAAACTCCTGGACTCAAGTGACTCTCCCACCTCAGTCTTAGCAGCTCGGCTTACAGGCATGCGCCATTGTGCCCATTCTTGTACATTTCTTCCCTTGCTTGTTGCATACTGGAGTTGTTACTTCAAAAGGAAAATGCCTCAGTCAACACTTCCATTTGCATGGGGCACCCTAGGAAACAAAAGGAAAATAAAACATTTCCTAAAATATTGATTCAATTGCAGTGACATGTACTACAAAGTTAAATGTGATGTCATCAGCTAGCTTTGCTTCCAGGCCCTAGAGTGACATTTCTACAAGGAGATATTGGTTACTTACATTCAAGTGATTCCCGAGGGCCTTCAGCACGTGACAGTTCCAATTTGCTCCATATGTCAGAATCATCCTCCCCTGGGTACAACTCAGAGTCCACATCAAGCTCCAAATCAGTCCCACGAGGCTCACATCCTGTCAGAGGTGGTTCCTCAGAAGAGCTCACGTCACACCGAGTTCCTCTGTCAACTATGGACAGCAGGTCATCATGCTTGGCCACGGTCAATTTCTTCTGGAACTGGCCACATGTGCCTGCACAGCCCTCCTTCCCCTTCACTCTGGGGGTCACAGGGGGCTCTCATATGGGCCCCACTCCAGATTGCTGCTTCCCACAGTGCGACCGACTGACAACTTGGGAGGGAGACAGTGCTCGACTCCCAGTTTACCACCCTGCCTACTTCTTGATAAAGGCTGTCCTTGTGCACAATCAGCTGATGCTGTCCCTAACTTCTGGAAAATGCTCTATCTCATGGATGACACCTTCAGCCTCTCCGTCTCTGTGACCATCTTGACCACTAGGGATCAGGGCACTGAATTTGAAATTGCTCCTCAACCCATAGATCATCTCTCCACTTGGAGACACAGGAAAGGCTTCTGGATTCAAGCCTTCTGAGTTCTCTCTCAGGTTTTCCTCCCTGGCCTCCTCACATTCATCTCCCTTCTCCAGATCTTCACCTTGAACAAGCAAGGTTGAGAGATGGCTTAATAATTAAGGCACTTGCTGTGGAAGCATACGAACCCATGTTCAATATTCCATGTTCCATGTAAACCAGGCACACAGGTGACTAAGCACACATAGTTGCACATGCACACAAGGTGGCACACACATGGAACTGAAACTCACTGTCTGGAGGCAAGGTCAAGACAATTCTCTCTTTGGAACTAAAGGCCAGTCTGTTGGGTTAGCTTCAAAAAAGAAAAGAACAAGAGAAAAGAAAATAGCCAGCCAATGTGGTGCATGCCTTTATTCCCAGTGCTTGGTTGGGAGACAGAGGTAGGAGGACCGCTGTGAATTTGATGCCACCCGGAGACGATGTAGTAAATTCCAAGTCAGCCTTGTCCCGCTTGTCCTGTTCTTAGCTTCTTGGTTATCTGAGTGATTTCTTCAGAAATCAAATGCCTTAGTCAACTCTTCAGGGGGCACGGGGCACCCTAGGAAATAATGAGAAAACAAACATTTCCTAAAACATATTAGGATTCCAGATAGCAGAGAATGACTCAAGTGATCTTTAGTTCCAATCTCATGAAGGTCATTCTCACAATATGCTTTAGAGACACTGCATGGAAGGAAGGTCCTGTAGATTTAGTGACTGTCATGTGACCCAGGGAAATGGCTTGAAGGTATCAATACTTTGACATTGCCAAGGTTCTCTAGAGAAGCCTCAGGCTGCAGTGTAGGGAGAGTTTTCCAATTCAGACATTGGAAAAGTAAAGTCACAGGAATGATGGCTTCACCCCCAAACTCAGAGCAGTTGCATCACCTCCCCTGCTGCTTTTGCTGCTTGCTCTCTGCCTCCCAGGCTATTTGCCTCATTTTCTCCTCTGAATCCCTGACTGACAATGCTCCTGCCATGCAGAAAGCTCTGGATCAGCATCCCCTTCACAAAGTCTGGCAGCACACTGCCACTTTCTTAAAAACAATTTTATGTTCATTTTTTGAGGGTGACAGAGAAAGGGAGAATGAGCATGCCGGGGCCTCCAGCCACTGTAAACACACTCCAGATGTGTGTGCCCCCTTATGCATCTGGCTAACGAGGGTCCTGCAGAATCAAGCCTTGAACCAGGGTCGTTAGGCTTCACAGGCAAGCGCTCAACCGCTAAGCCATCTCTCCATGCCTCTTTGAGGCAGAACCAACCTGGGATTCAGTCGGGGAGCCCCTCAGACCGGGGGAGCTGTGACCTGTACTGCAAAGTTAATCGCAATGTCATCAGATAGCTTTACCTCCAGCCCTAAGTGGCACTTCCACAGGAAAACATTAGTTACTTACATTCCAGTGATCCAAGTGGGCCGTCAGCACGTGTCAGTTCTGACGTCCTCCATCTATATGAGTCTTCCTCCCCTGGGTACAACTCAGGGTCCACATGGGTCTGCAGATCAGTATGAGGCTCACTTCCTGTCAGAGGTGGATCCTCAGAATTGCTCAGGGCACACAGAGTTTCTTTTGCAAGTCTTGATGCCAGGCCATCCTCTTTCGCTGCTGCCGATTTCATCTGGTCTGTGCCACACGTTCCTGCACAGTCCTCCTTCCCCTTCACTCTCGAGGCCCCAGGGGTGCCCCGCAAGCACTTCTCTGAAAGTTCATGCCCATATGTTAATGCTACTCTTTCAGGTTAAAGAAGCTTCACTTTTCTCATGGTGCTGACCTCAGGGATGACTCAAAAGGCACCATAGTGCTGAGAAGTAACAGGAGTGCTCAGAACTGAAAGAACTCTATCACACCTTCCAAGGCTCAGGTCCATTGTGGAAAAGGTAGGGCAATGATGTAAGCAACAAAGAAAGGGTCGGACTCATTACAGTGCAATCCTCCAGACACAAATGGAGGATGCCCATGACCTGGCAGTGCCTGGTACTACCTACAAAAATCCCTCACTATAGGATGAAAAGATGACATCAAAATAAAGGAGACATTAGTTGACAAGGGAGGAAATATGGTGGAGAGTGAATTTGTGAAGGGGAATAGGGGAAGAGGAGAGAATTATCACGTTGTATTTTCTAGAATTCGGGAATTTGCCAATAAGAAATGTTTAGCACTACTCCAATCCCAGCACACAGGAGGCTGAGGTAAGAGGATCACCATGAGTTCAAGGTCACCCTGAGACTACATAGTGAATTCCAGGAAAGCCTGGGAAAGGTTTTAAAACAAACACAGCCAGGCAGGGTGGCACAAGCCTTTAATCCCCGCACTTGGGAGGCAGAGGCAGTAGGATCATGGTGAGATCAAGGTCACGGTGAGACTACAGAGTGAATTCCAGGTCAGCCTGGGCTAGCATGAGACACTGTCTGAAAAAAACAAAACAAAGAAACAAAAAATCTCTTACCTGCCCCTACAGGAATGGGACTGGGGACCCCATCTCCATTCTGCTGGAGCACACCCTGCACGGAAGACTTAGTGTTGTTTCCAGTGACGCACGGGTTCATTTCGGCAGCTGTTTTATTTTCCAGGCTGAAAGACAGGTTATCAGTATAGGACAGTCACATAGTGACCTACAGAGGGATGCTGTGATGTAGCCATTCGCCTCCTTAACTCTACAGGCATGGACCTGGCTGCATCTTTTGCCTCTGCAAGACCCAGGGTTCCTGGCTTCCTTCCAAACACCACATATGAACTACTTCAGACTGGGTGGCAGGTCCCAGAAGTGTCCTGGGACAGGGATTCAACACTGCTTCCATGTAGGCTTCAAAGACACATAAAGCAGGGCTTGGTGGCTCCCCTGTATAACCTCAGCTGAGGTATGAGGATCAAAATTTCAACGCCAGGCAGGAGATTTGGCTCTGGAGTTAAGACACTTGCCTGCAAACCAAACGACCCAGGTTCAATTCCCCAGAGCCTACATGAGCCAGATGCACAAAGTCATGTATGTGCAGGAAGTTTGTATGCACTGGCTGGAGGCCTTACGATGCCCATTGTCTCTCTCTCTTTCTCTGATTTGACTTTTTGCTTTTTCTAATAAATAAATAAAATGAAAATATTTTTAAAAGTACAAAGCCAATATTGGCTACATGGGCAAACCATATTAACAAATTAAAAAAGAAAACACGTAAGCCAGCCCAGAACAGGGTGTGGTGGCACGCCTTAATCCTAGCACTGGGGAGACAGAGGCTGGAGGATCACTGGGACTTCCAGGCCAGCCTTGGACTACAGGGCAAGTTTCAGATCAGCCTGAGATCGAGTGAAATGTTACCAGGAGAAAGGAAAACAAAACCAAAAGCAGCTCAGAGACAGGATGGGGTCAGGGATTCGACTGAAGACTGTGATGCCAACACTCGGGAGTTAGAAACACAAAGGCGGCACACCCTCCAGTGCTCTACCACTGAGGGACACACCAGCCTTAAAGACGCCTGGGCCTGCTTGCCTCAAAAACCATGGTGCTTCTCTTCCCTCCTTGCTTGCAAATGAAAAATATATTTTAAAATTGAGGGCTGGAGAAAAGGCTAAGCAGGTAAAAGAGTACCCACATAAAGCCACATGCACTAAGTGTCACAGGCATCTGGAGTTTGCAGTGGCGGGAGCTCCCGGCACACCCATTCTCTCTGTCATTCTTCTGGCAAATAAACGAAAATATTAAAAAAAAAATGGGACCTGTAGATAGCAGAAGGAACCAAAATGAATGTTTGTAAGAAGTATTTATGATTAAGAAAGAGAAGGTCTGTAAAATGGAACAAAAGTTAAAATAAAACACTGGAATGGAGAGATGGCTTAGTGGTTAATGCACTTGCCTTTGAAGCACAAGGATCCATATTCAAGTCATTAGTACCTATGTAAGTCAGATGCACAAGTGTTACGTGCATCTGCACTTTGTTTGCATTAGACGGAGTCCCTGGTGTGTCCATTCTCTCTGTCTATCTGCCTCTAAACCCCACTCTCTCAAACAAATAAAACTTTTTAAAAAATCAATAAGCCATTTGTGGTGGTGCATGCCTTTAGGCAACACTTGGGAGGCAGAGAGATAGGTGGAATGTCATGAGTTTGAGGCCACACTGAGACTACACAGTGAATTCCAGGTTACCTTGCGCTAGGATGACACCCTACCTCAAATACCAAAAGTAAAATTATATATATATATATATATATATTTAACTATGAGTAAACAAACATTGGACTAGAGTGAGATCTTTACTTGAAAATCAGGAAATAGAAAATAGAGCCAGGTGTGGCAATACATGCTCTTTTTTTTTTTTTCCCAGATGGGCTCTCCTTGTAGCCCAGGCTTGCCTGAAGTTCCCTATGGAGTCTCAGGGTGGCCTAGAACTCGTGACAATCCTCCTACCTGTGCCTCCCAAGTGCTGGGATTAAAGGCGTGTGCCACCACACCCGGTGCAACACACGCTCTTAATCCCCGCACTGGATCTCTCTCTGAGCATTCAAGGACAGGCAAGGACTACATAGGACAATCATGATTAGCCTGGTCTAGAGTTGGACCCTACATTAAAAAATGAAATGAAATAGACTAAAATTAAAACTTTGGAATATAGCTCAGTAGTATAATGCTGGCCCATTGCCCTAACCCTGAACATAAAGCCAAGGCAGACACACTGGAAGGAATGCAGAAAGCTCTGGGCCCATCTGGACTACAGGGTGTATTTCAGGTCCCTCTTAGTTACAGTAAAAACCTGCCACAAAACAAATAAATAAATAAAAATAACCCAGTTGGGCATGGTGGTATACACCTTTAATCACACCACTCAGGACGCGGAGGTAGGAGAGGATCTGAGTTCAAAGCCACCCTAATACTACAGTGAATTACAGGTCAGCCTGGCTAGAGAGAGATCAGACTTAAAAAAAAAAAAAAAGGGTGGGGGATGCTAGACAGATGGTCAGCAGTTAAAGACATTTGCTCTCAAAACTTCTGGCCAGGGTTCATTACCCAGCCACCCACATAAGTCTGATCAACAAAAGTGGCCACAGCATCTGGGGTTCTTTAGAAAGAGCAAGAAATCCTGGTATGACCATGCTCACAAACATGTATATGAAAAGTAACCATAGGGCTGGAGAGATGGCTTAGCAGTGAAGCGCTTGCGTGTGAAGTCTAAGGACTCCAGTTCGAGGCTCCATTCCCCAGGACCCATGTTAGCCAGATACACAAAGTGGCGCATGCATCTGGATTTCAATTGCAGTGGCTAGAAGCACTGGCACGCCCATTCTCTCTGCCTCTCTCTCTCTGTCACTCTCAAATAAATAAAAATGAACCAAAAAATATTTTTTAAAAAAAGTAACCACAAATAATAATTAATAATAAAAGGTAGGAGACCTGGGTGTGGAGGCACACACCTTTAATCCCAGCATTGGAGGCAGAGGTAGGAGGATCACTGAGTTCCAGGCCATCCTGAGACTACATAGTGAATTCCAGTTCAGTCTGGGCTAGCGTGAGACCTGACCTAGAAAAACTAAAAACAAAATCAAAAAACAAAACCCAGGGAGCCAGGCTTTGGGTGACCTAGCAATCTCACAGCAAGGCCTACCAGGTTGCATACATATAAGGACTTGAGAACCCATCCCTTGGCCTCAGCTTCTCCAGGAATCTCTCCCCTTGCAGCACCCTTGCCTGGGCCTGAGGAGTCTTTCCCTGGTTAACCTTGTGTCCCACCTTCTCCCACTCAGCCTGCTTCCCTGCCTCCCACCGAGCCCTGCCCTCCCCTTACCTGATGTCTGCTCAGAGATGGGAAGATGCTCAGTGGCTTGTGGGGAAGACCTGCGCACTCTGAGCCCGAAGCTGCTCTAGCAGAACCTCTGCTGTGACTCCTGCTTTTATCCTGCCAGACAGGAGCTGATGGGAGGCACCGCCCCCACCACGCCCAGCTTAGCAGAGGCTCACTCTAGGCCAGGCTGGCTTTGAACTCACAGTGCTGCTCTTATCTAGGTCTCTGATGCAGTGCTGGGATTAAAGGCTTGTGCTACCTTACCACACCTTATTATTGTTGTATTTGTTTTCTGTAGGGTCTCACTCTAGCCAAGGCTGACCTGGAACTCAATATGCTCCTCCTACCTGGTGTCTGATGCAGTGCTGGGGTTAAAGGAGTGAGCCTGGCCTGCAGCATTTTTGTTTTCTAATGTGTGGTCTCACTCTATGGAGGCTGACCTGAAACCCACCATCTGGGTCCTCTGACCTCAGCCTCCCTAGTGCTGGCATTAAAGGTTTTATCACCATGCCAGGATAGCATACATACATACATACATACATACATATATATTTGTGAGAAACACAGAGAGACACAAAAAGTGAATCAGGGCCTCTAGCCGTGCAAAGGAACTCCAGGCACATGGGTCACCATGTTCATCTGATTTATGTGCCTTCTGGGGAATGGAACCAGGGTCCTTTGGCTTTGCAGATAAACACCTTAACCATTAAGCCATGTCTCCAGGTCCCTTTCAGTTTTTCTGAGTAGGTCTCACAACATAGCCCGGGCTAGCATCAAATGATTACTCCTTTCCAAACTTCAAGTGCTCATGTGGTGGGATTATAAGCATTTCTCCCTACCTGGACATGCACCACCAACTCTTCACTGTTTTGTTCCATTTAGACAGAAGGTGTACCAATGTAGCCCAGGCTGACCTTGAACTCTAGATCACTCTGCCAAAACTCTCAAGTCTATGTAGTCAGTGTGGCTTTGAACTCATGGTGAACCGCCTACCTCTGCCTCCTGAAGTGCTGGGGTTAAAGGTGTGTGCTACCACACCCTGATCTGGGCTGTTTTATTGGTTTGTTTTTTAATTTTGTAACAAGGTCTGCACATGTAGTCCACATTGACCTTGTACTCTTGGTTTTTCGAGGTAGGGTCTCACTCTAGCCCAGGCTGACCTGGAACTCACTATGTAGTCTCAGGGTGGCCTCAACTCACAGTGATCCTCCTAACTATGCCTCCTGTGATTAAAGGAGTGTACCCCCACTCCTGGCTTCTTGAACTTTTTTTTAATTTAAAATATTTTGTTTTTATTTATTTGACAGAGAAAGAGGAGAGAGAGAATATGTGTACTAGGGCCTCCAGCCACTGCAAACAAAATCCAGATGCGTGTGCCTCCTTGTCCATCTGGCTAAGGTGGGTGCTGGAGAATCGAACCTGGGTACTTTGCTTTGCAGGCAAATTCCAGATGCATGTGGCGCCTTAGGCATCTGGCTTTATGTGGGGACTGGGGAATGGAACTCAGGTTGTTAGGGTTTTGCTGGCAAGTGCCTTAACCACTGAGCCATCTCTACACCATGAAACTTGCTTTTTGCAGTTTTGGTTATTCGAGAAAGGCTCTCACTCTATCCCAGGCTGAACAGTAATTCACCATGTGATCTCAGCGTGGCATCAAACTCACAGTGATTCTCCGACCTCTGCCTCTTGGGGGCTGAGATTAAGGGTTTGTACCCACCACACCCGTGCCCAGGATGGAATTTAAAAACATGTTTCCTAGGTGTGTTGGCCTGGACTGATGTCCTAGTCTCAGGTGATCTTCCTGCCTCAGCCTCCCAAGTACCCCAAACTACAAACAAACAAATTTTATCTATTTATGTATTTAGAGAGAGCATTTCCTATAGCTCAGGCTGGCCTGAAACTCTCCATACAGCTGAAGCTAACCTTGATCTCCTGATCCTCCTACCTTAAGCTCACAAGGGTTGGGATGTAAGGTGCATGCCACCACACCTTAATTTCTAAACAGACTCTATGTTACTAAAATAGTTTTTGAGTAGGGCGTGGTGGTGCACGCCTTTAATCCCTGCACTTGGGAGGCAGATATAGGAGGATCATTATGAGTTCAAGGCCACCCTGAGACTACATAGTGCATTCCAGGGAAGCCTAGGCTATAAGCAGACCCTACCTCAAAAAGCCAAAAAGAAAAAAAAAGTTATTGAGCCAAGCATGGGGCCACTACCCTGTGAGCCCACCACTGGTGATGTTGAAGCAAGAGGTTCACTTTGAGGCCAGCCTAAGCTGCTTAGTTGAACTCAGTCTCCAAAAGAAAGCTTCAGCAGTGTGTGGTGATGCACGCCTTTAATCACAGCACTAGGGAGGAAGAGGTAGGAAGACTACCATGACTTCAAGGCCACACTGAGACTACATAATGATTTCCAGGTCAGCCTGGGATAGAAAAATAATCCTACCTTGGTGAACGAAAAAACACAAAAAACAAAAAACAAAACAAAACAAAAAAACCCAAAAAACAAAAAACAAAAAACTACCTTCTTGTGCTAGAGAGATAGCTCAGTAGTTAAAGTGCCTGTCTTCAAAGCCTACTGAACTGGGATTGATTCCTTGGTACCCACATTAAGCAAGATGCACAAAGTGGCACATGCATATGCATCTGGAATACATTAGCAGCAACTGGAGGCCCTGGCACACCCAATCTTTCTGTCTGTCTCTCCCTTTCCTCTGTCTCTCTTTGGTGGTGAATAAGCAAATAAAAACATTTAAAGCTAGAGAGATTGCTTACTGGTTAAGGATCCAGGTTCAATTCCCCCTAATCATGTAAGCCAGATGCAAAAGGTGATGCATGTGTCCCAGTAATCCGGAGGAAGAGGTGGGAGGATCGCTGTGAGTTCAAGGTCACCCTGAGAATGCAGAGTTAATTACAGGTCACCCTGGACCAGAGTGAGAACCTACCTTGAAAAACCGAAGGGGGACGGGGGGAAACAGGGCTGTAGTGTTACAGAAAACTGAATCCAACACAGATGGCATCAGAGACACAGTGGAGAATCACAAAATGCATTCAGGTCAACATGGACTCGCAGAAAAACCTTCCTGAGTATTGAGCTGAAGGACTCAGGAAGCCATAATAAGCCTCAGAATCATCAATAGGCCTAAGTGTCTACTTCCCAGCAAGGTCAGTTCCCTGATAAGGAGGAATAGACTGTCTGCACCATGCGTTCCTGTGGTCATAAATAAGTTTGCTTAAAATAAGTTTGTTTAAGTTCCTCAAATGCACATAGCCAATTACAATAAAGGTTACCTAATCTGCTTGGAATCCCCCTAGCTCCCTGCCCACCAGCTTTGCCCACCAGTATCCTGAGCCTATCAGAAAAATAAAAGTGCACTTACTGCTTAAATCAACCAATCATGTAACCATTCCCGTACTTCTCCCTACTTCTTTGTTCAAATCCCTATAAAATACCTGCCCCCCTGCTGCTCAGGGCTCTTGTACAGATCCACTGTGCTGGTGAAGTCAAGAGTCCGAGCTGTGACAGCTCAGAGGTTTTATAGCACAGTATGGCAGGCAGTCTGACAGTATCTTGAGTTTTTTTTTTTTTTTTTTTTTACATGATTTGGTTGCACAAACAGAATATTTCTTAGCAGTCAGTGATAGAACAGAAAGCTCTTTCTTTTGGAGTATTGCTTTTTTACTCTGGCTCCCAAGTGCTGGTATTAAAGGCATGTGCTACCACACCAGGCTTAATAAAAATAGTTTAAAAAATAAAAGTAATTGAAGCTGGGCGTGGTGGCATATGCCTTTATCCCAGCACTTTGGAGGCAGAGATAGGATTGCCATAGTTCAAGGCCACACTGATACTACATAGTTAATTCCACATCAGCCTGGACTAGAGTGAGACCTTACCTGAACAAACCAAAATAAATAAATAAATACAAAATAAAAATAAAACTCATTGAAATCCCGAAGCTATTCGACTTCTGGCTTTACTTTCACTAGGTATACCCATTGGTACTAATCTCTACCATCCCTGCAGGGATGCAATATTGTTTTTGTTTCATTATTTTTTCTGATAAGGCAGCTCCAGTAGCTTCTGTTTTGCCTTTCCAACCATTATAGCCCTCATGTCACGAGTCAGGGAACCAATGTGTAGGTATTTTACCAACTGATACCTATCCCAATTATCCATTCTGGAACCATGGGATGTGTTTAGGGACCGACTGTGAGAACTTGCAGAAGACACTAGGACATGAAAAGACATCTCCAGCCCTTCAGATTATAGTTCTGCATATTTCCCCCCTGTGTGTCAGATGTGCGACTCTGGAAAGTATAATTGTGTTTTCACTAAGCCAAATGAGAGCTTGAAGTCAGCTGTGCACAGCACTGGGATATGAGCATTCTCCTCTCTTCTCTCAAATTTCTGTTCTAATTAAACATCACATATTCCAGGAAATGGCATCATTAACAGTATCTTAATATCACATTAGAAAGTCCAGATAAGGAAATGACAAGTAAACAAAACATTTTTTCTTCTTTCCTTTTTTTGTTTTGGTTTTCAAGGTAGGGTCACTGTAGCCCAGGCTGATTTGGACTTCACTATGGAGTCTCAAGGTGGCCTTGAACACATGCTGGTCCTCCTGCATCTACCTCCACAGTTTTGGGATTAAAGGCATGTACCACCATGCCTGGATGTGGGCATTTTATATGATTTATAGTTTGTTTAAAAATTTTCTGTTGTTGGTATTATTTTTGTAGTTGTTTTTAGACAAATTGCCATGTACTCCAAGCTATCCTTGAACTCACTATGTAACCGAGGCTGACCTTGAACTCCTCATTCTCCTGCCTCCCCCTCCGTATTCCTGGATTGGAGGCCTGTGCCACGACGGCCAGCTCTCCTCATCTGTTAATGATGTTAGTTGATGTAGGATAGATTTTGTTACATTTAACCATTTTTAGTTAGAGGTAGTTTAGTTTTCAATGCATTTCTGTCTGGTTGGTAAAAAAATTCAGCACAGCAGTAGCTATCAAACCCCAAAATCATGATGCAGGATGGAATTTCTGAGCATTATTTTACAAACCTTGTATTTATGTGTAAAATTACTGGTGATTCAGCAATCACTTCATGTAATATTTGCTGTGCTGTGTCGCGGATGCTCATGACTTAAGGATGGGTCAGGATGTCCTCGATGTGTGTGGCAGTCAGACAGCTGCAGGCTTGCTGGTTCTGGCTACAGTCTCCCTTACTGTCTCACCAGATCTTCCCTCTCTGCATCTCAGGGAGTTAAATGGAGGGAGCCAATAACAAGCCGCTGTCTGTTGAGCAGCTGCATCAAGGCAAGATGTCACAGGGCAAGAATTAGCAGTTCAGTGCATTTAGAAGAAACACAGTGTCTGAGCTTTGGTGACACACTTTCACTTATTGCTGGAGATGAGGAAGTACTATTCTAAGTGTCCATGTCAGCAGCTGTCCCCTCACTCTGCCTGCCCAAGCTCAGAGCCCATGTGTCTGATCGCCTTGCCTTTGAGACCACCCTAAGGCAGGCCAGGGATGCAGGAAGCATGTCCAATCCAGCCACTTGTGCATACATACAAGTGGCTCTGCCTCTGTAGTATCCCTGGGCCAGCAGGACCCAGGCTGAGGCCATCACCCGGCGCTCCCGGCCGCAGGCCCTGTACTCTTGCAGGAAGGTGGCCTCAGCATCAGCCCCAGGGCTGGAATTTTGGTTCTGCCACCAGATAAAATGATCACTGGTGTTCCTAGTCTTGGCATATGTTGCCAAATTGCCACAGCATCTTTTTTTTTTTTTTTTTTTTTTTGCATCCATGATTTCTGTTTGGCTTTATTTTCAGGTTGGGCCTCACTGTAGCCCTGGCTGATCTGGAACACACACTGTAGTTCCACGTGGGCCTGGAACTTACATTGACCCTATGGATGCCTCCTCAGTGCTGGGATTAAAGGCATCCAGCTCCCATCCCTGGGTGGACTCGAACACTTGCTGGTCCTCTTACTGCTGCCTCCCAAGTGCTGGTATTAAAGGTGTCCAGCTCGCATTCATGGTTTCAAAGAGATGTAATTTTGTGCTTTTTATTTTAAAACTTCCTGGGATAATTCACATTTCACAGTGCACTCTCCTGAGGTTTTAGTTCGTTTATGTTATGAAACTATCTCCCAATCAATTTAAAACATTTTTATTGTCTCCAGAATTGTAAACACTTGTGTAGCTGTAAATTGGCTTTGTTTGTCACCATCCTCCCTCCTTCTCGAGGTCCTGCTTGTTCTCGGTGTCTGTCACTGCACTGCATGCATATGTGCCCATTCTCCATTTCTGCACCTCTGTCTCTGACCAGCCTTCAGAGTTGCTTGTTTCTTTGTTGTTTTTTAGTCAAGGTCTCACTTTGTCTCTGGCCATCCATCAGAAATTTTTTTAGTCAAGCTTTCACTCTAGCCTAGCCTAAGCTGGAACTCACCCAGTGTAGCCCAGCTGGCTTTGCGCTTAGGCAGTCCTCTTCCCTTAGCCTCCCAGTGCTGGGATTCCAGGTGTGAGCCACCACACCTGGTCTGAGTCTCTAAATTGTGAGCAGGTTTGGGGTTTTTTTTGTTTTTAGAGGTAGGGTCTCACACTAGTCCAGGCTGACCTGGAATTCACTATGTAGTCTCAGGATGGCTTTGAACTCACAGCAAACCTCCTACCTCTGCCTCCCCAGTGCTGGGATTAAAGGCCTGCACCACCACATCCTGCAGGTTGTTTTGATTTGCAAGCCAATGTACACTTAAACTGCTGTGCCGCTAGATGGCACTCTAAGCCCAGTTCTGCCACTGAGAACACTGGGCTCACGTTTTGCTTGCTGTGGTTCCTCTCCCAGTTTTTGCTTTAAATTCCTTCACCTGTTCATGGGGAAAGATCAGACTGGAGCAGGCTTTCTATGAAGAGTCTCAGAACAGTTGGGGAGCCAAATACCTGACTGCCACGTTTTCCTCACTGTAACAGCAAATGCATGGTAATTCGCCCTGTGAGGCCCTGTGTGAGCTTGAGGTAGCAGCCTCATACCAAAGAGAAGTATCTGATCACTTTTTCATTCATCTGGTCCAAGGGGACTGCATTGCTTCACTGAGTTCTGAGACACTGAGCTTGGTCCTCTTGCCACTGGGTAATTGCATGCTATTAGCATATCAATTAGTCCAAATGACTTGTATGAACAAATGTATCTGCATTGCAAAGAAAATGGTTAACAGAAGGAAGACACAATTCAGATTGGGAAAAAGTATTTAGAAAGCACATATTAGCTAGCTTTTGCAATGTCATAATGAACTTTCTAAGACAATTAACTTATATAGGAGAAAGTTTTTTGTTTTTTTCTTCTTTTGTTTTCTTTTTTTCTAAATAGGCTGTCACTCTAGCCCGGGCTGACCAGGAATTCACTAGTTAGCCTGAGGGTGGCCTCAAACTCATGACAATCCTACCTCTGCCTCCTGAGGGCTGGGATGAAAGGTGTGTATTACCACTCCTGGCATGAATGGTGTTTTAGATTTGTATTTTATTTTTATTTGTTTCTTTAAGAGAGAAAGGGCATGGGTCTCCAGGGCCTTTAGCCAGTACAAATGAACTCCAGATGCATGCACCACCTTGTGTATCTGGCTTACATGAGTCTTGGGGAATGGAACCTGGGTCCCTTGGCTTTGCAGACAGGTACCTTAACCACTCCAGTTAAAGGATATAGGTTTTAATTGACTCATAGCTCTGCAGCTTCCAGTACAAGATCATGTATTCCCATTGAATTGGGCCTATGAAAAGGCTACCCACTATAGGAGCACATGGATGAGCAAACTGTTTACCTCATGAGCTGGGAAACACAGAGACTAGTGTCCCACAATGCTCTTCATGAGAATTACCTCAGTGACCTAAACTTCTTTCACAAGGTCCCATCTCCTAAAGGTCTCACCACCTCCCAGTAGCACCATTATGAGACCAAGCCTTTAACACAGGATCCTTTAGGATGGGCACATAGCCAAACTTTTTCAAGTGTCTAGGGATTAATATCCAAAACCAAAGGATTCAAACAACTTCAAAAGAGAGCAGACAAAAAGATGAATAGAGGGGCTAAGGAGATGGCTTAGCAGTTAAAGGCACTTGGTTGCAAAGCCTGTCAGCCCAGGGTTTTGTGTTTGTTTGTTTTTTTTTTTTTTCTTTTCTTTTCTTTTGTTTTGAGGTAGACTTTCACTCCAGTCCAGGCTGACCTGGAATTCAGTATATTTTCTCAGGGTGGCCTTGAACTCATGGTGATCCTCCTATGTCTGCCTCCCCAGTGCTGGCATTAAAGGTGTGTGCCACCACACCCAACTCACCCCAGGTTTGATTCCCCACTACACACATAAAACCAGATGCACAAATTGGTAGGTACATGTATGTGTAATTGATTTGCCATGTCAAGAGGCCCTGGCACATCTATCTTCTCTCTCCTTCAAATAAATAAAAAGCTTTAAAAAGATGAATGGGATGATCATGTGATTTTTGTCCTTCAGTCCATTCACATAATGTATTGCATTTATCGATTTGCGTATGTTAAACCATCCCTGCATCTCAGGGATAAAGTGTAGCTTGGTCTGGATGATGTTTCTGATATATTCTTGTATTCTGTTTGCCAATACACACCTGCAAGGAAGACTGGGTAGTGTAGTTTCAAGTGACACACAGGTTCATTTCTGAAGATGTTTGGTCTTCCAGTACAAGACATTCACTTAGGGTCCTATAAATGGATGCTAGGATGTAGTCATATGCCTCCTTAACACTCTAGGAAGGGACCTGGCTGCATCTTTTGCCTCTGTAAGATCCAGGGTTCCTAGCTTCTACCAGATACCTCATATGAACTACTCCAGACTGGGTGGAGGTGGCAGGTTCCAGAAGGGTCCTGGGATAGGGATTCAACACTGCTTTCAACAAGGCTTCAAAGGCAGAGAAAGCCAGGCATGGTGGCTCACCCCTATAATCTCAGCTGAGGTAAAGGGGTCAGGAGTTCAAGGCCAGGCTGGAGGGATTGTTTAGTGGTTAAGGGTTTTGCTTTCTTTTTTTTTTTTTTTTTTTTTTTTTTTTTTGGTTTTCCGAGGTAGGGTCTCACTCTAGCCCAGGCTGACCTGGAAATCACTATGGAGTCTCAGGGTGACCTCGAACTCACGGGGATCCTCCTACCTCTGCCTCCCAAGTGCTGGGATTAAAGGCGTGTGCCACCACGCCCGGCTCGGGTTTTGCTTTCAAACCATAGGACCCAGGTTCACTTCCTTCCACCCATGGAAACCAGATCCACAAGGTTGTGCATGTGTCTCGAGTTTATTTGCACTGGCGTGCCCATTGTCTCTCTGCCTCTCACACTCACTCTCTCTCTCAAATAAATAAAAATAAAATATGTAAAAAGAAAGAGTTCAAGAGATGGAGGGATGGCTTAGAAGTTAAGGCATTTGCCTGCAAAGCCGAAGCACCCAGGTTCCATTCTCCAGGACCCACGTTATCCAAATTCACAAGGAGACACACACATCTGGATTTTGTTTGCAGGGGCTGGAGGCCCTAGCACACAAACTCTCTCCTCTTTCTCTGTCAAGTAAATAAAAATAAAATATTTTAAATTAAAAAAAAGAGTTCAATAAGCCAGGTGTGGGGGAACATGCCTTTGATCCCAGGAGGAAGAGGTAGGAGGTTCACTGTGAGTTGAGGCCATCGTGAGACTACATAGTGAATTTCAGGTCAGCCTGGGCTAGGGTGAGACCCTACCTCAAAAAGCCAAAAGAGTTCAAGGTCAATGTGGGCTACACATGCAGACCATATTACAAAATTAAAAAAAAAAAAAAAAAACAAAAAAAAAACAGCCCAGAACAGGGTGTGGTGGCACACACCTTTAATCCTAGCACTTGGGAGACAGAGGTTGGAGGATCAACTCCAACCTTCCAGGCCAGCCTTGGGCTACAGAATGAGTTTCAGATCAACCTGAGCTAGAGTGAAACTCTACCTGAAACAAGAAAACATAAAACCCACCCAGAGATGGGATGGGGTCAGGAATGTGACTCAAGCCTGTGATCCCAGCACGTAGGAGTTGGAAACACGAAGGTGGCACACCCTCCAATGCTCTACCACAGAGGGACACACCAGCCTTATAGAGGACTTGGCCAGTTTGAGAGCTTGTCTCACAACCCATGGTGATACACCAGGTGTAGTGGCGCATGCCTTTAATCCCAGCACTTGGGAGGTAGAGGCAAGAGAATCACCAGGATCTCAAGGCAACCCTGAGACTACATAGTGCATTCCAGGTCAGCCTGGTCTAGATGGAGACCCTACCTCGAAAAAACAAAAAGGGGGAGGGGGGCCGGGGAAATGGCTTAGCAGGTAAGGCATTTGCCTGTGAAGCCTAGGGACCCCAGCTCTATTCCGCAGGAGCCGCGTTACCCAGATTCACAAGGGGGGCATATGTCTGCAGTTCCTTTGCAGTAGCTAGAAGCCCTGGCATGGCCATTCTTTCTATCTACCTCTCTCTCTCTCAAATAAATTATATATATATATATATGTGTGTGTGTGTGTGTGTATATATATATATTCATGGTGATTTTCTTCCCTCCTTTGCTTACAAAACAGCTATTTCTTTTAAAGATGGAGGGCTGGAGAAATGGCCCAGCAGTTAAAGCACTTGTCTGGAAAGCCTAAGGAAGCCAGGTTGTATTTCCTATGTCCACACAAAGCCAGAAGCACAAACTGTCCCATGCATCTGGAGTTTGCAGTGCCTGGGACCCTGGTGCACCGATTCTCTGTCTCTCTGCTTGCAAATAAATGAAGATATTTGAAGAACCAAAACACATAAAAAGCATGGTGCCTGTGGATAGGAGAGGAAACCAGAATGAAGGAAAAGAGACACAGACAGAAGAATGGGTGTGCCAGGGCCTCCAGTTGCTGATAATGAATTCCAGATGCATATGCCACTTTGTGCATCTTTTTTTGTTGTTGTTTGTTTTGGTCTCACTCTAGCCCAGGCTGACCTGGAATTCACGATGGAGTCTCAGGGAGGCCTCAAACTCATGGCGATCCTCCTCCCTCTGCCTCCTGAGTGCTGGGATTAAAGGCGTGTGCCACCACGCCTGGCTAAATTTGTCCATCTTGCTTAATGTGGGTATCAAGGAATCAATCCCAGTTCAGTAGGCTTTGAAGACAGGCATTTTAACTACTGAGTGATCTCTTCAATCCAAGGTTGTTTTTTTTTTGGTTCTCCAAGGTGGGATCTTGTTCTAGCCCAGGCTGATCTGGAATTCACTATGTAGTCTCAGGGTGACCTTGAACTCATGATAACCCCCCTAACTCTTCCTGCAAAGTGCTGGGATTAAAGGCGTGCCTCAAACCACCCTGCTGATGCTTTCTTTTTGAGCCTGAGTTGCATTAAGTAGCATATGCTGGCCTCAAAGTGAGCCTCCTGCTTCCCCATCACCAGTGGTGGAGTGCTGGGCTCACCGGCATGAGCCACCATGCTGGGCTCAAAAACTTTCTTTCTTTCTTTCTTTCTTTCCTTCTTTCTTCTTCTTTTTTTTGGCTTTTTGAGGTCGGGTCTCCCACTAGCCCATGCTGTCATGGATTCACTATGTCCTTTCAGGGTGGCCTTGAACTCATAATGCCCTCCTACATCTGCCTCCCAAGTGCCAGATTAAAGGTGTGCACCACCACACCTGACTCAAAAACTATTTTACTACTATAGAGCCTCTTTAGGATTTGAGGTGTGATGGTGCATACCTTAAATCCCAACACTTGGGAGGTTAAGGTAGGAGGATCAGGAGTTCAAGGTCAGCTTCACCTGTATAGCGAGTTACAGGCCGGCCTCAGCTATAGGACATCCTGTCTCTAAATACATAAGTAGATAAAATTTGTATTTTTGTTTTTAGTCTAGGGTACTTGGTGGCTGAGGCAGGAAGACCACCAGAGCCTAAGACTTCAGTCCCAGCCTGACACATATAGGGAAATACATGTAAAAGTTCCATGCAGGGCAGGGTGTGGTGGTCATGCCTTTAATCTCAGCACTCAGGAGGCAGAGGTAGGAGAATGATTGTGAGTTTGAGGCCATGCGGAGACTTCACAATGAATTCCAGTTAAGCCTGGGCTAGAGTGAGAACCTAACTCGAAAAACCACAAAAAACTGAAAATTGAAAAAAGTAAACTTTCATGGTGTAGAGATGGCTCTGTGGTTAAGGCACTTGCCACCAAAACCCTAAGAAGCTGTGTTCCGTTCCCCAGTCCCCACATAAAGCCAGATGCCTAAGGTGGCATACGCATCTTCAATTTTCAGTAGCACTCCTGTTAGTGGTTCTTAAATAGGATAGGGCATGAAATGCATACAGATCTATGAGCTGCACAAATGGGAGCATGAGTCAATATAAGGTCCTCCTTTGGGAACCCAGTCACATCACTGTATGAAGATGAGACCATTTGAGTCACTGATGAGATGCAATATTGAGAAGCAGGCGTACATTCCTGTTTGCCAGTCAAATAAGCCAATTGTAGGAAACTGTGCAGACGTGCCATTATGTTCCTTGGAGATTGGAAGATGTTTTGGATATACCAGGACTGTGGAACAGGTACCATGGAGAAGTGGTGGTTCAGGACGGGGTGCTTGCCCATATTGTAACCTGCCCAGGTGTAGGTGTCGCTTTGGTAGTGTGTATGCCTTCCTTAATAGTTAGAGATGTCAGACTCCAACTGCTATCATTTTAATGTTTCTTAGTGCTTATTAATTTTGTAGTGGTTTAGTTTCTCCATGATATGCTTTATTGCAAATGAAATCTTTATCTGGTCACTTTGTGTTGGAAATTATGTTACTTGTTTTGATTTCATATGAGTTTCAGTTGTGGGATAGTGTTAACTCTCAGCTGTGTCTTTGGGCCCTGGCACAGTATTGAAGCTGCTAAATGTCGGCTGGAGAGATGGCTTAGCAGTTAAGGCACATGCCCAAGAAGCCTAAGGACCTCGGTTTGATTCTCCAGGTCCCATGTAAGCCAGAAGCACATGGTGGTGCATGTGTCTGGAGTTCATTTGCAGTTGCTGGAGGCTCTGGCATATCCATTCTCACTCCCTCTCTCCCTCTCTCTGTCTCTAACAAATAAATAAAAGTAAAATCTCTATAGTTGAAAAAATAAATAAATAAAACAAACAGCCGGGCTTGGTCGCACACACCTTTAATCCTAGCACTCAGGAGGCAGAGCTAAGAGGATTGCTGTGAGATCAAGGCCAGCCTGAGACTACACAGTGAATTCCAGGTTACCCTTATCTAGAGTGAGACCCTAACTCAAAAATAAATAATTAAATAAATAAATAAATAAATAAAACAAAACAAAACACAACAACAAAAAGAAGAAGAAGAGGAAGGAGAAAAAGAAGAAGAGATGGAGGAGGTGAAGCCAGGCATGGTGGTGCACACCTTTAACCCCAGCACTTCAGAAGCAGAGCTAGGAGATTCACCATGAGTTCCAAGCCACCCTGACTACATAGACTTGAGAGTTTGGGCAGAACAATCTAGAGTTCAAGGTCAGCCTGGGCTACATTGGTACACCTTCTGTCTAAATGGAACAAAACAGTGAAGAGTTGGTGGTGCATGTCCAGGTAGGGAGAAATGCTTATAATCCCACCACATGAGCACTTGAAGTTTGGAAAGGAGTAATCATTTGATGCTAGCCCGGGCTACGTTGTGAGACCTACTCAGAAAAACTGTAAGGGACCTGGAGACATGGCTTAACGGTTAAGGTGTTTACCTGCAAATCCAAAGGACCCTGGTTCCATTCCCCAGAAGGCACATAAATCAGATGAACATGGTGACCCATGTGCCTGGAGTTCCTTTGCACGGCTAGAGGCCCTGATTCACTTTTTGTGTCTCTCTGTGTTATATATATATATATATATACTACCCTGGCATGGTGATAAAACCTTTAATGCCAGCACTAGGGAGGCTGAGGTCAGAGGACCCAGATGGTGGGTTTCAGGTCAGCCTCCATAGAGTGAGACCACACATTAGAAAACAAAAATGCTGCAGGCCAGGCTCACTCCTTTAACCCCAGCACTGCATCAGACACCAGGTAGGAGGAGCATATTGAGTTCCAGGTCAGCCTTGGCTAGAGTGAGACCCTACAGAAAACAAATACAACAATAATAAGGTGTGGTAAGGTAGCACAAGCCTTTAATCCCAGCACTGCATCAGAGACCTAGATAAGAGCAGCACTGTGAGTTCAAAGCCAGCCTGGCCTAGAGTGAGCCTCTGCTAAGCTGGGCGTGGTGGGGGCGGTGCCTCCCATCAGCTCCTGTCTGGCAGGATAAAAGCAGGAGTCACAGCAGAGGTTCTGCTAGAGCAGCTTCGGGCTCAGAGTGCGCAGGTCTTCCCCACAAGCCACTGAGCATCTTCCCATCTCTGAGCAGACATCAGGTAAGGGGAGGGCAGGGCTCGGTGGGAGGCAGGGAAGCAGGCTGAATGGGAGAAGGTGGGACACAAGGTTAACCAGAGAAAGACTCCCCAGGCCCAGGCAAGGGTGCTGCAAGGGGAGAGATTCCTGGAGAAGCTGAGGCCAAGGGATGGGTTCTCAAGTCCTTATATGTATGCAACCTGGTAGGCCTTGCTGTGAGATTGCTAGGTCACCCAAAGCCTGGCTCCCTGGGTTTTGTTTTTTGATTTTGTTTTTAGTTTTTCTAGGTCAGGTCTCACGCTAGCCCAGACTGAACTGGAATTCACTATGTAGTCTCAGGATGGCCTGGAACTCAGTGATCCTCCTACCTCTGCCTCCAATGCTGGGATTAAAGGTGTGTGCCTCCACACCCAGGTCTCCTACCTTTTATTATTAATTATTATTTGTGGTTACTTTTTTTAAAAAATATTTTTTGGTTCATTTTTATTTATTTATTTGAGAGTGACAGAGAGAGAGAGGCAGAGAGAATGGGCGTGCCAGTGCTTCTAGCCACTGCAATTGAAATCCAGATGCATGCGCCACTTTGTGTATCTGGCTAACATGGGTCCTGGGGAATGGAGCCTCGAACTGGAGTCCTTAGACTTCACACGCAAGCGCTTCACTGCTAAGCCATCTCTCCAGCCCTATGGTTACTTTTCATATACATGTTTGTGAGCATGGTCATACCAGGATTTCTTGCTCTTTCTAAAGAACCCCAGATGCTGTGGCCACTTTTGTTGATCAGACTTATGTGGGTGGCTGGGTAATGAACCCTGGCCAGAAGTTTTGAGAGCAAATGTCTTTAACTGCTGACCATCTGTCTAGCATCCCCCACCCTTTTTTTTTGTTTTAAGTCTGATCTCTCTCTAGCCAGGCTGACCTGTAATTCACTGTAGTATTAGGGTGGCTTTGAACTCAGATCCTCTCCTACCTCCGCGTCCTGAGTGGTGTGATTAAAGGTGTATACCACCATGCCCAACTGGGTTATTTTTATTTATTTATTTGTTTTGTGGCAGGTTTTTACTGTAACTAAGAGGGACCTGAAATACACCCTGTAGTCCAGATGGGCCCAGAGCTTTCTGCATTCCTTCCAGTGTGTCTGCCTTGGCTTTATGTTCAGGGTTAGGGCAATGGGCCAGCATTATACTACTGAGCTATATTCCAAAGTTTTAATTTTAGTCTATTTCATTTCATTTTTTAATGTAGGGTCCAACTCTAGACCAGGCTAATCATGATTGTCCTATGTAGTCCTTGCCTGTCCTTGAATGCTCAGAGAGAGATCCAGTGCGGGGATTAAGAGCGTGTGTTGCACCGGGTGTGGTGGCACACGCCTTTAATCCCAGCACTTGGGAGGCACAGGTAGGAGGATTGTCGCGAGTTCTAGGCCACCCTGAGACTCCATAGGGAACTTCAGGCAAGCCTGGGCTACAAGGAGAGCCCATCTGGGAAAAAAAAAAAGAGCATGTATTGCCACACCTGGCTCTATTTTCTATTTCCTGATTTTCAAGTAAAGATCTCACTCTAGTCCAATGTTTGTTTACTCATAGTTAAATATATATATATATGACTTTTGGTATTTGAGGTAGGGTGTCATCCTAGCGCAAGGTAACCTGGAATTCACTGTGTAGTCTCAGTGTGGCCTCAAACTCATGACATTCCACCTATCTCTCTGCCTCCCAAGTGTTGCCTAAAGGCATGCACCACCACAAATGGCTTATTGATTTTTTAAAAAGTTTTATTTGTTTGAGAGAGTGGGGTTTAGAGGCAGATAGACAGAGAGAATGGACACACCAGGGACTCCTGTCTAATGCATACAAAGTGCAGATGCACGTAACACTTGTGCATCTGCCTTACATAGGTTCTAAGGACTTGAATCTGGATCCTTATGCTTCAAAGGCAAGTGCATTAACCACTAAGCCATCTCTCCATTCCAGTGTTTTATTTTAACTTTTGTTCCATTTTACAGACCTTCTCTTTCTTAATCATAAATACTTCTTACAAACATTCATTTTGGTTCCTTCTGCTATCTACAGGTCCCATTTTTTTTTTAATATTTTCGTTTATTTGCCAGAAGAATGACAGAGAGAATGGGTGTGCCGGGAGCTCCCGCCACTGCAAACTCCAGATGCCTGTGACACTTAGTGCATGTGGCTTTATGTGGGTACTCTTTTACCTGCTTAGCCTTTTCTCCAGCCCTCAATTTTAAAATATATTTTTATTTGCAAGCAAGGAGGGAAGAGAAGCACCATGGTTTTTGAGGCAAGCTGCCCCAGGCGTCTTTAAGGCTGGTGTGTCCCTCAGTGGTAGAGCACTGGAGGGTGTGCCGCCTTTGTGTTTCTAACTCCCAAGTATTGGGATCACAGTCTTCAGTCGAATCCCTGACCCCATCCTGTCTCTGAGCTGCTTTTGGTTTTGTTTTCCTTTCTCCTGGTAACATTTCACTCGATCTCAGGCTGATCTGAAACTTGCCCTGTAGTCCAAGGCTGGCCTGGAAGTCCCAGTGATCCTCCAGCCTCTGTCTCCCCAGTGCTAGGATTAAAGGCGTGCCACCACACCCTATTCTGGGCTGGCTTACGTGTTTTCTTTTTTAATTTGTTAATATGGTTTGCCCATGTAGCCAATATTGGCTTTGTACTTTTAAAAATATTTTCATTTTATTTATTTATTAGAAAAAGCAAAAAGTCAAATCAGAGAAAGAGAGAGAGACAATGGGCATTTTAAGGCCTCCAGCCAGTGCATACAAACTTCCTGCACATACATGACTTTGTGCATCTGGCTCATGTAGGCTCTGGGGAATTGAACCTGGGTCGTTTGGTTTGCAGGCAAGTGTCTTAACTCCAGAGCCAAATCTCCTGCCTGGCTTTGAAATTTTGATCCTCATACCTCAACTGAGGTTATACAGGGGAGCCACCAAGCCCTGCTTTATGTGTCTTTGAAGCCTACATGGAAGCAGTGTTGAATCCCTGTCCCAGGACACTTCTGGGACCTGCCACCCAGTCTGAAGTAGTTCATATGTGGTGTTTGGAAGGAAGCCAGGAACCCTGGGTCTTGCAGAGGCAAAAGATGCAGCCAGGTCCATGCCTGTAGAGTTAAGGAGGCGAATGGCTACATCACAGCATCCCTCTGTAGGTCACTATGTGACTGTCCTATACTGATAACCTGTCTTTCAGCCTGGAAAAGAATACAGCTGCCAAAATGAACCCGTGCGTCACTGGAAACAACACTAAGTCTTCCGTGCAGGGTGTGCTCCAGCAGAATGGAGATGGGGTCCCCAGTCCCATTCCTGTAGGGGCAGGTAAGAGGTTTTTTGTTTCTTTGTTTTGTTTTTTTCAGACAGTGTCTCATGCTAGCCCAGGCTGACCTGGAATTCACTCTGTAGTCTCACCGTGACCTTGATCTCACCATGATCCTACTGCCTCTGCCTCCCAAGTGCGGGGATTAAAGGCTTGTGCCACCCTGCCTGGCTGTGTTTGTTTTAAAACCTTTCCCAGGCTTTCCTGGAATTCACTATGTAGTCTCAGGGTGACCTTGAACTCATGGTGATCCTCTTACCTCAGCCTCCTGTGTGCTGGGATTGGAGTAGTGCTAAACATTTCTTATTGGCAAATTCCCGAATTCTAGAAAATACAACGTGATAATTCTCTCCTCTTCCCCTATTCCCCTTCACAAATTCACTCTCCACCATATTTCCTCCCTTGTCAACTAATGTCTCCTTTATTTTGATGTCATCTTTTCATCCTATAGTGAGGGATTTTTGTAGGTAGTACCAGGCACTGCCAGGTCATGGGCATCCTCCATTTGTGTCTGGAGGATTGCACTGTAATGAGTCCGACCCTTCCTTTGTTGCTTACATCATTGCCCTACCTTTTCCACAATGGACCTGAGCCTTGGAAGGTGTGATAGAGTTCTTTCAGTTCTGAGCACTCCTGTCACTTCTCAGCACTATGGTGCCTTTTGAGTCATCCCTGAGGTCAGCACCATGAGAAAAGTGAAGCTTCTTTAACCTGAAAGAGTAGCATTAACATATGGGTATGAACTTTCAGAGAAGTGCTTGCGGGGCACCCCTGGGGCCTCGAGAGTGAAGGGGAAGGAGGACTGTGCAGGAATGTGTGGCACAGACCAGATGAAATTGGCGGCAGCGAAGAATGATGGCCTGGCATCAAGATTTGCAAAAGGAACTCTGTGTGCCCTGAGCAATTCTGAGGATCCACTTCTGACAGGAAGTGAGCCTCATACTGATCTGCAGACCCATGTGGACCCTGAGTTGTACCCAGGGGAGGAAGAATCATATGTATGGAGGTCGTCGGAACTGACACGTGCTGACGGCCCGCTTGGATCACTGGAATGTAAGTAACTAATGTTTTCCTGTGGAAGTGCCACTTAGGGCTGGAAGCAAAGCTATCTGACATTGCGATTAACTTTGCAGTACAGGTCCCAGCTCCCCCGGTCTGAGGGGCTCCCCGACTGAATCCCAGGTTGGTTCTGCCTCAAAGAGGCATGGAGAGATGGCTTAGCGGTTGAGCGCTTGCCTGTGAAGCCTAACGACCCTGGTTCAAGGCTTGATTCTGCAGGACCCTCGTTAGCCAGATGCATAAGGGGGCGCACACATCTGGAGTGTGTTTACAGTGGGTGGAGGCCCCGGCATGCTCATTCTCCCTTTCTCTGTCACCCTCAAAAAATGAACATAAAATTGCTTTTAAAAAAGTGGCAGTGTGCTGCCAGACTTTGTGAAGGGGATGCTGATCCAGAGCTTTCTGCATGGCAGGAGCATTGTCAGTCAGGGATTCAGAGGAGAAAATGAGGCAAATAGCCTGGGAGGCAGAGAGCAAGCAGCAAAAGCAGCAGGGGAGGTGATGCAACTGCTCTGAGTTTGGGGGTGAAGCCATCATTCCTGTGACTTTACTTTTCCAATGTCTGAATTGGAAAACTAGAAAATTCCCTGATCTCCCTACACTGCAGCCTGAGGCTTCTCTAGAGAACCTTGGCAATGTCAAAGTATTGATACCTTCAAGCCATTTCCCTGGGTCACATGACAGTCACTAAATCTACAGGACCTTCCTTCCATGCAGTGTCTCTAAAGCATATTGTGAGAATGACCTTCATGAGATTGGAACTAAAGATCACTTGAGTCATTCTCTGCTATCTGGAATCCTAATATGTTTTAGGAAATGTTTGTTTTCTCATTATTTCCTAGGGTGCCCCGTGCCCCCTGAAGAGTTGACTAAGGCATTTGATTTCTGAAGAAATCACTCAGATAACCAAGAAGCTAAGAACAGGACAAGCGGGACAAGGCTGACTTGGAATTTACTACATCGTCTCCGGGTGGCATCAAATTCACAGTGGTCCTCCTACCTCTGTCTCCCAACCAAGCACTGGGAATAAAGGCATGCACCACATTG